>OX637786.1:1800000-1956774 GCA_951802395.1 Volvariella surrecta
AACTGATCGTTTATTCGAACATCACAGGAGCAAACTGTACACCCACTTCCATCCGGGTTGGGAACGGACGGACAACTTGCCTATCTTGATATTGTACCGAATGCTGCAGGCTATAACCACATCGCTGTATTTAGTCCTGTGGATGCGAGAGAACCCATGTTCTTGACATCAGGAGAATGGGAGGTCACAGGTGGTATTCAGGCTGTGGATGTGAAGAACCGACTGGTGTATGTACAAAATTACCAACTCCGTCCTCTGACTTACATATACACCGAACCATCTAGATATTTTGAGGCTGCTAACCCATCCTCTACCGAACGGCATTTATACTCAGTACCACTACCTGAATCAGCCATCACCAAGGCAGAAGAACCTACTGCATTGACTGATGTGACCAAACCCTCTTACTACGCAAGTTCATTCTCTCCCGAAGCCGGTTTCTATGTTCTGTCATATAATGGACCTAGTGTTCCCTGGCAAAAGGTCGTTCAAACTGGCAATGCAGGTAATGACCCCAATTTTGCCACTGCAGTTATTAATGCGCGTGACTGATAAAACTCTAGATTTCGACTACACCTTAACCACAAATGAGCGTCTTACTAACGTTACCCTTGCATTCGAGGCGCCCACAGTGACACACAGTACAATAGAAAGCGATGGCTATGGTGAGTACGTCTCGCGTTGAGATTCATTCCTTTCATCTGGACGCTTTCATTGAGTTATCCGTTTGAACCATCCACATCGAATCATGAATCTTCGAACTTTCTTGTAAGGGCACGCGGACAGCACTCATGGAGGCTTGGGTAACCCTTGTCTTCTAATGACATTCGAATGCATCGTGCCACATCGATTCTGATACACTATAGGGGTGCAGAAGGTCAAGCTGCGATGGTCCAGAAGCAGCCATGACTGATAGGATGTCACCCATCAGGGACATGTTTCACTATTTCTTCCCATTCCCGTCCTTGATCTCTGCTGCGATCGACTGACGCAACGTGGTTAATAGAACTGAATGTAAAGGAGATTCGACCCCCTCTTATGGACGATTCCGGTCGAACCAAGTACGCGGTGCTATTTCATGTGTGAGTCTTGATTTCATCTCGTAGCCCCCCTTTCCTTCTTTCGTGAAACGTTTGCGCCCCTATTATAACGCGGCGGGGGTGATGACGGTAGGGGAAGAGGACCGAGAAGCGCCGAAAGGGGGGAAGTCTAGATTTGATACTGATGGAACCGCATTAGCTACGGGGGACCAGGCAGCCAAAAAGTAGACCTGAGATACCTCCGCGACTTCCACGACTATCTAGCGTGCAGCTTACAGTACATCATCGTTATTGTCGATGGACGAGGAACAGGGTTCAAAGGAAGAAAACTAAGGAACCCCGTCAAGAGTAATCTAGGCTTTTGGGAGACAGTGGATCAAATCAACGCTGCAAGGTCAGTGCGGAAGCCTGTTTTTTTTTTTTTTTTTTTTGACTTTTGACTTTTGAACTTTGACGTGTTGTCTATTGGCTGGTGGAAATTCTTTTTTATGCGCTGATGGGTCTTCGGAGCGCTACTGGTTGTGGGATTTGATTGGCCCGTGGTCTCGTTTTGGATTCGGAGTCCGGCAATTTCGCCGTGTCAACCCACGCGGCGTTCTTATTATATTTATGTACCTGACTGACTTGGATTGGCGATCTGTTGCTGACGAAGCGGATTTACTGATGTGGATCTTCTGTCATACAGGATATGGGCAGGCAAGGATTATGTAGATCGCAAACGGATCGGCATATGGGGCTGGGTAGGTGTTTCTATACCATTCAGAGGCACTCTCTCTCCATGGAGAGGAGATCGTTTGTGGCTAAATTGAATGCTAATCATGAGGTGTTTGACATTGCTCGGTCCGGATGCAGTCGTACGGAGGCTTCATGAGCTCCAAAGTGGTAGAAGCAGATGCTGGTATTCATTCCTTGGCGATGGCAGTTGCTGTAAGTCGCATTTCATTGCGCCACAGATCTAGGCCCCGCTCACCTTCGGGCACGGGTGTGACCAATGACTAATTGTGACTCGATACTTCTCCTAACCGCACGGTTTACAGCCCGTTACCAGTTGGCGATTGTATGGTAAGTAGAAATCAACGCACTAGACCTGTTACTCGTTGTGACGTGGAATTTGGATTTCTAGATTCTATCTACACGGAACGATACATGAATCTCCCGGATTTGAATCCTGGTGGATACGTCAACGCATCGATCTCGAATGTGACGGGCTTCCAGCACGTTGATTACCTATTGGCTCATGGGAGTGCCGATGATAACGTTCACTACGCAAACTCGGCGCACCTCCTGGACATGTTTACGACGGCCAAGATCCGGAACTTTAGGTTCAGGATGTTTACGGACAGGTACGTTTTCGAGTTTGTTGAGACAGGTTGGTGACTGATGTCATGTTGTGCGTGTTCAGTGATCACAGCATTAACCGGCGTGGGGCAAACCGAGAGGTATACGAATATATGCACACTTTCCTTTTAGAGAAATGGGGTAACGGCGGACGGCGTCGAGGGTGGTAAGGAGAGGTTTTTGTTTTCCGGAAGGGGTCTTAGGTTATTCAGAAAATGAATGTATTGGCAGGCCTGTAACGGGAAATATATTGGGGGGGACGCTCGGGGGGGCCAGCTGGGGTGACAAGGAGAAGGAGGGTGACAAGATGCAGACAAAACGATTGACGGTCTAGGCGAGCCTATTTTGAGAAGGGTCCAGATTCAGAGTTGAGCCGCGATTGTTGCAAGATGGTAACTGGTTGGGCCAAAAAGAAAATCCCAGAATTTTATGTCCAGTTCACCATTTAACTGCCCATTTCTAAAAAAACCCGAGAGTCCCTCCCATCATGCTGCGTGCGGACGCCAGCGTGTCCCGACCGGTTTGCCATCCTGTTACCGTCAAGACCCTCGTCAGCCCCCTCGTCTTCAATGCCTGCAACGCACTCCTCAACGGTGTTTGCGCTCCCAAGAGGGCTCTGGAAGGCTCGTGCGAACACCACGTCACGTCCAGCGACCTCCGCTGGGAAAAAAATCCACGAAAGGAAGGATGGGACAGTCAATTCCTCGGATACCACAGACGACGAGCGTCATAGTCATTCGTCATCCACCTCAAAACCGCGACACAAATATTCGCCATCATACGCAACCCTGAGTGGTTCTGTCGCTGCGGAAGATCATCCTCACCACTTCCTCGAGGAGGACCGTCTGTTTCGAGACCACCACGAAGACAACAGTGACAGTTTTTACAATTACAGTATTTCCCGTCAATCGACCCCTTCACCGTCACATCACCCCCCTACACGCGCAAGCAAGTGGATTACAAGATCACGACTCATGGACACTTCGGGCACAGTCGCCCCGGGAACTCGAATTGATCGCGAAGCCTGTGACTACGATGATTGGGAGGATCTTAAAGAATTATTCGCAAAGGCAGCAGAACAGTACGAGAGTGCGTTATCAGTCTTTATCTTGCCTTATTTGTTTGCTCCGTTTTGTTCCTTACCCTGTTCCCCTCTTCTTTGCGCTCTCAACAGACTTATACTTACCTTAATCGCTCCATACTTACCCTTTGTTCCTGTCAGACGATGAAACAGCCGAGGCCTTGCCCCTTCTTCGGGGAGTTGTACATGAATGTCATCGTTTCCTCGTCTCTTATGATGACCCTTCAATTCTATTCACAAAACCCCACAATGCTACAGGGATTGGCCCCTCCATAAGCGGGGGTCTACCTATTCGGCCAAAGAAGGACTGGGCAACCTCCAGCATTGCTGCCCAAACACAACCTCTCGATATCAAGAGGTATGTCTAACCGCGTACCTCAAATCACCTCACCATCCCAGAGTCATTACTCCAATTGGGTTCCATGTTTCTATTCTTCTCATCTCAGTTATCAAATCTTTCTAATTTTTATCTAATCTTACTAGCAAATACGGCGAACTTCCTACTGCATTCCATGCCATCTTTGGAACGGCGCTCTTCTTGTTCGGTAACCTAATCGCCCAAGACCCTTCTCGTGCTTTAGAAGGCGAACCTACTGATCCGATGCTTTATTGGTTTGCCGCCCTTGATGTTTTCGAGACGGGTGAAAACCTTCCCAGCAGGACGAATGGTCACCATGTCGGCTTGCCAGAAGATTGGAGGATGGCCATCGTTTGGGGAAGGACCTTGGTTTGTATTGCAGATGAGATCGTTACCAGAACAAGAAAGGCGAAGGAAGTGGCTACCACGGTGGGTAGTGGGACTGCTGGCGCTACCCCTGACATTACGGGTGCGGGTGCTGTACCACCCCTCGGGATGTCTGGGTTGCCTGGATCTCCTGGATTTCCTGGAATGGCTGCCTTCAATCCATACGCCTCCACGTCAACGAGCCCTTATATGCCTATGAGCCCCTTCCAATCCCCAATCCCCTATGATGTACCCGTAATGAATCCCATGGGCATACTTGCGCATCCCTCTCCGATACCTCCATACGGAGCTTACCCCCCTTCTTCTGGGCCCATGTTTCCTGGCTCGAATATACCTTACCTAATAGATGAACCAAATTGGCCACCCGAGTCCCCTTTCTCTGCCATTGCGTCTAGAAGGCCACCAAGGACTCGGAGGACTGCCCTGGCCAGACAGTCACCCAATCAGCTGATGAAAAATGCAGTCGATCAATTTACTAGGGGTATATTTTTCATGCCTCACTCTAGGAGACAGGTACAGCTGCCTTCTATGGCAGGCGGAGGTATAAGCAGCAGTCATACGACAGGCTTCCATTCGCCTTGTACAACAAGCACGGGGAATACGAATACGACGACAACCACAATGGGATCAGGAGCGAGGTGCACCGGAATCGGGTTAAGCCAGACTAATACAGGTGCTATACCGGTATCTTCTACAAAACCGCCATTTTTACCACCATTTACGGGTGGAGCGTCCAGTTCGGCGAGTACTTCACGCGCAGCACCAGCAGGCCCTCCCGTACAAGAATTGTTTTCACGCGCCAAGGAATTGTTTACGATAGCGTCCGAGGTGCTGTTGTTAGCGGAGAAGGTTGAGGTGCCGTCGGATAGGAAGACGTGGGCTGCGTGGGCGGATTCTGTGTTCAATCAGATGAAGATGGAGGCGGATATGGATGCTTGGAGGGGACCTATCACACGTGCTCGCGGTCGTTGTTGGTTGATTATTGGGTCTGCGCCTCTGGAGGTGATCGAACCTGCTTTGGAGAACGGCGAAATGGAGATTTTGCAATCTGATCAGGCGAAGGACGCGAGGAAAGGGTTATCTATGGCGGTCGAGTTTTTTGAGATCGCCAAGGGCAGTGCGAGTGTGGTGGGGAGTGAGACAAAGGAGGAACATGCGATGGTGTTGGAGGAGTTGCGGCCGCTCTTGGTTGAGGCTCTGCTTACTTTGGGAAATCTGGAGATGGATAAGGAGAAGAGGCAGGAGTATTATGATAGAGCGAAAGTGGAAGCTGGCGATATGGAAGTTGACCTCATGGATGATGAGGAGGATGGTGATAGTGATGAAGATGATGAAGATGAAGGTTCTAAGAGCTCGAATGAGGGCTCGTCTATGGAAGTTGTTTGAGAGAGAACAACTCTTTTCCCTTCGGTTACCCTTTTGTTGTGCTTGGAACTTGCCTTCCTGCAGATCGATGTATCCGCCACATTTGCATACCGCATTCTTGTATTTCACTGCATACCCACATAGTATCTAATGCACCGCACACTCTAGACCTTCACCTCTATGGCAACGACATCCACATGCATGCATATGTATTTATCAGCGTTATGAAATCCTATTTACATACTTGCCTCAGTCCTAGTACAGCTTACGGGTGTAAGCTTCAGTACTCTTTCTATCAGAAGCAAGCTGGAGGTGATTGACTCCTTATAGATTTGATATTTGCAAGTACCTCAAGTACAGTACTGGAGGGTACCCTCTCTGTTTTACATAACTGGTCGAGAGTGGTGAAGGAACACGAGGTACGTAACGAATTTAATGGGTTTTTTGTCCTCCGGGCGCTCCGCGGATCTCCACTTCATATCTGTTGAGACCTGGCCATGGGCTTATATGAGTATACGTGCCAATCCTCGGTGATGGTGGCACTACGAGCTTTTCTACGTTAGGAGCTAATATAAATGTCATCTAAATTGAAATCGATAATGAGAATATTTTCGAATGATTTTCGAGGGTCTAAAACTTGGATTTCTCGACCTTGCAAAACGAGATTCAAATTTGAATGACCTTTATGAGCTCCCTAAAGTAGAAGAACCGTAGTGTGGTACAAAATTGATGCTTGTGGTGCCTTTAGTTCTCTCGTCTCGTGCCGATTTTTTTTTCCAACGGCCCTTCAATTACTCGAAAGGACTTTTTGATTTCCCTGATTTGATGCCAGCCTGAGTGAAGTCGATGAATGCGCGATCAGTATTTGGCAGGTTGTTGCCCAGGAATGGAGGCATCATACAGTGCGTATAGCCTGTAGGGAGTATGTTTTTACCTTGTTAATACGCTTTCATCGACGGACTCCGACCACTTACCGCCAACACGTTTTGCCGATTTTTCCCTATTGGCTCTATACGAGCGCGGTACACCGTGTACGGCATACAAGTATACTCCGGTTACGATCGCAGACCTCATAGGCCTTCACAGCGTATACGCGCGCTTGTTCCAAACAAATCAATTGACTCGATCGGACTGGTGGTGATGGTACCCGAACCTCTACGTTATTACTCGTACCCCTCTCACCATGGCCACTTCCTTCCATTTCACTGGTTTTGGTCTAAGGTTTGCTTAAACAATTGCGGAGAGGCGTGGCCTTTGAGAGGGACCCGAGTCTGGACCATTTTGTTACTTCTCAACCTGGGGATGCGTTCAAATGATTTGTTCACCGAAAACTTCCTAACAGTGCGAAGTGTGCTTTATCATTCTCTTTGGGAATGAAACTTATTCGGCCCTATTTGACATCGATCAAGTCGTGCAGCACACGGTTTCAAGGACCCCGCTCGTGCGGTCGTGGATGCATGGCGGGTCATGAGGTTCCTGCTAGTTCCAGCTTCTGGACCTTCAGGTTTCATAGGTAAAGCGGTGTTTGGGGAGTGAGTTGGGTTCCCTTCATATGATCCTATCTGTAACACTCCAGGAATGGGCGTGGTGTGGTGTGGACAACGACCTCGAAACCCCATTCGGATTCACTCCGTGCAGCGTTAAGCTTAACATAGGAGTAGCTAGGCAGATCTCAGGATTGCGAAACATCCGCAGGTAAGCTTCAAGCAGTACTGCGTTGTAACTCATTTTATGCTAGTGAACAGTGGTCTAGATGCTCCGCGATAGGTAAGATGACTCAGGCCAAAATTCACGTCATTTTTTCCGTGACTACCGACGTTCAGCTAGACCCAGAATCCACGAAGACCGTGACATGGCCAACCCCCTCTCCTCAACCATCGTTCCACCTCCGGTGGTCTGGAATCACAGTTTAGCACACAGTGACCGAGATCAGATGATCGCACTACAACCATGTTCGGTAAGTAGGGCAAGTACCGAAAGTCTAGACACTGTCATTGAGGGTTGTAATTGAATCTGCCTCACAGGTGATATTTTTGATGGGGTCATACGGTGCGTTGGAATCCAAGGCCAAGCTCACGCCGAGATTAGAAATTGGATGACCATAGCCAGTGAGTGGGAGGGTCAAGGACGGAATTCTAACCGGATTCATAACTGCGGTGACAGCGGAATGTCATTTACAATTCGGTCACACATCTGTCCTGATCTTGGAGAAGCTTGTAGGTGCGCCTGCAGGATGGGACTCCTCAAACTTATTGGGATATAAGGCGTTGCCAATAAACACGATGGTAAATCCCCGTTGTCACCGTTTTGGTTGTACCGACATCAACTGGTGCAGGATCAAACAAACCTGGCCCTCCCAACATGCAATTTATTACGTATACTGAAAAAGCAATTCAGCAGGTCAAGAACAAGATACGTCAATGGTGATAAAGATCGCGACATCACGATCCCGGCGATTATAACATATCTTTTGGCTAACGCTGTGTGTGAAGCAAATGGAGAGGGTGCAATACCTCATAACGATGCCTACGGATCACCGCATTTGTGGATAGACAACCCGCAACAGCTATCAGGCTCTTCCCTTTCCGTACTTACATGGTAACTGAGAGCCAAGCCATAGGTTGACACTGCGAGTCCAGGCACCATCTCATAATGCCTTGGTCGCTGCTGGCACCCCCAAACAATCTTCTGCATCGAGGTCGATCTAACCACTAAGAAGACCTAGATGAGGCACGTTTACCTCCTGTTATTGTCATTGGCATTAGGCCCGGCCTCGGTCCGAAGGACGGGCTATTCGGGCTATTATGATTTACTGCATTCGTCATTCAATGTACTAGTGTAAGCACTATTGGATGATGAAATATAGGTCTGGACTTATATTATATGAGTTGTTGCGAGCATGAGACATGTCTTGTCGAAACGAGACACCGCGACCTCTAGGTCCACTTAGACAGCTTACATAATCATCGCACTCCTCGAGATATCTACCACTGCGACTTAGTCGCCCCACCTGCAATTTTTCTGTGGCCTCCCACCCAACTCTTTGTTGTTCCCTTTCTATTAGTTTGCCTTGTCCTTTCTCCAATATGTACGCAGCTTTACATAGCATATCATGCGAGTGACGATCCATGAGACAAGATTGTCATGCCTGGCGGAATCATGTCGACAAAGAAGATGGAGGACTGGTACCAATGGACGAAGTTGGCCACTGAGCATCAAGATGAAATATATGAGTCATATTAATTAAATCCAAAACCGTCGCCAACGCCTACTGGCACTTGATGGAACCAATACGCACAATGGCACCTCGAAGAAAAGAATGGGCCAATGTTTCAATTTCGTCGTGCGTGGACACGCTCTAGCCCCACGACGCAGTGTGTCATCAGCCCGGCGAAGTGACAAAGGGGTCTCGGTACGGGTCCGAGGATACCCTTCAGCTCTCTTTGGATAATCAGGGTCAACTACTGTACTGTTTGGTATAAATTACTGGGGCAGGATCGAGGGCCCAAAGTACGTTAATCATAAAGTGCAAAGCAGTGCGACGGAAGCGACTGTATGTGCATACCAATAAGATGGCGGCTTGCAGTAATAAGGGTGCCCAAATACCGTAGATATTATGTTCTTGGCTTGTCAACTCGCTTCAAACGACTGTCTTTATGGGGATATATAACCAAAGCTAGCCGTGGGCCCATCGCAACAGGTTTACGTCCACTGGAACTCTAATGTGGGCGAAATACGCGTGGAAAACGAGATAGAAATACAGAGGATCTACTTATCAAAGAGGGTACATGTATAAGGGTTGGGTTTTCATACAATCTTCCGGTTCAGCTTGATAATATCGATGGTTTAAGATAAAGTATGGACCACAGACTCAAAGGTAGCAAATGTGACCATATTAACAGGGATGGCACTAAACAAATATCAAGGCACGAGGCCTTTCAGTCAGCACACCAGCTTATGATGAGATTCTTGACGGAACTCATGGACTAAGAGTCCAGAATGCGGAAATAAAGCATGCATCTCGATCCTCCCGTATTCGATCAATAATGGAGATGCACACCGGGGAGATATTGCCCATAGGAGAAACTTCACAGGCTTACCGAATCAAAGTAGGAGCGAGGCCGCGGAAAAAGACGCCAATGCCTTCATGACGATAGGAATGAACGATTGTGGAGAAGATACTGCGATACGGGTTCGGAAGCGTGGTAGTTGGCATCTGTTGATGTGGTTGCGTTGTAAGGCTGCTGCTTGTCAGGCCTGTCAGAAGGGGTGCTCGTTCAGGACAAAGATGTGATAACGAAGTGGAAGAGCCTGATCTAGCTGTAAGCACGGACGATGTCGTAGCGTTTTCTGTGAGTAACGAGACTCTCGAATATTGGTCGCTTCCTTGAATCCGCGTTTTCACCACATCAAGTGGGAACGTCGCAACCCAGCCGGCTTAGCATTGACTTGGATTAGGACTGTGAAGGGCGATATTTGACGGTTACATACCCACACCAGCGACACCCCCAGCCAGCATAAGACCTTTCCATGAGAGTGGCTTTGGGGCAGCCACGGCTTCTGGAATGGAGCCACCTAGACCTGAAAGAAGCGGTCCGATTGGAGTGGAGAGAAGCCTGAGAGTGGCCTCGTACTATCACAGTCAGATTCAGGACATCAATAATACTCCTTTCCTATTGGCTAGAAATGGTACTCACTGCACAAAAATAAGCACCGTACCCACAGTCTCGGAGGGCCGTAACGACTAGACCGCGGTATAGCCCAGCTACACCGGATTCTTTGATTATGTGCCATGCTACATGCGTTGCGGTAGTACGGACGAGTAGCGACTGTTGTCGAATTTTGATTAATTCTGTCGGTGTGGTAACGATGCTATAGTTTGTTCAAGGCACAAGGCGTGGAGTTGGCGTTCCATAAGTTCCCCAGGTATAAAGGTCAAATTAGAACACAACGTACGATGAGATGATCCCACTTCCTGCACCTGCGAGGGCAATTTGTGTCAGGGTAGGAGTGGAGTTATTACTTTCTAATTGGAGCTTCAGTAAGAGCCGATAAGAAGAAAATACAAGTCCATTCATCAATGCTACAGTAGCCTGGGGGAATCAGACCTCAGTAAGAATCTTGAGATTTATTGAGAATTGTGCGTAACTCACCAACGGTGAGGTGATACCCTTGAACAGCCCAGTGAATCGCTCCACCCGAACTATAGTGGCGATGGCATGCAGTGTGGAACTATATTTGTGGGCAATAGCTGGGTTCTGGAAGCGAACCTTGACTATATTCAAAAAAGCGATTTGTAGCAATCAGTCAACAAGTTAATCGAAAGGTCCATAAATGAATTGAGAGGGTGAACTTAAACCCTGGCGGGTGGCAAGTCTGGTCCAGGCTTTTGCAGATTCATCTAATTGACAGGGAAGGATGATATTGACCTGTATCAAAAGGGAACCCAACTACTAGACTCGCCATGCCCTGTCAACATCAAGGATATGCATACGTCAGACGCTGTAGCTTTCTAGGACAGATTAAATACACGCATACTGCGATCGTGCCCGCAATGAAGTCAACCGTCGGGTCCAGTTCCACTTTCAAATACAAAAAGACGAGGATGGGAGCATCAGTTCTTATGGACTTCTTGACGTATGAGAAGAAGAGGAATGTGCCGTACCTTGGCTTCCATCGTCACTCATTCCCACCACCGTACAAGGGCAGTAGTCTGGGACAAAACGGCAACCGATAAGGTTATTTATTGATACCCGGAGGCAGTTAGCCAAACAATTACAAGCGTCATTTTGATCCGCCATGCTTCCACAGCAAACCCCTCCACGATATCGATATGATAATCGAATGAAAATACATAAAAGTTCTCTACAACTTATGAAATTTCTGCGTGTGCGTGAGGTTTGGGTTACCCAGCTAAGAATATTCTGTTTAAATATCAGGAATTTCATGCCTCCAAACAACTCCCGCTTTCTGCGCTACCTCTATCGCGATCTGTCGCACTGCTCGAACCTCCTCTCTACTAGCCCCATTTCTCATAGCCCCATCCAAGTGCCATCTGATTTGACGAGGCACATCTGAAGCTATTAGAGCTGCAATCATGGTGAAAGATGTTTCAACAGGGGTGAGGACACCATCGTAGCCGTAAACGTAGCCATAAGCCAGAACTGTGCAGAAACGCTCTACATGTGGCCCAGGGAACGAGGTGATCAAATGATAGTCACTCGGACGAGCAGAACGAATTATTTGCTAACCTAAATCTGGATAAATCTGGTAAAGGTGTCCTTGGACCTTAGCAGTCGTCTCGCCATATGTACTAGCAAACAATTCTTGACCAATTCGCTCTGCTTCGCCGAGGCCGATGTTCATATCTCTATGTACAGCATTCAAGGTTGTAGGAATTCGTCCTTGTGAGTTTCACTCGTCACAACGCCGTTCTAAATGCCACTGTACCTCAAGGGCTCCTTATCATTTAAGTCCTCTGGAACGACTGTATGCAATGAACCAAGCGCATTGATCGCCTACCAGCATGAAAGGCAAATCGAGCTTAAGCAATGCTCAGTTGATAACGTCTACCAAAGAATCACACCTTAGGATAACCAGAAATCAACCCAGACTTGAAGATCGAATCCTTAATCCTTCGGACTAAAAGCCGACGAGTTTCCGCCGGAGCTTTTTGGAGGGCGCTCTGGAGGACGAGTGGAACAGCTTCGGGAACGTTGCTAGCGCTGAATGCTGTAGCAGCCACGAATGACCATGGAGAGATGGAGCCTGGAGGGGTAGAAGTCGCCGGGTAAAGAGATTCGAGGCGATCAAGGAATTCTGGTGGCGCGAGATCAGCCATGAGTTGATAATTGGAGGGGTCGAAGATGCAGGGGATGAAACAGCGAATGAAAAGGTTATGGGTAAGATGTAGCACTGATATAGCCTTTCGGTTTCAAGAATTGAAGACCGAAAGGGCGTTGAGTAGTCCATCATTACTAAAAACTCCACTCGAACTGCTTATTTTAGGATGCAGAGGCTGGGGTTACACCAATCGCCTTTGATAATATTGGCTGATTGTGCCGGATAGGTCGTCGCTGCAGTGATTCGCATCCGAAAAAGGCGATAATCGAAGTCTATTCCTCACCGTGCAACTCCGCTATCGGTAAATCATGCAGACGTAAATCGCACATACACTAATAATGGATACGTTTACCGTTGATATCGGCCTGCTACTTACCTTGCGATGAATATATTTCTCACATCCGAGTAACAAAAGTTTGGGTCATGTTATCAGCCCTGTCACTGGCAGAAAGGTGCTCGCAGGACGAAAAGGCTGGTAACAACATGAAAGATTCATGATCCACGAGCAGAGCCCTAGCGATGGACTCTGAGTGAGTGGGTTTCCAGCTCACGGTACGCACTGACACTAGCTTGAGCGCGCGCATCGCAGAACCGGAGTTGATTGAATCTGTTGCTCTTTTGCTTCACCCTGTTCGGCCAACTTTTGCAGTCCCCACGATGTACTTCACACCTCATCAGTCAATCTATATCGACCACAGCAGGGTCACAGAGGTGCTCAGCTATAACAATGTTGTCCAAACAAATACTCAGCGAGTTACACCTCGAAATCGATCGGGGACAAGGAACAGACCACGACTCATTTTCAGTTATATCCAAAGTAGATATTCTCAATGACATCGGAGCGATTCATGAAGATCGATTGCTACGATTCCTGAAACAACAGACCCTGCAGTTCAATTGTGTCCTTTATCTTCTCGGTAATCACGAGTTCTGGTATATGTATGACTCACGTACGATTCACTAGGACGAAGCCATCTGAGAATTAAGGCCTTTGAGCACGAGCTAGAGGTGGAAAGGCAGTCAAATCCTTCTATGGGACAAATCATTATGTTGGACCGTATAAGGATTGGCTTGTCACCATCGCTTATTAATATATTATCCTCGACGCTAAACTCTGGTCGCATTTAACGAAGACAACCTTGAAATTCTCGAATAGAGCATCAAAGACTTCAACAATATCCACGACTTCACACCAGAAGCATTCACTCAGCTTCACCTCACAAATCTATCGTGGCTCAACGCACAAGTTGTCGAGATTCGTGTTAACGTACCACAGGGGACGGTGGTGATTTTCACGCATCACGCCTGGATGCGTGATGGAACGGGAGGTCCAAAATGGTCTGATGGACCCACGGAATCAGCCTTTGCGAAGAATGTCGAGGACATCCTGTCAAAGTTTGGGCATTTGGGCATACCCATTGGTCTTGCGACTTTGTTAGGATTGAGTTCACGTTGTTAGCATCCTAGAGGGTATTCGAGTGGCTTGGAGATACCTGTGCTATACAATGGAATCCATAATATGGCAATGTAATAGGTACCGTTGCGCTCAATCTGCTATCCGTATATTTTACTCAAATGGTTGTCGTGGCTATAGACTAAATTCTAACCAGTTGCATCAGAGGCCAGATCGCTCGATGTACAGCACGCCTGTCAACGTTCTTACTACAAACCATGACAGACAGTGGTCCTTCAAGACATCCGTTTTCCAATTTCGATGTTCTCTCTATCGTGAGAACCCGACTAGAGTTGTCCGCTGCACAGATCTTCTCGAGGAACACTTGGAATCTCAAGTTAGACCATCCACCTCGTCTGGCCTTTTCACATATGTTGTTTACCGGCCAAGGTTGAGTCGCACCTTCTTTCCTACATCCTTCCCTCGGCTCACTGCTACTTCGGATGATCTTCATTCCCTGAAGCATGCTTCAGCCCTTCTGTACCAATGCATATACGGAAAGCTTGGGGTGCGTAGCGATTTAAAATCACTATTCGAGAGGATATGGTCAAATTTACGCGCATATAACCGATAAGTGAGGAACGGTGGAGCTTTGACACGATCTGTCGAGGACTTTCATCAAGCCCAGTTCTTCTTTTGCGATGGCTCCAGTGATCCATGGTTGAATCCGTACGTTCTGAGGTCATTCATCCTTCCTATGTTCCTAGAGTCCGATTTACGCAGCTTATTGGCAAAAAGCTTGATTGTAAGGCGCATATATTTGGGTCGGAACACATTGCATATAACACGACTCGGACAATTAATAGGTTCGACATGCTGCATGGGTACTGAAGTGCGCACATCACCATTTTCTCGTTCCTGTCGGCGCATATATCCTCGACGGTAAGTGGCGGAATGACGAACAACTAGTTACATGCGCATATAATGATGTCAATTCTTTCTTGCAGATGGCTTTGACCTTCAGAGGATACTTCCCATTGAATACGAGCCAGTCCCGGAATCCCCATCGGACCCTCAACAAGATAAATCCATCAGCACGCCAATGCGACAGGTGGTTCTCGATAATTCCGACTACATAGCACCCACCACAGCAGACTCGAACACCCCCGGGGAGCGATCAAGGAAGCGCAAAATTCAAATGTTCCCGCATTTAGACAAGGTCCAAAAATTCAATGGCCCAATAAAGCGCGTTCGAGTAGCGTCATCGTCGGAGCTACAGACAAGCTCACCAACTCCCATGGCAAGGATCCGGCACGCGAAGCAAATCGCCTACGGATCGTCTAGCACGAGGATCGAACGAGCCCACAAAGCGATCTCGATGCCCGTTGACAAAAATAAAGCGTCATCTCATGCAGACAAGCAGTCAGAGCAGAGCAAGGAGTGCCCCAGTGGCGAGGTGTTTACTCTTCCTCCGACGCGCAAGCTGTCTTCCCGGTTGTTCAAGGTCCAAGCTCTCAAAATGGCGGGCCACCCCGAACCAACATTTTCGTAGGTGTAGGCACTTCTGTGATTGGAAATTTGAATTGAGTTATATCCAGAAATGGAAAAGGGGTGCCGAAACGACTTGAATCAACTCCAAACAAATCGCCTTTTTTGTTGAGTCGTGAACGCTCATCCGATGAAGTGCCTTTCACATATACGATATCGGAATTGTTGAAGGAGCCCGGGATTCAGGCTGGTATATTCCATCCAGCATCCAGGTTTCTGGGTATGGAATGTCGAGCATTGCGATCGGCAGGAGGGGCACGAATGCTTCCCATAGCAAGGTGAAAGATACGGCTTGTAAAAGAATACAGACCCCGTGGATTCACCATTTTTCCTACCACTGGAAGACGAGCGTTTATGATAAATATTAGCATTATTCTCGGTTGTAATGATACAAAGCGTGATCGAAAGCACTGGTGGTCATACCCAATGTGGCTCAAGCCATATAAGTGAGATCCCTGAGCAGCCAGGAGGTCAAAACTACCGTGAGTGGTCTCTGCCATTAGATTCGTGTGGGTACGGGTGTTCTCTTGGACGCTGTGCATATTAAGACGAGGGACGTAAGCCCAAAGAGCAGAAGGTAGTTGTATGGGAGCGATGACTACGGAGATTGACTTGCCTCATAACTCCGTCGGCGTGATTCGTGAGACTGTGAAGGAGGGAGTTGCTGCTGCTGCTGCAATCCAGGTGGTGGAGTGGGGAAAACGGGGTAAAGATTCCCACTTCCATTGGGTACATGGATGGGTCGTACCATTGGTGGATAAATAACTGTTGGTGGGTAATCGCTTGGGTGTCCAGGTGGTGGATAGGCCAATGGATAGTTCAGCGAAGATTGAGAATGTCTAGAGTGTGATTGCGGTTGAGGGGCGTGTAGGTGATCGTGCCGTGAACCTGGTTTCGGAATTCTGCCCTTGGATACCATGGTTTGCATTATATCCAAGAGGAGGCTGTGATAATGTTGGATGAGTACACTGCTGTGGGTCGGGAGTGAGCAACAAGACGTACTCATTCTCCTGTTGTAATTCCTTCATTTTGCCGGTACAGGTATCGAGCTCCTTTTCATATTCGTCCCGCGCCTGTCACATTCGTGTCTAAGCAATACAACATCGTGAAAGAAGTTGAGTACGCACGGCTAGAGCCTCTTCATATCGTTTCTTCATAGTTTGGAACCTAACCAACGGTGCGTCTTAGTGGTCGAACATTAACTCCCTAAGCAACAAGCATACTTTTCCTTATACTGTGTGATTCCTGCAGGACGCGGTTGAGCGCTGGCGGACGAGAGATGAGTCTGTACCCATAAAGTGAGATGTCACAAATTAGATTTCCAACTCCTGAGCCCCATCCAGCGAGATCAAGTTGAGTACGATCTCACTTTCGAGTTGTCCTGACTTTTCGCGCTCTTCGAGATAGTTAACCTTGGGGCGGCGCTAACAGAGGATTCCATATGAGCGAATGAGGCGGTGGTAGGGGTAGATAGTTGGGCGCTGGCACGCGAGGCTTCCAGCGCTTCAACTCGCGACACGATTGTGACAAAACGTCAATTGCTTGGCTGGATGTGACGCGTGACATCCCCAGAGTCGCAGGCATTTCAACTTGGAAGTTGAGGCAATGGTTACATGTAATGGAACATTGAAACTGAATGTCAACTACATGTACAAGAATATACAAGAATCCAGCGATAACACTCATTTGACTTTTCCGGACTTCGCTACAACAAGAATACCAGCTGAATTGAAAATGGTCAGTGTCCTTGTCACGGTAGAATAGAGAAGCTACTCACCTAATGCTTCGGTGTATAAATATGCTTCAGGTGTAGCATAGTTTCCAGAAGTGATTGCCAGCTCGCACTCGACGACTTTGTTACGAACCGTCTTCGCGAATGAACTTAGACCACAAGCTAGGGTCAGAGTTAGCGCTTCCGGCATTGCACTCTACCATGGCTCCAAGTTCCAGCGATACAAAGTGTATCCCAGTGTTTTCTGCTGCACGGATAGCTTGTTCTAGGCTAGGTCGCATATTGTGAACCTCAAAGGCATTTTTCTCGTTCGATCCTCGGGATAAATGACGAAACGCGAAGAACCAATTACGTGAATATCCACGGAGATGGGGACATGACTGTGGGCGAGATAAGGCCCTTGAGAGCCTTTGCATGCCAGCGGTCGTTGATGCTGCCATTACTCAACTTAACAACCGTTTCGTGACGATGGTTCAAGTGTCCTTCCTGCCGACATTCTACCGAACCCCCTATGCAGTTACTCCGCGGTGAAGAGTGGCCTGATCCTGCTACCCTTGACAGCGTTCCAAAGCAGGCCATCGTTGTCTGACCCGGAAAGACGTTTGATTGATCACTCTGGATCGGCCTTCGGCTCGACTCTGTTGGGCCTTATTGTTACATGGACAGGTCGATATCAGGTCGGTGATTCGAAATCACGCTTGAAGGTACCATCGAACTTATACATGAGTTTAGGAACTCATTCTATCAGGCTGGGCGATGTGCTCTATCACCTTGGACTCTTGGCAACCCTAAACCAGGACTCAACTGTAACCCAAAAATAGGTTAGGCCATCCTCACCGGTGTGGGTTTAGGGCAAACCTTCCTATCTTCACCACTCTCTATTCAAAGTTCCCTTGATCAAGATAAGGCCATTGCGACGATTATGAGGAGATAGTTCAATTTTTAAACCCGATCAAGTAGGGTTGCGCAGCTCATTACAAGGCGTTATGATGTAGATTTGTCCAAAATAATGAAGCCAGTTTAGGGCTGACAATAATGGATACGGTACGAATGTTTGATTCCGATTGCTCCTAACGAAGTTGGTCTGGGTTGATATGGGCAGGAACAACGTTCTTCCCTCACGTAACGGGCTTGAACATTAATGATGACCTGTGACAAAAGATTATCGACGACCAAGTTCAATCATGTGAAGTGTTTGTTCCCTGAAATGTACGATGAAGTGGTAATAGAGGATTCAGGAACTTGTTTATTATGCTGGCCAGCCTGACTGTGCTATCCTTCTTCACGGCATTCTTTCTGATGAAGCACCGATCTCCGGAGAGGGCAGACAATTCCCAGTCGAAAAAGGAACGCAAACATTTCATTGAAGCTATAAAGGACAGAAAGAAATACTACGAAGCAGGAGATGGGAATGGTCACAAGCGCAACACAGACTATGTTACATGTCGATATCTCACCCACTGTGGATTCAAATTCATATATCGATTTACATTACGAATCAGCACTTTTTACTACAAATTTACCATGCCTCCGCGTATTGCTCATGTCGAACATGCTCGCAATGGAGCGAATGTGGCTGATAGAGCTTCAGTGTTCCTTGTTATTGACGTTCAGTAGTACTTTCTTCCAACAATTATTGCCCCTTCTTATCAAGCCCATACTTCTCTGCAAATGGGTCCCAACTCGGGTCGGTATGGCGATCGTATTCGAGAGAATTAGTAACCCACTCCGCTGCACCTCCCCCGTAAACCTCCTCAATGAATGCAAGAATAGCATCTAAGCCAGCAGTCACCCCAGAGGACGTCCAGATATTGTCATCTACGACCCATCTGGCACGCGGTACCCATTGAACATTGGGCCCCACCACAGCAGTTCTCGCCCATAATGCCTTATTTGATGTAGCCTTTTTTCCATCCAGTATACCGGCCTGGGCGACAACGTGGGAACCAGTGCAGACGGTAACGATGTACTTCAGAGATGGGTAAACTCTCTTGACAAAGTCGATGAATGGTTTGATGCTGGATGCCTCGGTTCCCATTCCGCCAGGTATGAGTAGTACGTCAACAGGGGGTGCATTATCGATGGTGTGTGTAGGTGAGATCGATTCGGCGAAATTAGACTTGGAGTTGATCAGACCTGCGGCAGGTCCAACGGGCTTGGTGGAGACTGGTTCAAGTGAAGGACCAATAATGCAAAGTTCAAGATCATAGATCCATGATAGGGTATTCAAGGAATCCAATGGTCCGAACAAATCAAGAGCTTGGAAGCCCGGAAAGGCCAGAGCGCCAAAGCGACGTGGGAGACTAGCTGGGGCATATGGTACGTGATCAGGTTTTACCCAAATCTCTCGTATGTATGAGTACTCACGATCATTTGCATTTGCAGGTCGCGCGAAGCCTGCATTAGAGTCAGCCATGGTGAAGTGATACCAGGCAAGTGCGTAGTGAATAACAGTTATCTAATCATCACCCCTTATAACTGTATCCTGTACGGTGACTTCTACTCCGGCCCTTGACCAAATACCACTAAGCCTTTTGGGGGTTGTCATATGGAACTACGCACCGCTGGTCACGGAATACAACTCGAAAATACGCATATGCGCGGCTTGGCAAGGTCTCTCTATCGATCAGCTCTTTTTCTCGCCGAGGGCCATTGACGGCGACATGTACTGGGGTTCTTTGAGCCATCTAAGCTGCCTGCTCAGTCTCGTAACTGTCCTGTTACTCATTTCATTCATGGAGCAAAATCGCCGCAAACAAATGCAACCTATAAAGCTCACAGACACGAATGCCCCGACGAATTTCCGCTCCTCTCCTCTTCACTCACTACTCTTCAAGTCGCAGCCAACTCCAGGCGAAAATCTCGAGGACCACCATGCTTGTTTTAGTTCCCACATTATCTTCCTGTTCAACCTATCATTTGTCACTTGGCGACATCTCTTTCGATCAACTGCTTTGTCCTCATTCATCGAGGTCTACCTCAGAACTCTTCCCATGCTATTGAAGCCAGTTTGGGACAAAGAACAACGACTTCAAGCAAGCAGCTTCTTTCCAGCTTCTATCGACAGCATCTCGTCGCATACTCGTCGCACTGGAGTCCTTACTCGTTGATGTCCAGACGACTTGCGTCTTCCACATCACTCACTCGTCCATGTCAGCAATCCAGACTGTGTCTAATGTCTCCTTCATTCTCGCATCACCACTCTTCAGAATCACGCCGTCTGCTGTCATGTCTTTAGCCAAGCTTTTATTGATTCAGGCCTTACGAAAACTGGTCTGGTCTCGGCCCTCGTCACCGACGTGCCCGTATACATATCGTTGATGCCAGTGGTCGTGTCGCTCTGTCATGGCTACCTGTGACTTACTGGCTGTCCTGGCGCCATCATTTTCTATGGTCTTGCCCGTTGTATGCCGCTTGACCCTGCTATATGCTTGGCTGGTCGCTCGCTGGGATCAATTCACGGTTTCCGGCCGCCAGTAACATTACTGTTGACTCGTGGAATGACTGGAGAACTTTACCCTTTCGTGCTTGGCTATAACACTTCGTCGGTAGAGTTCAACCTGAAACACTCTCCAAAATGGGGTCCTAGAGATGCAGACGGAGGAATATCGTCAACGCACGTCAAAAGATCTTCAGAACCCCATAAAGTGTGCTACTACAAGGCGGGTCAAAGCTATCACGCTATCGCTGCATGTCGGGATCTGGTATATTCGTGGGGTACGGAACACAATTTCTGATGTTTCTGATGTAGGACCGTAGAAACTCGTGGAACTACTGGGTAATGAAAATTCAATGACACTATCCGATGTGACTGCCTGAAGGTCTGTGCCCATAAATTGGGTGCAATGTCCTGATTTCTCCTGCTGTCCTCATCACAAAATTCTCCCACTCTTCATCAAAAACATCACCGGCTTCATTAGTCATAAGGCCTTCAGCGGGTTGCATGACGGTACGAGGTTGTGACTGAGTGACATCTTGATAATATGACGAAAACTGAGGGTGGACAACCTCGTTCGTGGTCGGCAAGGCGCAGGAGCCATCGTTAGATGTAAAGGTCCAGGTTGGTTGGAGCAAGGAAGTATCGCCAGAAGATCCAGCGTAATTTTCTTCATACCCGTAAGCACCACTTTCCCCTATTTCCTGTCCACCATCGCCCATGAGGGCGTAGTCAAGCCAATCATATAGTGGTTGATCGGCATGGGAGGTCGATTGTGAATTTGCTAATCCCCAGGGCATTTGATAAGTGGGCTGGATGTCAAACTCCGAGCTCAGAGAATCCGCCCTCTGACGTTTACCGAGTACTTGTGGCGGATACGTGGACTGTGGCAGGGAACTTTGGGTGAAATTGACGTGGGCATCATCAGGATAAGACGTGATTAATGCTGCCGTGGTGTGATTGTTTGACGGCAATAGGGAGGATATGTTGTGTTCTATTCACCCAATTGACATAAAGAATATTAGCCAGGGTCTGTTAATATTGCCAATGATGAAGCTCACCGTGTGGGGTAATATGGTCTTCAGGTTCCTGCTCAAAGGGAGCAGTCGTACCGATGTTGTCTGTATTCATCTGAAGAGAAAATGCAGTTACTACCTGGACGCAACGAGAATTGAGCCCTCGTCAACGAACCTGGTTGGTGGAAAGGAGTCACGACTACAAGAGACAAGTTACACAAGAGGAGTTCGCATCCTATATACCCTGAAAAAAGAGCTTCTACTGGCGCATTGGTCACGCTTATGGATGTGTGTCGACTAACGGAAGAACAACCACGCCTCGCACTTGCCTCATTGCTCAAGATACGAAAGCTGCCATTCAATATTTAATATTGGTGAGCAACTGAATGTTATGATATCTGCATGATGTCACTTAATTCATTGCAGCAGTCGCGCTTCGTATCCTCAGCGGGCAACTTGATCACTTTCCGATGACTGCTGCCGAAGTCACTTCAGAAGAGTCTGGCTATGCGATGAGAAGAGACAACATAGAAGGAAACATCATTCAGGAACGGAAATATGAACTGTGGCGTTTCAATTGTCAGATGGCTACCACTACACCTGTCCTTTGCACAGTAGATTACGACGTGGCATCAGACAGGCGTTACAAATTTGGCAAGGTCACTCTCTTCCCTTCTCCTGGCAAGATATCGACCAAACTCATCACCTTTTCCCAGTTCTCAGATTTGACCCATGCTATATGCGTATCTGGACAGAGAGTCAATGCTATCTCCCCTCCGAACATCGGCTTCTCGAGTGTTGCCACTGCTTTAACGGTCGAAGCAACGTTATTAAGCCACGCCTTCGCAACGTCTACTTGATCGTAGGTTAGCTCCGGCCTGCGTAGGGCCCATATCACACGATCGGTGCCATGAGTTATATAATCTGGTGTGGGGTAAGGCAATGAGGTATGTCAGAGGTGAGTGTCGGTGAGTGATGATGATGCACTCACCATCATATTTACACTGCTCAGGGACCCATTTGATCTCATATCTCGCAACTGGATATCCGGCCTTCACTAAATCCCTTGCCAGGACGTGAATAGGAAGGTGGATTTGTACGAAGCTTAATAGTTCGCCGAACAGCCTTTGACACTCTTTCGGTCCGACTTCGTCTGGTAACGGCACACCCTCGGTCCACCTGTCCACCAACCTTACCATCAACTCTCGCTCGAAATATCTCTCCAAATTTGGTACTATATCTCTGGGAGATGAGATAGGGTGGGCAATAGAATAGAGGTACCACTCTTCTGACACATTCCCGATGACAACGCTGCGTACTCCACTAGCCATCAGACCACGAGCCAATGCGCCCGAACGTTGCCAGGCCATGAGGCCTGCCTCTGTGGGTAACCATGTATCATGAAGGCATCCACGGAATGTACCGTATTCAACGCCATCAATACGCAAACCGTCACCTTCGATTGCTTCGGTAATAGATGACCAAGGAACTTTGGAAGGATCTTGGAGTGTTTTGAGAATATCCGCAGATGATGGATCAAGGTTCAAAGCGTGGCACAAGGCACGAAATTGGGGACGTAGTTCTTGTGGAGTTCGAGGATCAGTGCTATCAAGATTGGAAATGCGAGTAAGATCACGAGGCAAGATGTCAGCAAGATTCCCTTTTTGTGCTGACTTGGACATACACGATGGCGTTAGATTGAAGAATCGCAGACTGAAATGGGGCTCGATGGCCATCAGGAAGGTGAGAGGCACGGTGTAATATTTGATGGACAGAATGAGCTCCTTTATTGAGAGAATATTAAGAGATCGGTATTAGCTAGTTTGCCTGAGCGCTTTTGACAGAAGTAATTAACGCACCAGCTGATAGACCAGTAACTTGGATGTCATCCGCAGTACCTACCAAATCGGTAAGCATGGACATTTCCACTTCAATGCGAAAGAATTGGGACAATGATTGCATAAAAGAACATACCCCCAAACGCTCCGATGTTGTCTCGAATCCACTCTAGAGCAAGCCATTGGTCTTTGAATCCGAAATTGCCAGTGATATGCGGCTGATCACAGGCAAGGAAACCGAATGCGGAGAGCCTGTATCCAATATTGACCCAGACTTCAGATCGTTCAGCAGCGATGAACTGAGCCTGAGAGCTGACGCTATGTGGCGAGCCAAATTGAAGGAATCTAGGGCGGTGTTAGGTTCATTGCAATAATCCAAGCATGGTGTAAACCCACCCCCCGTGAATGTAAACCTTAACTGGGAAGTCCTTAGAGTTTGGAAATGTGGGCGGTACGACGATGTTGAGGAACAAACTTTGAGTTTTCAAACTTAATGACGGGTTTCTTGGCGGTAAATAGACAATGACCTACGGGTTTTCTGTTGGTTCACCTCTCCCCACCTTATCTTCAAATGGGCTATCTAGGTACCATTAGTTGACTCCGAAAACCACGCAGATCACCCAGGACATTACCCCCAGCCTGCCCGTCGTTGTGTGGCTGAACGGCATCTATCAGGACACGCTGATGATGAGATATTAGCGCGACAGGAATACATTTACTTACACGCTGTCTCACGGATGTATTCTTTCGTTTCATATCGATAATCGCTCGGCAATGGTTCAGGGTCCTGGAATCTCTTAGGCGGCAAAGCATATGGGATTTCTGTTGGATCCAAACATGCCACAAAAACCTTAACTTCGCAACACACGAACACAAGAGAATGCGGTAGGAATCATACCAAGAAACACAGCTGCTCCGTTACTCGCCCTTCCACCTGTTATACTTCCGAATCGCGTGTTGACTGTGACCCTGTGGGGATTCCCCAGCAGCTCATCTTGTATGTGCGATTTCCCCATATTGTATTCCGAACTTGGTCAATAGTACGACAGAACCCTTGCAGTTGACTTTCGGTGATGGAAGTGAACAGAGAGTCGAGGGGCAAGCCAATTGACGACGTGTGAGACTGGCGTGGTTCAACTTTATCCCACGGCCGAATTGGACTACTGATGTTGGAGGAGCGCCGCACATCCGCCGGTACACCTCGAGGACGTCAGGGAGGACGTCAGGAAAAGTGTCATATCTGATAAAGATATTCGATTTGCTTCTGAGGGTATACTGTATCCTGCGTAGCACCGTCTGTTTTGACATGAGTCCCGCCTGGAGCTCAAAATGTGGCCGTTGCTGTCTAAATCAGCCCAATCCTATGGACACGTTAAAGCGCTGGGCAGGCCCAGAAAAGTCTCGCGGTATTGCAAGATAGAGATGAACACGCTGGCGAGTTACGAATCTTGAATCAGCATGCGTTTCGATGGTATGGTGCCTGAACCTTATTGGTCCCCGGCCTATCTGCCGCTCCCGCGATGCTTTCCATCTCGACCTCTCAGGCATTTCCTACTGGCCATTGCCGCAGAGTAAAGTATGAGAACGGCATGACCCGATCCCCTAACCTGCGACCTACCATTATTCTCGAGGAAAATAAAAGCACTCGTGCTTAGATGGGCGTGGTAATTACGACATGCTGTCTCTGGGTTTACAACTGCCTATTCAAGCAATTTACGAATGCCCTACATCAACTACAATAACTTCTGACAAGACTGGAATCACCCAAACATGAACAAGAACTCCGGAATTCATGCTAATTTGGTTAGTTCATTGCTAGATGTTGCAGAGTAAGCATCGCACTGTGGTGGAGCATCACATGAATCCTACTGAGTCTCGCGTGGTGGTGTCCAATATTGAGAACGTATGGATTCAATTTACTAAAAATGCGGACACAAAGCTAGGACATATGAAGGCATATATTGCAAACGAGGCAGAGAAGGCCAGAAGAAGCAGCGAAAGAACGAGAGAACAAAAGAAACACCGCCAGTTGAATGGCGATTTATTCACTTACAACTCGAAAATAAATTGAGCAGCAATGGTGCTAAAATGCAACAATATATGCCACTAGGCACCGTTTGCAACTTTACCCAACGGCGTTTTTGCCATGACGCTAAGTACCTCGAAAATGACCTGGTGGACACAGTCGGCCATCAGCCTCATGTTGATATGGCTAGCATGGCCAAGACAAAGATCGTGGGCTTACATCTGCTGCAGCCTGATGAAGATACACAAATATCATATTAGCCCTCAGTCAACCAAAAGGGTCACACACGGGATGCTTACCATCGTAGTTAACTCAGCATTCGTGTCGTAGGCAGGAGCAACCTCGACAACATCGGCGGACACGATTTTCATTCCGTCCAATCCCCTTATGATTGCTCGAAGTTCACGGGTGGACCATCCTCCCGTCTCTGGGGTTCCAGTTGCAGGCGCAAAAGCAGGGTCGATAGAATCAATCTTTTAGGTTCTCAGCAGTTAGTGAGTCGGTCATTGTGCGGCATATTTTTTAAAAATGTCGTTGGAAGGTTTAGTTTGCAGGTGAAAGTTGACATGTTGTGTGGAATGTCGTTATCATGCCGTAAGTTATTTGGAGTAGGAACAAGGGATTTCAGCGAAGGGTCATCAATGTAATTCAAAAACCAGATAGGCAGGCACCGTTGGGACAATACGAAACGAGCAAAAATTGTCAGCTAGCGTGATTTGGCGAGGATCGAGAGCGCTCACGTCGATGGAGAGATAGACAGGGCGATCGCCGACGGTTTGACGAATTTTTTTGATAATTCCTTCCGTACCTACACGCCGCATGGTTGATGTTAGATTATATCAATTGCACTGGGACATGAGGAGAGAAGGGATATAACAGAAGGCCCAGAACAAGGGCATGAAATCCACAAGCGAAAGGCGCAGCAGAATCGGGTTTAGCCATCAAAGTGAATTGACATACCAATAATATCGATCTCACGAGCTTCAATGCGGTGAAATCCCGATGCATCATCCTGTTCGTAATCTTCCAGACCTGACAATGTGGTGCGAATTGCGCCATGCTAAAAAAAAAAGAACAATGAACTAGGATTGCGTAATTCTTGAACGGAGAGAAGAATTGAATGGAAAAAGCTTGGTACAGGAAACGACTCTGCGAAATGAGGGAATGGAGACACTTGCAATTGACGACCCATTCTTGATCAATCCCTCTTTCGCAGCCCAGTAGAAGTAGGTTCCGTGATTGATGGCAGCTTGATCTGACGGCGCGCCACCAAAGACGGATGGCTTCCAAGTATCTAGCACCCACGGAGGAGACACCCAGCAATTTAGATGATGGGACCTTTCAGGTTTGGTACAGGCGACTTACCAAGGTGCGAATCGAAATGAATAACAGAAATCGGGCCGTAGACTGAGTTTATAGACCTCAAGATGGGTAGAACGATAGTGTGGTCGCCACCCAAGGTTATAACACGTGGATGAACCTTTCCGTCCTTGCTGATGGAGACCAGCTTCTCGCCAGTCACCGTATCATTTCCAAGAGAGGCAAAAGCCTGGCGTTGAAGCAGAGATTTGTGTCCATCTTCAATTTGTTGGATGGCAAACTTGTTATCATAAGGTCTGAGCGGGAACTATCAGTTCGAGCCACATCTACGTGTAGCATCTAAATCACTGATACGCACGTTACCGGGACATCGCCACAGTCCACCACAGTCAAGCCTGACTTGAAGGGATTGACATTTAGGGGAACGTTGTAACCCCCATAGAGGGTTAGCCTGCGAGATCCCGAACGAATTCCGGCTGCAGGACGTGTAGCGACAATGACGACATTGTATCCACATAGTTAGATACACGAGGCAAAGGAAAATATGAATAAGCAAACCTGGTCCGAATCGGGCGCCTGGTCGATAGCTAGTGCCAGTATCCTGTTCAAGTCATCGAGGCAGTCAGAAGCCAGCTGGGAGCGTACAAATCAAATGCGATACTTACGAATGGTGCGCCAAGGATAGCTATGTCGAATGGAACGTGCTTTTCTTGTGTGAAACATTTCACCCAGGGAAGTTTAGCAAACGTGGTGATCCCGGAAAAAACGGAGTCAGCAGTAACTGAAACAAGAGTAAGTACTGTAGGTTCCAAATGATAGAAGAAGAGTCAGCCGTATAGAAGTTCTCGTCTTACCTTCGCCGCGGTCGTTGCGGTAAGCGGGTTGGAATGGATAGTTCACAAGGGGATCTTGACCAATCTCATCATGACCAAAGTGGGCATAAGTGATGCCAGGGCCTAGAATGGCAAGTGCGACGGACGTAAGAGTAGCTGCTGAGATCTTCATTGAGTAATTGTAAGCGGTAAAGCAGGGGATATTAAGAGCTTTGCCCTTGGATAAGTGACCCACAGCAACGCCTTATAAGCTATCCAATTTGACGTTATTTATGGACTTATTTAACATTTTCGGCATTTTGTCCGGCAGGACTCACTTGGCTTATGCCAATTCTGAAGTTACCCCAAGTCCAAAAGCATGGGTAAAAAGTGTGCGCCATGGGAAAATATTCTGGGTCATCAACATGAGGAATGTATCGTGTCTTGCCTTGAGGCATATCACAGGGGTGTAGATATGTCAGCTAGGTGGCTCTGTGAATGAAGGTGCAATTGCGAACCTGACCGGCCGGGGTAAAACGCATTTGCCGAACCCAAGCTTTTGAGGCTTTACTGAATGCCTTGGATGACTTGCCCAATAGCAATTCAGCACCTAGCAATCAAGCCACTTGGATTGGCCTAAATCAGCATTGGACGGTCATAGAAGCTTACGTTCACTCGCTTTAGGTGGTAGGTATCTGCATTTTTTTTTCCATTTATTTGCCGTCACATCCGATCTCCATTACGAGGGTCTGAAATTAGAATTAGAACAGCCCAGGATGAAGGGCGGATGCCGAACTAGATAAAAAGGTCAGACTCTTCGACTAAGTCCATGCTAGAACTCCTATAGAACACTACTTCACCTTCCCTGCTTTTTATCCAACTAGATGACTGCTTCAGAAACATCCCCTCTACTCCAAAGCGAGAGAAGAAGTCCGGGGACGTTGGCGGCGAATCTCCCGCCCACGACCGAGTCATGCATTCCCGATAGGGAAGCTAATACCCAGGAAGACGTCCCAGTCGAGCTGAACTTCAAGCTCTTCTCGTCCCTACTCCTAGATTCGGTGCCAAGTCAGTAAAAATCGTTATCGGCGTTATCTAACAATTGATTTCCGCTTCCGTTGGTTTTATTATTTTTAGTCATCCTCTCATATGTCCTACAAAACTCAGTTCAAACAGTATCGATTCTAATCGCAGGCCGTTTAGGCCCAGATGAATTATCAGTCGCAGCATTCTCATTGATGCTGGCATTTGTCACTGGCTAGTCATTTATCGCTCTTCTATTTGAACTAGGATGATCCTACAGTCTTTCGCATCCTCGTTACAGGCTGGGTTGTGGCGTTGGGTGGCACAACTGCTTTAGATACCCTAGGATCCCAGGCTTTCACCGGCGGGGCGCGTAAAACCGACCTCTCCGTTCACTTCCAGAGATGTCTCATACTTCTTTGGATTTTGTTCATCCCCGTCGCGGGACTTTGGTGGTTCATCGAGCCGGTGTTGTTAGCCCTCAAGCAACCCGAGAATATATGCCACGATGTTCAGAGATGCTTGCGCGTCCTGGTTTTTGGAGCGCCTGGGTACATTGGATTCGAAAGTCTCAAGAAGTACCTACAATGTCAAGGTACGGTGATCATTTGCTCTGGTCATATGGAATTTTAAATCAATATTTGATGGATAGGCATAATGGGAGCCTCGACCACTGTTTTGGTCGTAATCTTTCCTGTCAACATGGCTTTGAATTATTATACCATTCATTATACACCTCTTGGGCTTCTCGGATCACCAGTCTCTCTCGCCATTGTCTACTGGCTCATGTTCATCGTTCTGGGCATTATGACATGCTTTGACCCTGTTCATAAACAGAACGGTACTTGGGGTGGACTGAACTTGAGGGCTGCGTTACAATTTCAAAGCTGTCTTGCCTTCCTCAAACTGGCGCTTCCCGGAATCTTGATGGTTGGCACAGAATGGTGAGGCTAAAGATTTCGTACCCCTATCACGTACTTAATAATAGCCATTTTCAAGGGCAGCATTTGAGTTGGTGGCGCTAGCAGCTGGGCTTTTGGGCCCTGTTCCGCTCGCAGCTCAATCCGTAATCATGACCACAGACCAAAGTAGGTGCATAACTCGTTTCCCTGGATTGCGATGCAGAACAAAATGTCGTTTGATTTCTAGTTCTGAATACTATACCATTTGGAATCGGCGTTGCAGCCTCAACCCGCGTTGGAAACCTCATTGGTTCAAAGTCACCAACAGGTGCCAAACGCGCCGCACATGCCTCAGCACTGCTTAGTGTCGTGGTAGGGGTTCTCGTAATGGCCACCATGCTGGCTACCAAAGATGTACGTATATTGCTGCCGGGAGGCTGCGTTGCCGTCACCCCACCTTCCATTACACTAATCACTAAACCTGAAAATCGCACATGTTCAGGTTTTCGGATATCTTTTCAGTGATGATCACGCCGTTGTGAAACTCGTGAGTCAAGTGATGCCGTTAGTCGCTTCCTTCCAAGTGGCAGATGGCCTGGCAGGGTCATGCGGTGGAGTTCTTCGTGGACAAGGTCGCCAGCATCTAGGGGCGTTGTTCAACATCATGGCATATTACGTTTTGGCACTTCCCCTGGGTATCATGCTAGCGTTCCACTCGGAATTCCGTTTTGGATTACAGGGCCTTTGGATTGGTAAGTTTTTGAAGTAGATTGGGGAAGAGTGTTAACTTGTTTTGGCAGGTCAAGTGGTTGCGTTGTTCATCGTGGGTTTAGGAGAATATGCCGTTGTGTGGTTAGGTACTAATTGGGAAGAGGAGGTTAGGAAGGGGATTGAGAGGAATAGGGAGGAGGCAAAGAGGCAGGGATTAGAGAACCCCGTTGAAACTTATGAGTAAGGCTTCTGATTTCGATTGTGTTGTACCGCATTGTACTAGAGAGATATATGCCCACCATTAATGTCATGTACAAAGTATCTTTGCGACCTGTGCGCTTTGTAAGTCAGCTTGGCAAATATTGGAACAATTCCTCGCAGCTACCTGTACCCGTACTTGGGTGGCATTAAGATGTTGCAGTCGCGTTCATTGCGAGACACCGCAGGCCGCAGGACGTGGAACTCGATCCCTCTGAATTGATAAGATAAGATGAGATCAAATCAGTTTGTGCTGCTTATCGGAAAGCCACAACGCGCCAAGACTTGCTTTAACACCCTTTCACTACATCATGACTGGAATCGTGAACATCTGGGTTATCTCTCCGGATACCCGCTCAGAACGCCGTTTAGATCCGAGCATCACTGTTGGTCAACTCAAGGTCCTTATTCACAGTCTTTATTATTCCAAGGGTCTAACGGGCGCTCTTAGACAAAACTTGAACCGATCACTGGCATACCGACCGGCAACCAGGCGATCTCTTTGTTCAATTCAGAAAATGATGCCCAACCTGCTGCGCAATTGGATGATGACGCAAAGCAGCTGGGCTTTTACGGACTAAGAGACTGGCAGGTCCTAAAGGTTGGTCAGGACCTCTGACATTATGCGTCCATTCTCTGACGAGTTCTGATTCGTAGATCCAAGACACAAATCCCTCCGTCACATTCACGGGAAAGCTTGGTGACTATTCTGAGGTGGAAAAGTTTGAAATCAGTGAGGAGGCGTACGCGCAACGAACAGGTAAGCGATCTTATTGTATTGCTGACAGAACAACACTGAGTGTCGCCTCTCAGATTCGGTACTCGTTTACAAACAACAACACAAAGTCGGTCGCTTTGCGCCAAAGGCACAAGAAGAAGCGGAGCAAGACTACGATATTCCAGTTGGTTCGCGATGTGAAGTTGAGTCATCGGAGCCTGGGCTAAGTAAACGCGGTACCGTGCGGTATTATGGCACGACCGAGTTTCAGCCGGGAAAATGGGTTGGCGTGGAATATGATGAGCCATTTGGTAAAAATGATGGATCGTAAGTGATATTTGAGGAGTTTATTGTTGAGATGTTGATTATCATCCAGTGTGCAAGGGAAACAATACTTTTCTTGTCGACACAATTACGGGGTATTTGTTCGACCTCCCAAGGTAAAGATTGGCGATTTCCCCCCTGAGGAGCTGAGTCTTGAGGAGGATGAGATGTAATATAATTACTAGATTGTTGTACTGGAAAGTGAGAGAAGGTACAGGAATGGTAGCCACGTGGGATAAAGGCTTTGGTCGTGTTGTGTAATTCAAATCACCTGGACGCGCGTCCCTCCAATCGTCCTTGTACTCCTTCCTTCATATACTGCACCCATCTCGTCCTTATCTTTGGCTGTAGTCTTCGCATACATCTCCTACTAGAAACGAATCATGGCCGACCCCAGTGGTGCTCCTCCTCAACCTGGCCCAAATGACACATCTACAGCTATTCTACGACCCAAGAAATCGTAAGTCAGGTCGCTCCATCGTCATCGAGTGCAGTGATGGTTAAACGCGTATGTTTGTAGGCCAAATCGTCTCATCGTAGACGAGGCGACCGCAGATGATAACTCGGGTAAGTAGATGTCGTTTGGCGTCTAGCTTTACCGTGCAGTCGGCTGATCCACCCATCCACTCAGTCGCGACTCTTAACCCCGCAACGATGGAAATACTAAATCTCTTCCGTGGTGATACAATAATCGTTCGGTACGGGCTCTTTGGTCATCCGTGATAATCTTCTCTGACTTTCTACATACACGCCAGTGGCAAGAAGAGGAGGGATACCGTGCTTATCTGCTTGAGTTCCGATGACGTCGAAGAGGGCCGTATTCAGATGAACAAGGTTGCACGAAACAATCTACGTGTAAAACTTGCAGATCTGGTTACTGTACACCAATGTCTCGATATCAAGTATGGCAAGCGAGTGCATGTCTTGCCCTTTGATGACTCTGTTGAGGGGTTGAGTGGAAACCTTTTCGATGTATACCTAAAACCATACTTCCTAGAAGGTATGAGATCCTGTATTCAGATAACGTTTTCAGTTACTCATAAATCTACAGCGTACCGACCAGTTCGCAGGGGAGATACTTTCCTTGTCAGAGGAGGAATGCGTACAGTAGAGTTCAAAGTCATCGAGACTGACCCCGCGGAGTATTGCATAGTTGCCCAAGATACTGTCATTCACACAGGTTGGTCAAGCTTACTATCAGATATCATTATGGGAATGAAGCTGACTCTGCATTCTGAGCAGAGGGTGACCCTGTGAAACGAGAAGATGAAGAATCAAATCTCAATGAAGTCGGGTACGATGACATTGGTGGCTGTCGCAAGCAGATGGCACAAATCCGTGAATTGGTTGAACTCCCTCTCCGCCATCCTCAATTGTTCAAATCCATCGGTATCAAGCCTCCTCGTGGAATTCTTATGTATGGTCCCCCGGGTACTGGTAAAACACTTATGGCCCGCGCCGTCGCCAATGAAACTGGTGCATTCTTCTTCCTGATCAATGGTCCTGAAATCATGAGTAAAATGGCCGGAGAGAGTGAAAGTAACCTGCGGAAGGCATTCGAGGAGGCGGAGAAGAACTCTCCTGCCATCATCTTCATTGATGAAATCGATTCCATCGCTCCTAAACGTGAAAAGGTGTGTAGCTACGCGTTCCCGCTCTGCGAAATGAATCATCTTGACATTTCGCCATTTAGACCAACGGAGAGGTCGAGCGTCGTGTCGTTTCCCAGCTTCTGACTTTGATGGACGGTATCAAAGCACGCTCGAACGTCGTTGTTATGGCGGCTACCAACCGACCAAACTCTATCGATCCCGCACTAAGACGTTTCGGTCGTTTCGATCGTGAAGTCGATATTGGTATTCCTGACCCTACTGGGCGTCTTGAAATCCTCCGCATTCATACCAAGAACATGAAACTCGCGGATGATGTCGACCTTGAACAAGTGCGTGCTTAAGATGGTTTCGATATCTATTTAGACTGACTTCTTTCCTAGATTGCTGCCGATACCCATGGTTATGTTGGTTCTGATGTCGCTTCGCTTTGCTCTGAAGCTGCAATGCAACAAATTCGTGAAAAGATGGATCTCATCGATCTCGACGAAGATACCATCGACGCTGAGGTCCTTGATTCACTAGGTGTCACGATGGACAATTTCCGTTTCGCTCTTGGAACGTCGAACCCGTCGGCGCTCCGCGAGACTGCCGTCGAGGTACCAACTGTTACATGGGACGATATTGGTGGTTTGGAGAAGGTCAAGCAAGAGTTGCAGGAGACAGTACAATACCCTGTCGAGCACCCAGAGAAGTTCCTCAAGTACGGCATGTCACCATCGAAGGGTGTCTTGTTCTATGGTCCCCCTGGTACCGGTAAGACCCTCTTGGCCAAGGCCATTGCCAACGAGTGCAATGCCAACTTTATCAGTATCAAGGTGAGCAGGCTCGTCACAGTTTATGAGCATGGGAGCGTGCTCATTGCATTTAGGGTCCCGAGCTGTTGACCATGTGGTTCGGTGAATCCGAGGCCAATGTTCGAGACGTTTTCGACAAGGCTCGTGCTGCTGCACCTTGTGTCATGTTCTTCGACGAGCTGGACTCTATCGCAAAGGCTCGTGGTGGTCTTGGTTCTTCCGGTGATGGTGGAGGCGCCGGCGATCGGGTTTTGAACCAGATCCTGACTGAGATGGACGGTATGAATCAGAAGAAGAACGTTTTCATCATCGGTGCTACGAACCGACCGGATCAAATCGACCCCGCGTTGCTCCGTCCTGGTCGTCTCGATCAGCTCATCTACATTCCTCTACCTGATGATCCATCTCGAATTTCAATTCTCAAGGCGGCACTCAAGAAGTCACCCCTCGCTCCTGATGTGGACTTGACTTATCTCGCCAAGATGACACATGGATTCTCTGGTGCTGACTTGACGGAAATTTGCCAGAGAGCAGCCAAGTTGGCGATTAGGGCGTCTATTGATGCGGACATTAGAGCTGCGAGGGAGAAGCAGAAGCGAGAGGAAGCTGGCGAGAATGTGATGGACCAGGATGTGGAAGCTGAAGAAGAGGATCCTGTTCCGCAGATTACAAGAGAACACTTTGAAGAGGCGATGAAGTTTGCTCGACGATCCGTGTCAGATGCGGATATTAGGCGGTATGAGATGTTCGCTCAGGTCGGTGTTCGTTATTGTTGCATTCAGAACTTGTTGCTTATTCGATCTTTTCGACTTTACAGAACCTACAACAGTCTCGTGGATTTGGCAACAACTTCAAGTTCCCAGAAACAGAAGGTGGAGCTGCACCAGCGGCCAACCCAACAGCTGGCAATGCTGGATTCAACGAAGAGGCTGCTGACGATGATTTGTATGCTTAGTCAAGTTTCTCATCATGATTAGGGGGACGTACATAATGACGACGCGGCGGTATCATGAGATTGCCGGAATCAGATGGCAAAGAAAAATAGCTTTCTTGCGGTATTATATGTGTATCAATTGTTTTTCATCCACTTAGTACAGATTCAATTCAATATGGTTTCTTTCCATCCTTACATTACGGGGTGGCCCCTATCCGGTTATACCCACATCCGATCCACGTGGTCCACTATCATAACGAACCTCTATCATCCCCGTACTCCTCCAATTTTACAAACTTCAACGATCCCCTCTGCCTATTATCCGTTCGTTCCTTCTAGCTCGTCTTCTCAGCTCTTGGTTCCGAAATACCACTCCCTGGGCGCTCAATACACCACCCGAGCGATTCCGAGGCACAATTCCAAGTGGTTAACGCAAGAAATTAGACTAATCGCTGCTCCACAAGACTCCAACAGCCAACCTAGCAAGACCTCTTTGCCCTTATCGAAACATAGGAACAAACTTTTACCGCCCTGGCATAATCTATCGTTCCCACCCCCCATTCGTCGTTATCGAAAACGTTGCTTGGATTTTCGGGGTTGTTGAAAGAAGAACCCGGTTTTTTTTCGCAAGCACGCAAAACAAGGTCACGCGTATACTAGTAGATAGGTTACACTCTATCTCCCCTTTGCTTCTTCTTCTTCTTCTTTGCCGCGAAGCTACGACGTCGCTATTGCACACGACTAGGAAAGGACGCTGAAACTGGTTGATATGGCAGTCGCTGCAATGATGGAACAGCAGCCACAGCCACCATCGCCGTCATCACCATCGTTTCGTCAACCTGCTGCGGTTTACGCTCACGATTACGCTCAACCACAATCGCAACCACAAAACCAGTTGCATAGTCAATTCAATGGATCCGCCGGGAGACCAGGTGTTGTCAGTTTGAAGGCGAATGAGAGTGATGTCAGTTTGCCGTCAGCGAGATCGCCCTCAGGGTCAGCTTCAATAGCGTCTTCTTCTGCGGAGACGGAGACGGCCCCTGGTTCGTTGTCATCGCCGTTGAAGCCTCCGGTGTTGTCGAAGAAATTGTCGGCGTCGTCGTTGAAGGAGAGGTTATCCAAGTTGTCGACTATACAGAATCCAGTTGCAACATTGCATGCGAATGTCAAGTGCGTTGTGTTCTTCTTTCTTGGGTTTTTCTTCATGAACTAATGGAATCGGGTTCTCGATTTATTTCTTCTCAAACGTGAACGCATATAACCGCACCATACGGATATTCATGCGTTTTGTGTAGATTTGTGCCTGCGCATATACCGAGGAAGCGGAGGTTCCAAATGTTGGCTGTTGCTCTTTGGTCGTGTTCAGTCCCTATCATGACCTCGGTATTCTTCTTCCTCTGGTGAGTCCTCTAACCCCCAACTCTTTGATGTTTCATTGCTCATTTGCGGCTTTCACTCGTTGCGCGATATGGTCATTGATGTGGTACTCCCCGGATCGGATCCGCACGTTCATTTGACGGGGCCGCGCTCGGTGCAGCTCTTTCCCTCCACTATGGCCTATCTTGGCTGCGTATATGATCTGGGCGTTGTGGATCGATCAAGGCCCTGAGAATGGTGGAAGGAGTAGTCATTGGGTCAGGTCTTCGAGATTTTGGAGATACTTCGCGGATTATTACCCTGCATCGTTCTTGAAGGTAAGCACCACCCTTTTTTATGTCGGGTTAGCCTGGGCCATGTGAGATATCTGTTTAATTGTGGAAATGTAGGAAGCAGAACTTCCTCCGGATAGGCCGTATGTTTTTGGGTATCACCCTCATGGTATGCTTACTTTCACCCGGTATGATGTGTGATATGCTAATATGTTGAGCAGGTATCATTGGGATGTTCGTCTGCTATTTCTATGCTGTTTCATCTCCTGCCTAACACGAATCAATATCCAGGGGCGCACTAGCAACATTTGCGACAGAAGGTAATTTATGACATATTGCCATTCGCCACGTTCATCTTATCTCCGCTTTCCAGCCACGGGATTCTCAGCCGCCTTCCCCGGCATCAAACCTCACCTCCTCACATTGACGACGAACTTTAACGTACCCCTTTACAGAGATATTATACTCGCGTTGGGGATATCCAGTGTTAGTAAACGATCGTGTTCGAATATCTTAAAGGCGGGTCCGGGATCTGCGATCACGATTGTGGTGGGAGGTGCTGCGGAAAGTTTGAGTGCGAGACCTGGGACGGCGGATTTGACTTTGAGAAAAAGGTGTGCGATCATTTGTGTCTATGCGTTAGGTGACATTAGACTAATTGGCGGTTGTTTGCGCGTGGCTAGGTTGGGATTTATCAAGGTTGCTATTCAGCATGGGGCAGACCTTGTCCCTGTCTTTTCGTTTGGCGAGAATGATGTCAGTGATCGTTTGGTTTTCACATTCTCCCTGCGCATATGCTCAAATCGGACGCTTGAATCCAATAGATATACGAACAAATGCCAAATGAGAAGGGAACGACGGTTTATACGCTGCAAAAGAAGTTCCAATTGATATTTGGCTTTACTTTACCTCTTTTCCATGGAAGAGGGGTATTAAACTGTGCGTGTCGTTCATTTCGTTTCTTCACCCTTGTTGACCCTTTGACACGTTTGATAGATAATTTGGGATTGATGCCTTATAGACGACGTATTGTTGCCGTTAGTGAGTAATAACCCCTTTCTTGTTTCGAATCCCACGTAATGTAACGTAACTTCTGATACTACTTTGTTTCTGCAGTTGGCAAGCCAATACATGTTGAGAAATGCGACAAGCCGAGTTTGGAAGAAGTCATGCGCATCCAGCAGCTCTACATTGAAGAGCTGACGCGGTGAGTCCCCATCCCGTTCTAGCCAACGTACGACGCTAACGTTGGGTTGTCGGCGACTTAGGATATGGAATACCTACAAGAATGAATTCGCGAAGAGTAGGTTGCGGGAATTGAGTATTGTAGATTAGGTCAGGGCTCTATCACCTCAGTCTAGACTGTGGACTCTGGCAGTGGAATCATGCGATGATGGCTGGACTGGTTGACATTGTGGATTATTACTTTGGTACTTGGTACACTCCTTATTAGGTAATTTTTGGGCTGGTATTGGACAAAAAGACTTCGTTCCGTTTATTATATTTTAATTACGCTTATCGCTATGTGCATCGATTCAAGGTTGAGAGGTGTGACGGACACTGAGTGCTGAGTGCTGAGTGCTGAGTATGGAGTAGTAGCCAGCCCCTGTATGCACTGTTAATTATGAAATCTCCGTCCGTGTGCCTTGGCTCGACCCGTCACCCAAATGCGGTGCAAGGAAGCAACAATCAAGGAAGTGGGGAATGTCCGATATTATTCCTTTGGTTACCGAGGTGGCAGTCTGATAGAACTATGAAATGTAGATCTGGATGATTGCTTATGTGCATCCAATCGACTGCAATTTGGAATCATCAATTTGTAAGTTGTGATCATGGGGTGCACGTTCGACTATTTTCGGTGGACAAAGCCGTATTTCAGAAGACTCCCTCGAATTCCTCGAAGCTCGTTCTGATTCCTCGTTCTTGGTGAGAAACGCGCTGGAATGATGATGATCGTTGAAGCCGAACACTCAATTTCCACGCATGACCAGTCCGTTCCCACGCAGCAGTACCGCGATCGGATTGCGACGCATGGAGAACGAGACTACGATGGCCAGGCCGCTCTGTTCTTTGCATTTGAGGGTGAATAATATCCCTATGCCCAGGCGCTACGGGAGACTGAAGTGCCGCTGCATATCCGACGGAGTTCCGAGGCAAGGACGTCGGCTATGGTAAGGGTGGGTACGGCCATGTCAGCGGTAACCCAAAGTACCATTATCGTGGCGGGAAGTGGTAGGGTTTTTATTTTATTTTATTTTATTTTTATTTTTTATTTTTTTGCGTAGTTTACAGACATTGGAGTATGATATACGTCTAGATGAATTCATTCATGAACGCTTCTTGTGCGCGTCGATTCTTCCCCAGACGATCGAGCGGGTGTGTTCACCAGGATCAGCTTTTTTCAATTGGTCGTAGTCGTACCAGACCAACTCCTCTTCTGAATGAGCGACAAAGGCTTGTTGGGAGAGGGAATAGGCTGATGCCGCGACTTTGAAAGTTGCTGGGTCTGGATCTGGAGACGGTGGGGGTAGTGGGTGGTATCCAACGAGAAGCTGCATTTGGAGCGTATCAAGGAAAGAGAGAAGGATTATCAAGAGCGTAGGATGGTTGTGAGTGAAAGGACGTACGGTATCCGGGTATACAACTGGCCTGCGGTATTTGACGTGAATTGACTTGAGGATGAGCGATATGCCCTGGCCGCTAAACATCTCGGCTGCTTTCGTTGGACCCCCCAGCTCCTCGCCAAGGGACATCATCCAGGTTATCCGTGCCTGAGAAGACTGTCGGCATCAATGTCGAGGGGATTTCTTCGTGAGTGCTCACAGATTCAAAGAATCGAACTGCAAGTACGTTGAAATTCAATGAGCGTTGAATTGCAGAGCAATTCTGAATGAGCACATACGATAGCGAACATTGTTCACATGTCTACCGTCACCACCCATCAGCACCGACACGTTTTTCAATTGCATGTCAGTATCACTCTCCGTCTCCTCCATTCCAGCAAAGAAAGGAAGCCTCACCGGAATGAATCATGATCACCCCATGCAATTCTCTGCTCCCAGAACGAAGCAGGATCAAAACCCGCCTTCTCCAACTTCTCGCGCGCACCCTGCACCAGTTGGGCAGGATCCTTCTTGGAGTCGGGTGGCGTTGTTGTGTCCAACCTCGGGTCCACAGAAGGAGTATTTTCAGGAGTTGATGGCCCGGTGGTTCCGGGAGCGATATAGAAGGGTGAAGTTGGGTCACGGAAGGCTGCTTGGAGTGCCTATCCGAAGAAAAGTGTCATTGACAGGTCACGTACAAAACCGCCCTTGGCGGTAATGACAGGGTAAAGAAACTCACACTGATGCCGGAATTGCTTCTATGCTGATTCCATGATAGACAGTAACGAGATGCTGATATTCTTGAGGAACGCAAGATTCTTGTGGAAAACATATGGAGCACAAATGGGGGTGGGGCGGGGATACCTTGATTGGTCGCCGGACTTGTCGGGTCGGCAGTTTCCGATTGGTGAACGACCTTGGTGGACAATGTCGAGGAGACACCAGATCGAGACCTTGGAGTGAGCCGGGAAGGCGTATAATTTGTTATCGCCAATGGGCACAATTTTCAGACGGTCCGAGGAAATTTCCCGGTTCAAAGCCAGCCTATCAGATCTCTCTAGCCTGCGGAATTCAGAAATTCACCTCCAAAATGAAGATCACGACAAGACAGAAGAAGTACGCTCTCATGATTGCTCCATAAGGCAACCAGCTGTCTGGAGTTTGGGATCCATAAGTCGTGCATACATAGGCTGTGCTAAACCGCATGCCCTCAGTCTGCGTGCTGGGTTAAAATAGGCAGAATAATTCCGTAATCGCCACCGAAAAATTGAAATATACTTCCATGCACACGGTATATTAAAGTCGCTCAGTCTGGACCGGCGTATAGGCCCTACGTTCCAGGCTCTAGTTAGCCCCGTCTAAGTGCCTGAGACTGGAGGGACTCTTGCGAGTTACGATCCTTTATGGGATGAGAACCATAAGTTTACTCCGATGCGAAGCGGCTGGATAAATATTGGGTTGTTTTTTGAGAGTGTCCACTTCTACTAGCAGTCGTTGAGCAGAGAGAGGCCAGCTCAAGTAGGTAACCGCCCACTTATCGTTGCGGGTCAGGCAAGGCAACGAGGCTGAATATTAGACAGGGGTAACGAGTCTCGAGGGCCTTTTTCGCACTGCATGAACGATAAGACCTCGACTCGGGGTGCGGATGCAATAATTTGATACACGGATGATGTGGTAGGGCACTGATGAGGTACAACGTGTGAGTTCTTTGAAGGCCTGGCCACCACCATTCACGAGGGAGATCCACAACGTGGGTATCCAAGCTAAGAAAAACCACACCAATTAGCTCTGCAACGACGTGGTCGTCTCAGAGTGCGTGATGTGTGCTATGATAATCATCATGGGCACCGCGCCGGGTTATTGACCTGTGAGGTACACTGACGGATTCGATGGGCTCGGTGTCAGTTATACATAAGGCTGATACCTGCAGAATGCAATTGGTCCAACTCCGACCCTCCGACCCTCAGAGATATCTGACATTTAATTCCGTGATCCAGGGGTAGCCTGACCGGCCAACCAATCATGTGCATAATGTCCCTGGCGGTCTGGACTCTTGAATATATGCAGTTGTGATCAAGCCAGTCAATGAGTTAACGTTCCGAAGCTTGCAGCAACGATCCCGTCTAGTTTTATCACAAAAAATGGCGCCTACAGTTCCTGTTTTGTACTGTAATAGATAATGAGCCATGGAATCATGGAAATTTCACAAAACATGCAATGCTAATCCCATCAAGAAACAAAAACGAATATCCTAATACATGCAGAGGAATATGAGGTCATGACTGTGCATCGTACGTCACGCTCGTCCACAAACGCTGTCTCGGATTAAACGGTACTCCGTGCAACCTGTACGTTAACACCCACCCTTGACAATGTAATCAACCTGAACCTGTGCTGGTCTTCGCTAGCAGCAGTAACGATAGTCGCTGATGTGATTTTTGTGGCCCGTGGCGTCTGTATAACGCCAGGAACCATTGTTGGTTGGGACTGTGGATTCCGCGCCTCGAGCATACTGATAAACGGGCCCAGAGTCGGTGAAAAACAGGATATGGTCGTCAATGAAGGTAGCAGCCGACCGGTACCCAGATGGTTCAAAGCAGAGTCCGATAGGAGACCCGCGTCCACAACGTCGAGTTCGACAAGTGTCGGATGATTTTGGAGGAGAGTCTCCAGGTCGCGGGGTCCTGTCCGAAGTCCCAACTTGAGTGACTTTAGAGAGAAACGGGATCTCGAATGCAGCTTTTGAAAATCTTGGTTGTTCCAAGGGAGTGGTTTGTCACAAGTGACCGAGAGGTGTTCGAGGGCGCTCAGAACAAATGGGCGGAAGAAGCAGAGGTAGTATTTGGAGGGAGAGAATTCGAGGTTGAGAGAGCGAAGTGAGGGGAGGACAGTGGGGATCATGGTGTCCAAGGTTTTACTGCCGTCTTCATCGAGTTTGGCAATACTCAATGTACAATGTACTAGGTTTCTGCAACTGTGAAGCATAACGTGAACCCCAACAGGCGGCACGAACGTTGTTATGCAGTAGAGCTCCGTTATCCCCACCCAGGGAATTTTCAACATCTGAAAGTCAAGTAAATCATATCGGGTTGTGACTTTGACTCGATTCAGTCGCCTCGCAAACCGAAATGTGACGGAAGGTGATGTCCATAAGGGGTCGGATTCGGGTAAATAATGTGTAGTGGTGAGGTCCAAAGACCGTAGCTGTTCAAAGGAATCCGGAGGGAGCGCCAACAATCTTTCAAGGTGATCCACTTCGGCTGTGAGGTTCAAGGCTCGAATCCGTTTTGTGTGTGGTATAACAAATGCGTCGATAAAGCCTACTGGCGATGGGTCATCATCGTCGTTCAGTGTAGTGGAAATCTTCAAGGATAGAAGTTGTGAGGCGCTCCTTGACATAGCCTGGCTCACGACATCCATTAATTGCTTGGTTCTGGTCGTCCGCGTGAGATCGATACTCAGGCTCGACCACATGCTCGCATTAGCGAGTATGACCGCACGCCATGATGAGCAAACATGCATCAATGTCCATGGCATGCCGTGAGGCTTCGGAGGAAGAATGATGGGTCCAGTGAAGCAAAAGTGAAAGATCTGGGAAAGTATCTCCCGCGATAGAACTACCCCAACCATCGGGCTGCTAAATTGGCTTGAGAGCGGGGCTTAGATGTCAATGCCACATTCTGTAGGGATAAGAAATCTTACCGAGAGAAGCTCCAAGACCTTTGTCTGTTGCAGCTCAAAGAGACTTTCTTTCGCAAATGAGCCGAGTGCAGACGACGACAACTGGGGTGGGAGGATTGAGCCAGGATGACCAAGGAAAATGGACGACGAGAGTATAACCATGCTTCTGATATGTCCCTGTATTTGAGTCTCACACGATGTACGAATGATGGTAGGATGGAGGGCCTCGACCGTTGGTCGACCACCGGAATAGACGTCTGAAATATTGACGTACCCGGTGTGCCCAAGACAGGGTCAGGTAGCGAATAGTATAGGCATTGATCGGCACACGGCCCGATCCCGGGTGTTTGGTTCCGGTATCTAAACCAAATACTCTTGCCCGAATAATCATCCAATCGGCTTTCGCTTTGATAATGACAACATCTATCTTTTCCCTCGACGAAGAGGTTCGACTATACCATAACAATGCCGAGCGCGAGAAGTACAATCTCCTCGCGACACTCTTTGGCATCGTCGTCTCTCTCGATTACCTAGAGAGGGCTTATGTTCGGGACTCCGTTACCGCCGTTGAGTACGGAGCTACCTGATTCTAGCCTAGATCTCCATCCTGACTGTAATCGAATTCAAGGTATTCACCGGCATGCACAAGGTTACTCTCACAGTACAAGACTATGTTAAAATTGGTTGGCGACGATGTACCTTCTATTGAAGAGTTCATGGGTCGTTATAGGGTAAGTCCTGGTGATCCTACTTCACAGGGAGTTATGAATGGGACAGGGAAGATGGACCATCCTGCCGCCTTGCACCGGATTAAGGTTGGCGTTCCCGCTACTGTGGAGCATTCAAGCGAAGCTGGGCCAGAGACAGGGAAGTGGGTTGCGGAGACCACTCAGGTAAGTTATCCCACAATGCGATCAGGACTGGTTATAATGCTACGATCTGCAGAATTTTATTACGTTCATGGACGCATTGAAGCTCAGGCTACGGGCGAAGGATCAACTTCACCCTATATTGCAAGAATTGGTGACCAGTTATTCTCGTTTCAAGGGAAGCAAGGACTGGGAAGGTCGTAGTCGAATGGTTAGCTGGTACGCATCTCCGTGTCCATCATAATCTGCTTTTCCTCCTCAGCACTGTTACTAGGCTGATCACTTTAAACGGCATGAAAGCCTCTGAAGAGCTTACAGAAGAACAGTCCCGTCAGGTGAGGGATTGCGTCATCTAGACTCAACCGAAAATGCTCAGTTCCTATTCATAGTTACTTTTTGATGTTGATCATGCATATGCAGAATTTTTCAGAAGCTTAAGTGGAAGTAAGGACGAGGGTTCGTGACGTCAGCACTACGTTTACTTAGTCGAACACTGTATCATATCAGAGTACCACACCGCTAACCATTCCTGCAAATGCTAAGCGTCGAGAATGATTTTGGTGAATTCAAACATTAGTCGATACTGCTCCCGAGGTGTTGTTACTCATTCCAACGTGCCTGGATCCCGAGTGTATATACCTTTGTATGCTCGGGAAGCACAGGAGGTAATATAACAACAAGCACTAATCCATTCACAGCAGCACTGATGTTCACAAAGAGCGACCTGTCCACTGTGCTTCCGTGCAGGGACAGATAAGCGGTTGAAAGCAGATGCCATCAAGACGCCAGACTGAACATTTAGGATGTCTGTGGACACAAATAAACTGCGAATAGCTGACACACCATCAACATTGAGTGTATTCGCTCATTATCAGAGTCAGCGTGGTTTCGGTCAGGTTATTCAGGTACGGTCTAACCTTTCATGTGTAAAGAACCATCGATTCGAGACCAGCATTCGAGGCCTAGTCTTTGGCGGCCGGATTCAAGGGAATTAGGTGAGTCCCCGAGCCGTTGGTGCAGTCGCCCCCCTCCCCAGTCCGGAGTTTACGTCCTACTCTGTACCCCGACACGACGCTCGGAGAGTGGGTCTTCTGTACCTTTTCATTTAGGAGCAATGTTCAATTGTGCTACTCGCCCACGGATCATGCAACGACCCAGAAGCAATCCACGTGAACAACAATGCATCCGGGAATCATCGACCCCATTTAATAGGATTCAATCTCGTTACGTGCAATATATGCAGGATGCGCTGGCTCTCGCATCATATATCACCAGAATATGTTCGGCGTAGAACGGAGGGAGCCAGACCAACGGATTCAAGTAGTTGTGCCTAAGGAGGGTTGTATACACGTACTTGATCTCGGGATGAAGTACACACCACTGGTGGAGCAAAGCAAGGGAGCAATGTCCACCATACCGACGGGTTTTCTCGCCGAACAGACTGCAACGGGTGCTATCGACGGGTGCTGTGGTAGACGATCTCCAACATCAGGGAGGCGTTGTTGTACTGTAATGTAATAATATTATAACGATCGAGGTTTGTATCATACAAAGCATACCAATACTGCCAGATCAACTTAAGAAACCAAATCAACTACGTGTGTCTTTCATTTCTTTGATTTCCTGCTTTTGCTGTTTTTCCAAGTCTTGAACCAATTGCTCCAGTTGACGGAGGTCCTCTTCAGTCAACTCTAGTTTCCCAGACAGCAACCCCTCTTCTCCCGAAAGAGTAGGAGTTGGTGTATAATCCAAGAATTTCTCTGCGAGAACGGGGATCACGGACACATCCCTGTTCATGATTCTTTCAATGGCTTTCATTCCTTCTGGATCTACAGGAACAATTTCGGTCTCCAGCCCCCTCCAATCCTTCGTCATCTTCTTGGCAAGGGCGTTCTCGTCCTTGGCCCCCTTGATCTCAGACAACTCCTGCTTCTCGACATTGTACACGAAAAACCTTGTCGGGTCTTGGACGAGGGTAAATAGAAAGCGTTCCTTCTCTGTTGAAAAGAGGATGGGCCGCGTTTCTCCTGGAATGCGGTGGGCTATGTTGACGACCATCTCAATCTGAGGCAGCATGAGAAAATATGGCGAAAACCAGTAGAATGTCAAGAGATGAGGCCATTCTCCCCATGAAGCGCTCCAACCGTTCGGAATAACCGAAGGCGGTGGCCAGACGCTTTGAGCGCGCTTAATTACTTCTTCGTGGACGCTTGCTCCCTGGAAGAGTTGCAAACACCTATAGATTTGAAACATATGAATGGCCAAGTGACACATACAATGTTGGTGTCAAATCCCTCCTGTTGCAGCCTTGATTTGCTCGTGGATGAAGCTCCTTTCCATACTTTTGAGGAAGAGTGAAACTGACACCAGCTAAGCGCCTTGTTTGGGGAGCACCAGTACCGGTCTTCGCGGCAAGATCTAGGCAAACGACCGAATATGCGCGATGACGCTCTTGTCATACAGACAGCAGAGCCATGGAGCAGCCTTGTAGGTTTATGTGCAAAGCATTGAATCTGTCGCCGACAAGCAAAGGAAAGCATTCTTGTTCGTTGAGAATTTGGTCTTAGTGGGAAGTGGGTGACGCGTGACACACGCGTTCGGTCACGCGATTGGGTCAACTTCCCGAAGACCAAAAAGGGGGTCGTCAAGATGTGTAGTATTGATACAAATTACTGTACAGTATTATTAACATGTCATGTAGGGTCATGATATAGCGTGAGTGCACCATGTGCCAATACGTTAACTTATCATAAGCGTTCAATGTAATGCATGGAAATTCATCACCGCAAAAGCTTCTTCAGCGCCTTTCCAACCCAGCTCTGACGTTTCGCAGGTGCACTCTGCTTGGGCTCATCGGGAATGGGGACGGGAACAGACGATGAGAGACCTGTTAGTAAGAGCTGGGACTTGGCGTTTGATATGTCGAGCGGGGTAGCGTTCGAAGACGACGTTTTCGATGGCTGTCTAGTGGTCAGTGCGATAACTTCTCCGGTCTCCTTTTTCCGGTTAATCGTAAGCTTTTGTGTAAAGAACGGGCCGCTCGAAAACTAATAGAATTTTGTTAGCTTGTAAAAGAATAATGGAGGATATGCCTCACAATGCCAGCCATCCTGAAACTATCGTAGGGAAGGAGGTCCTGCTTTTCGGGTATGATGGCACTTAGAATCAAGAACTTGTGTGAACCGTGTCCAGAAGGTTGTGCAGCAGATGTTACTGTCAAACGTATTCCTTGGTGGTCACCCGCGAATGAGAAGGCGCTGCTTACCTTCAATTGTCTGAGCTCCCATGGGTTCGATGCGACCTTCATTGGGACGCACACCATAAGTCTGTGAAGAGGTGTTACTACATCCTCCAGGAGCGCCCCGACAACGCATACCTCTGGGTGTGTAGTTTTTACCTTGAATGCGACAGCCTCATTCGTTTGATTGGTGATTACGAATTCGGCCCTGCGACGAAGTCCCTTGATGGCTACAACGCGTTATGCGCAAGGTATGACGTCTGGACTGGTAAACAGACCTTGAAAGTCCACCTTGTTCAAAGGCATGATAGAGACCGGCTCAGGCCCATCCACACAAGGGTTACACCCAACTGTCAACTTCTTGAAGTGCATATCCATGCTATGTTGGTATTTTTGCCACTAATAACCAAGGAATGACGTGTTTCGAACAATTATAATCACAGAGACACGCCACTCACTGATTCCCTCACGGGAACACCACGTTCCTCCCATGGTATCGGTGTGCTCATTATCAAGAATTTATCCGTCCCATCCGTAGGTGACATTGGGGAGTCCTTGGGGACGGAGAATTTGATCACTACGCATTAATTGATCACGGTCATTGGGAAAGGTTTGCTGCGGGATCGGCGGGAAATGTTCACATACGACGGACATTCACAGTTGATCTGGGGTCAAGCTTTCCGACTCTAGGTGACGCTGAATAGTGCTAGAACGAGTGGCAAAAATGAGTGGATAAGTGCTGCTTTGAGGTTCTGGGCTTGAGTACCTGCGGTGAACTCGTCTTGATTTTGAATAAAACTGGTTGCAAGTTGTGATTCGTCAGAGTTATGGTGTGGTACCGTTTTTTCGTGAAGGGGCCTATGAAGAATAAATGCGGGCGAAGCTCAGGAGGCCTGTGAACGCACCGTCAAACAGGATCCTGTCGAGTGTCGTCAAACTTATGGACATTTTCGAGAATAAATGGATAGGAAAAAGAGGGGAAGAGAGAGATGTTGATGACTGTGTGGAGTGAAAGGACTTTTTGTATCCGAGGTGCCACCCCACTCCAACTTCACAACGTCATGCTACCCACGCGGCATGGTTGAATAAGTTCGCCGGTTATATAAGATCACGGTTTTTCGACGCAGACAGCATGCTCGAACCATGAGCCTCTCCTAAAAACAAGGATCCATTCCGTCTACTTCCTTTCTTCGCGTCTTTCAACGGAAAAAGAATGTTCCTTCTAAGGAATCCATGATGATAGCCTCCGTGAGCCAATGAGCGATCTTCGTGTGCGATGACAGCGGGCTAGTAAGAGACAAATATGGTAAGTGTTAGTGATGATGCCGCCTCGTGGTTCTCAGTGGTCAGGCACCGTTGGGGACAACGTGCAATAAGTTGATCCCACGTTCTAGACTGGGTTTAGACGCTACTACGTCACTGCTACACTGATTGAGGTGATGCCGGGCTGGGAGGGCGCCTAACAAAGCCTTATCTGAAAAGGATGGATAAGAAAACAATAATGGAGTCAACCCAAGGTCTTTGATGCATCGATTAGGTATTTACGATGATTGGGATGGGCGTTGAGTTCCGTGGTGAGCACAGATTTGGCAACCGTGGTCTCCCGAAGGTATCAACTTAAAGTCTGTCCATCCGCGTGCCATACAGCAGACCTTTGAGTTCACCATGGTTCGCGAACTAGATAAGATAACAATGTTGCGCGTTGGATATAGAACAAACAGCAGATAGTAGGAAACTAGCTCACGCTCTGATAGTGTTTACAGGTATGTATACTTGCTTGGACTTGCAAATACCAAGTTGTCCCAATCAGAGCGAGCCAATCGTTCGGAAGTCAGAGCTGGCAAGCCTGGATTATTCCGCACCCATTTCTCGAAACGGCTTGATATCAGCCCCACGGGCGCTGGAGCTAATGTACTGTACATGACCCCACCGACTCCGTGCGCTCCAGACCCCGAGTAGAACTCTGAATTAAACCCGGATCCCGGCTGATGGGTGCGATCTTCGAACGGACTCAGAATTGTATACCGTGCCGCTGACGTCGAGTCCGAAAGTATACTGACAATTTAAGAACCACATCCATTGTATCGATTCATCGAACAACTAGGGAACTAACAGATGGATCTCTTCCTTCGCCGTTTGTGTTCGAGGTATAATAAATGGATAGATCTCGGTGTCTTGGCCTCCGTGATCACCAGTAAGTCAGCGTCACTACGATCTATTGCGTCGAACTGATGTGGCTAAAACGAGATAGATGTGGGGATATTGTTAATTAGTCATATTCATGTACAATGTTGCGGAGAAGATCTTTCCGCAATGATTGTAAAAGTGATTTGGTCTGCGCCCTTTTTGAAATTGACGCTGAGTTGGCGAAATGCAGATAGGAAGACCGAGGAGAAACCCAACTCCTTCACGACCTGACGCAGACATGTCAATGTTCCCAATTGACCGCTCGAGCCATGATCTACATTTGTATCCATTTTCTTGAATAACCGGTCCGAACTAACTGAAGGACTCCGTGGCCGGCGTAAATTGACCTCGGCGAGTTTCCTTGGACTTTATGAAAGCTGTTTAACTTCTACACGTCTCTTACCTTTACCTCTCACGTGCTCAAATGTCGACACTGTCCTACGAATTCAGGACATGAAGTATCAATGCCTCAAGCTTCAGGCCTCATCCAAAATTGGTGACAAGTTTGACGACTTTGATTTACGACAATTATAACATCTCAGGTGTGACAGAAATTACTATGGTCTGCACTGATGGCAGTTCTAGTACGGTACGCACTATATTGTTGAAATGACAGCCGACTACAGCTAAGCGGAGGGCGTTTCATATGGACTACATTGCGCGCGTCAGTGGTGGTGACTGCGTAACAGGGAATGGATCCTACATCCAAGACACAGTGGTGGTGTACTTCACCATGTAAGGTGGCTTGTCAATCATCTTACCGAGGACCTTTACAGCAGTGACCGCTGGAGGTGCTGGGTTCTATTAACACTCAGCCTTCACCGACATGTGACTGTAGGGCGTCACCTACCGCGAAAGCTGGGGAAATGAGGGCGAGAAGACAGAAAAACTTGGTAGCAATCATGTCTGAGGGTTTGAGAGAAGCAAAGTCAGTGGGTGACTTGATGCATCGCACGACCTAATTCGTCAGTTTATATGTTTCAGCAATCTTTGGGTGATGGGTGTTATATGTCTGACAACCATGACAGTTCACTATGAATTATTGGGGAACTCGTCATAAGCTATGGCTCAGTCTCGTCCGCTTCAATAGCAGATTAGCATTTACTTGGTGCTGCAATTTTCTGTACCATTAATTCTACCACTTGCGTACACCGTTCCGATCAGCAGCGGAATATCATGTGCCTTCCCGCAGAATTGTCAATGATAATAAGTTTCACCATCTTCACATCTGGACAAGTATGAGTTGTCCTATGCAGGGAACTTTCCAGCCACAATAGACCTTTTTTCGGCCACAAGTATACCTCCGCGGAACAATATCACACTGCCGGCGCATCAGTGATCTGCACACGACAGCGGATCGCCATTGATGACGTAGATGCTCTTATTCCCCATTTGTCAAGACTTACGTCCTACTACACTTGGCTTGGCTAACACCAGTACCTGGAAGATTGATATATCAATTCTGGCAGTTACGGAGAAGGCCTGGTGTATCATTTGCGTAAACTCGATTGGTGTATCACCTTTCAAACTGACAGGCATATTGAAGGCGGGTGCGCTTCAGTGTGTGGTATGTTCTTGATTTAGTGACGTAGTAAGAACATAAATGACAAAAGGACAAATTAACTTACTCCCCTACCACAGTTAGGGCACGCGTAGTCTTTAATGTGACCTTATCTCGTCGAGGCAGGCTACCAAAAGAGAGGGAAATACCACTCTTTTCCCAATCGCCATGTCACGGACTCTGAAACGAAATATGGATTAGATAATAATATATTAGGATACCCATATGTGGAAACGATTTCCATAAATAGCTGAAATTGGCTGACTACATAATTATATAAGTAACAGGTTTTGCAGCAAAATAGGGGATGACTAAGCTGACTGCTGTAACATACATACGTCTGGGGCTAATTGATCGTTGGGTCGCTTGTCTCTCGCGTATAGGTATGGTCTTGATGCATTTATCGGGAACCCAATGTCTTCAGGGACAAGCTGTCAACTCCCTACTCCCTGCGGTACGCAGACGTAGGCATCATATGTCATTTAGCACAACTTTCGGCGCCGAAACTACAGGCGCGTTATAAGCTGGTTTGAGGAACTGGATCAATTTTTTGATTCCAAGCTGCTTTAAAATTGTGGGTCCTCCTAGGAGATGGCAGCAACCATAAAGACTCGTGCTTACTACCGATCTCGTCACCCCAGAATATGTACCAACCTCCCCCCTCAGCTTCTCTGCATAAAACCCGACTGCGGAAAGCACTATCACCATCTCGTCTCGTCTTTCACTCTCTACTGTCGCACACAATGTTGTCAACTGCCCTGGTTGCGCTATCCATCATGCTTTCTTCAATGGTCTCTGCAATGGGACCTGTTGGGACTTTGACCGTCGCCAATAAAGACGTCGTCGATCGCTCTGTGACTCTCAGATTAAACCTAACCGGAGATGATAGGAAGAAAAATTCCAGCTTAATGTCGTCAACGAACTCGACAACCCACAAATGCAACTGACGACAAGTATTGTACGTTAAAATGTTATATTGCATCATTGAAACTGCATCCATACTACATTAGCACTGGCATGGACTCCTCCAAAGAGGCACTGAATTTGCGGACGGCGTTAGTGGCGTTACCCAATGCCCAATCGTTCCAGGGTACTCCTTCCTGTACGAATTCTCATCGGACGACGCTGTTGGAACCTTCTGGTACCATTCTCATGTGTAAACGTTTTCTTATCTTGATCCTTCGTCTCGATGCTGGACTCCACCAATATCACAACTTACACTCGCTTCCCGGACACTTCCTCAACAATAGCTACACAGTACTGCGATGGCCTGAGGGGTCCCCTTGTTGTCTACGAGCCTCAGGACCCGCACGCTGACTTGTAAGTATCAAATATCTTTATCGTTTAAAAAGGCATGTGTCTGACATGGGCCAGATATGACGTCGACGACGGTAAGGTGTTATCCCTACACCCACTCTTAACTAAAGACACCAACAGAGTCCAGTGTTATCACGCTCACAGAATGGTTAGTCATTGAAGTTTGTCATTTGCTTCATGGGTTAAACCTAGATATTAGGTATCACGTTTACGCACCTGTTGCTGGGCTCGAGCCTGAACCCGTGGCGACACTCATTAATGGAGCCGGCAGATACGCTTGTGGACCCAACATCCCTCTTAGTGTCGTCACTGTTACTGCCGGGCAGAGGTACCGCCTGTGTCTCCTAAACATGGGCTGCGCTCCCTTCTACACCTTCTCCATCGACGGACACGACATGGTATGATTAATGCCTCTCCAACATTATGTTTTAACTCAACTTCACGCAGACCATCATTGAAGCTGATGGCGAAAACACACAACCACTTACCGTGGATTCGCTTGAGATCTATGCTGGACAGCGCTACTCATTCGTCCTCAACGCCAACCAACCAGTAGACAACTACTGGATCAGGGCAAACCCCAACCTTGGTACAACCGGTTTCCCCAACGGCCTCAACTCCGCTATCCTACGATACGCCGAGTCCGACTCTACAACGTCTGAAGTTACGCCGACTACGCCATTCGAGCAGTGGAATCTCAAGGCTTTGCACAGCAACCAAGTCCCAGGAGACAGTACTCCAGGAGGAGTGGATGTAGCGCTCAGCTTAAAGATCGATTTCAACTTCGACATTATGCACTTCACCAACATTGGTTAACCCCCCATCCCACTGGACGAACCAGTCTTGTTACAAATCTTGACTGGTACTCGTGCGGCTCAGGATTTGCTGCCTACGGGTCCTGTCATTGAATTGCCCAAGAACAAGGCCATTGAGGTTTCGATGCCTGGTGGAGACGTTGCTAGCCCCGTGAGTTTACTTGTACTTCTGATGCTGTCTCCTCATGAAACTCATTTTAAAGTAATAGCATCCTTTCCATTTGCACGGCGTGAGTTCAACAGCCTCTTCCGCAGCTTAAGAACCCGGTCCTCAAACTTTTGACTAGCATGTTTTTGATGTCATTCGTAGCGTTGGTAACTCTAACTACAACTTTGTTGACCCGGTAAGCTTCATTACTTCCTGCTCGTTTCTTAACCTTCGCCTTCTCCATTTTACTTTCACAGGTCCGCGGAGACCATATTGACTGGCATCTCGAACTATGAGTCCTACTCTAATGCATGCCTCTCTGTCTCTGATGTTTTGGCTCAATCAGCTAGCGGTATCGCTATCGATGACATCGTCGCTTTTTCTCCACCTGGTAAGCATCCGTTATTGCACTCATGAGTAGCGCGAGATAATTCTATTTCAGGATGATAGTAGACGACTGGGATGGACTTTGCGCTTCATACAACGACTGGGCTGCGGCCAACAGTGAATATAAGCGCAACTCGCAATCCTCCCAACGAACAACAAATTGCCAACCCTAAATGTTGACGCATGGTGGGTCAACATCCTGCATAAAGTGACAAATTTCGAGGCTCAAGGCTTTCTTTCTTCATCTCTACGATTGATGTAAACATTCAGAAGTACCAGTCGAGTAGTCATATGTACATATGTTGTTTAAACTGGGTCTGTCCTTGAGAATTAGAACCTTGAAAATATGATATCGTGTCCGTAGTCCTGTATCACTTTCTGAAGGATTCGATGTGATCAAGGTGAGCCTGAAAGGGTGTATCGTTGTACTCAGTACAGTGGCCAACGGCACCGGCGGTGATATGACGTATGGTCGCTGGTCGACGTCGAACTGCCACAAGGAACTGCCACAAGGATGACGTCGCGACTAATTGTGATATATGAAGCTATTGATAGTTAACCAAGGGAACGTGCTTCGAGTTTGAGTCCAAAGTTGGGGTTTGGAGATGGTCTTGCATAACAGGATGACAGGCGGCATTCCCGGTGCAATCTGGGCTGACGAATTGATAGATGAGTACAAGACGACTCAGATTCAGGAATCAATATTCTTTGTACGCTGTGAGTCGCTGGACTATTGAAAGGAGTTGAAGACATTCTAGTTGACGCATTATCCATGGAATAAACACATTCAAGTAAGAATGAATCAAATTAAAAGCGTGTTTCGTAACGACAAAAGTCCATATGGTCGGGGGGGATCATAAAAATGAAGATCCTCCTGAGATTCACCATGAATACATCAGAAGAAAGCTATAGGCAATGATATCCACCGAGCGATAAGCACGCGCAACGCACAAAACACGCAGAGAGGAATCAAATAAAAATCCTTCCCGTACCACGACAATCTGGACATTGGTTTTCATCAAAGAGCAAGAACGTGACCAAACCCCTTCCTTCACACCTATAACACAACCATCCCCCTAATCTAGGATCGCCCGCTTTGTACACCATGGCACCAGCTGGAGGTCTAGCGTAAGGTGAGAGAAATTGAACGTTGGCCCTAGGCGCTATTGGTGGTGGTTGTGGTACGCCTGGTATATAAGGGACGGGTGGAATATGAGGGATTGGACCAGGACGTGGAACGGGTGGTGCGGATAGATGGGGCGGAGTGAAGTTGGGTAGAGGGCGTTGGAAGGTTGTCCCGCTAGAAGAAGAGGATGATGAATCCCAAGGTGTATATTGAAGTGCACCCGTGAACTTCTTTGCGTATTTATTCCAGCATTTCGTGCATGGATGGACAGGATCGTTGTGTTTGAAACCAGTATTATGGCCTAGTTTGTGATGTTGAAAGGCGGATAGGGGTAAAGTTAGTAGATGGGGACGTACATTTATCGCACTCGAATTTGGCGGGATACACTAAAATATGCCCATTCCTCAACAACGGATGACCCGGAGTCGGTGTCTTGGTAGGGCGTCCATCGTTAGGAGCGTGGTTTACGCTTGGAGGCGGTGGAGGACCGGCAGGAGGTACATATTGACCTGATTGTGGCTGTGCCGGACCTGAGCCCGCAGAGTAGAAGTCTCTAGCGAAATCGGACATGGAGCTCGTTGCCGAATGCGATGACGGTCGTGGGGGTAAGGTGGGGGGTGTACTTGACGGTCTCGGTGGAGGACCTGATGGAGGAGCATACTGCGATTGGTGTTGATAATGACGACTTGGACCCTGATAAGATGACCATCCGTTTGCCTGAGATCCTGAAGAATGTGTAGTATTGAGAGCTTGGTTGAGTTGCGCAGCAGCTCGATCTAGGCTAGTTTGTAAGCTATCTGATAGTCGTTCAATGAAACCGCCTGAATGGCCAGTAGGCCTACGGGATAATGAGGATGGTCCACCCCCCGGAGGACGATAGGATGGTTGAGAATGGGGCGGGCGTTGAGATGGTTGGAACGGCCTCGATGGGCCCACTTCTATGGTATGTTCTCCGTGACGATTGTCTGGTCTTGGAGTGTAAGCTGGAGGTTCGTCGTCGATGAATGGAGGGGGAGATGGGCTCTGCATAGTATTGGAAGTAGTGGTAGTAGCAGTAGCCGTATGATTCAATGCCGCAGCGGAAGTGTGTGGAGCATTGTCAGACACGCTGGCTGGGTTGGATGCCGGTGCTGGTGGTGGAAGTTGTTGCGATAGTTCGACGTCTGCAAGAAACGGGTTCTTCGAGGATAGGACGACCATCAGATGCGACGTCGGCGAAAGCGATGGATATTAAACGTTGGAACGGTTGGAGAATCCCTGAGCGGACAGGAATGCACCGCCACGTGCTACCGATGGCTATACTCCATTCCGCTGTCGACGTCGACAGCATCGTTCAGGCGTTACACCGAACATGAGGATCCAGTTGCGCAAAGGTGCTCGCATTGGCTGACCATGCAACAACGGTGGGTAGTAACCATTGAGCAGCCCATCAAACAGCTTTCTATTCATATTCTCCTCTTTCTACCATGTCCCTTCAACTACAACCAGCTTGGATAACCTATGAACCGGGTAACCCTCTCACTGCCACCCCGAAATCAGGAGCATTGACTCTCCTTAGGCCATGTGGCTGATCCGAATCACCAAAAACTGATCAAACTCACTAATCCCAATGCCGAGCCTGTGGTTTTTCATATCATACCTACCACCACCAACACCTCAGATGATCACGTACAGAACCTTCCATTACCCACGAAAAGCTCATACAAGGGTTTATTACAGGTATATGAATATCAAATTACACCGGACATTGGGTGGCTTCATCCGAGGCAACAGGTCGTCATACGTTGTGAGCGTTATTCTCCGTTATTATAAAGAATTGGGACGGTCACCAACCAAAAGGACCTTAGTCTCTCGTTCAGGTACTTCCACACATTCCTCCGCGGGCTCACGATGTAGAGCCATTGCTAGCATTCAGAGCGTCGTAGCATCTGCGAGAGAACACAGCAGCATGTCATTAATGGAAATCGCAAGTCCACCAGTACAATCCCTTGCTATACCACTCTAACCCAAAGGGGCCTCCAAAGGTTGCTCAAACCAAGTCCCCCATCCACGTGCAGAGCATTGTCGAGTGTTGCGGCATTCACGGTCCCACAGGGAGAACACCGAGAACAGCTTTCCTACACCCTTCTCACGAAGTATCATTTCTCGGTATGTCAACAGTTCATCAACCTATTATTCTAAACATCAAATTCACCAATACCAGCTGTATCTTCTCAACGATCTCAAGCCATAACACTTCTAGTCAATCCAACCGACGTCCCAGTGGCGTTCAAAGTCAAACTCCCATCCCGCATGTCAAAGGTACCAACCTTCAAAACTCCCATTCCAAACACCCCATTCACCCTTCCTTCACAGCGATTCGCTATAAACCCCAACAAAGGCATCCTCAGTCCACAAAAATGGGTCAAAATATCCTGTTCGTATCTTCTCCCATAAACCGGGTAATCTCTCATCCCAGCTTGCCTTCCAATCAGTCCGGTCAAATAACTGGGACGGCGATTTTAACCAACTCAGCGTACGCATCATCACCGTCGCTTTGAAATCATGGCGGCCATCCATGGCAAGCGTGTCCAGTATCGCTTCAGACCATGACATCGTGCGTACCACTGGTTACTTCACCCACATCGTATAGGGAAACTCATGTCTCTCTTTTCGTAGTGGAAAAGCGAAGACGCGCAAGCCCACGTTCTACAAGGCCGTCTGCAGCACAACCACTCCCTCGATATCTACTCAGACGCAAATGACGCATGCTTTGCGATATAGCTCTCGATGCTCTTGATCGATATTTTCTCGTTTCGAACTTGGGCTTGTCGTATCTGGTGCTGGCATAGATACACAAGATGATTTACAAACTAGTTTTTAGCGCATCGTACACACATAGGTCGATACTCTATTTCATTTTCCCTGTACGATCGAAATGACGTCACTACACTTCTGAAAAGCCCATTAATTTTTTGGAACATCGACTAGGGAAAGTAACAATGCAACGCAATGCATATAACTATCCCAACCACAGAACTCGGCTAGCGCTATATGTGAAACAAAATATCCGCCTTGTCCTGCCAGACTGCCCCTGCTAGTAGTGTTCTCTACACTTCTACACTTGTCTACCCCGAAATAGCCTTCCGTCTCACAATAGGTTTACTCCTCTTCCTCTTCTTCCCTTGCGAAAACGCATTAGCTACCTTGTGATCTCTTCCGAGCGAGTCCTCCGACTTGACTTTGTAGATACGGACGATCCAGTTTTCTGATGTGTATGCTTCCTCTGCGGCGCGTACCAACAAGTCAGAAACAATCGGGGTAAACCTGCTGGGGATACACACCAATATAGTCTAATGTAGGAGGATTCTTGGCAAGCTTTTGTCCTCTCACTCTATCCATAGCCTGTCCAGAACTGCCAAACAGCTCCGCAAATCTATTCACCAAAGAAAAAAAAAAGAAAGCATCAGTCCGCTTTGCAGCGTTACCCCAAAAAATAAAACAACGCACCGATAATACGACATCTTGTACATCATAGAATTCTTCATCGTCGGCGACGCTGCATCATCAATCCTATACTCTCCCCGTGACGTAAAGTAATTCGGTTCTTGAATCTCATCTGGCCAAACCCCTTGTGCGATTCGGACCATCCACAAAAACTTGTTGATATCGTCTCCGGAATATCCAACCAAGGAGCCAAAGATGACGAGGACATAGTCCACGTCGTGTTTGCGAAGGATGGGGTAGGCGACTTCTTCTGTACTAGCCATAGCTTTGCCAACAGTAGCAATGTGGGCTGGGAACGCACAAACTCACATTAGCCACCGTGAAAGGAGAAACACGCGGTGAATGCTTACTGTTATTCCAAGTATTGTTATCCACCAACGTCGGCCGATCAGCCATACCAGCAATCTGGTATCCATAATCCCACCAACTCATAACCACAGAATCCTCAGGGGTATTTTGCCTCAACCAATAATACGCCTCTCGGAAATCATCAATGATATGTGTGCTTCCATCCGCGTTTTGCGACGCCAAAACGACCGAAGGCGAGGAGTATGCTGTTGATGTCACGTGCGTACAATGCATGACAAAGAAGCAGAGCATCCAGAGAGCGTTGAAGATGATCAACAGGCGGGTATCAAGGCCAAATATACCAGTGGTAGGCGCAGTGCCTTTTTTGGCGGATGAGTGACTTGCGGAGAGGAATTGCATAATCGCCGGTTTATGGACTTTCTTGGGGGTTACAGGTGGGGCTGAGGTAGTGCTAGTAGAGGCACCATTTGTGATATGGCTTGTACTACTAGTGGCACTTTCACTCTTGGAATCATCGGCAACATCCGGTTCGATAGGGTCGATGTAGGTGTCCAATAGAGTTGAAAGTGCAATCGCGGCAGCCACACAAACGACGGGAGTAAGGGTGAGCATCAAGCGAACCATGACACTGGCAAAATAGCTGGCCACAACCGCATATACGATAACGAACAAGTGCTCATCGCGTAATGTGTGGAAGCACAACACGACACCGACGGGGAAGAGGAAGATCAGGAAGTTAAGATCCATGAAGAAGGATGGCCATGCGGTAGGCTGATGTTCGGAGACGGAGGCAATGATAGGAATGTACCTAGGGGAAGAAAGAAATTAGGGTGGGGTACAACAGGAGATAGAGTGACGTACTTCTTGGCGTAACCAGTATCCCAGAGAGAATAGAAACGACCAGTCCAAGGTGCGATCCAACCCTTATAGGTCAAGCCAGCGATGGCGAGAGCTCCTGAGACTCCAATGACGCCGACAGAAATGTACAGCAAGCGTTGGAATTGTTGAGATGAAACATGTGACCTGACCAATTCGGCGAAGGCGATAATCTGAAGGAGACCGAAAACGCCTATCTGGGAATTAAAGCTATGTAGACATAGATAGAGGACCGCTTACCAAGAGCTGCCATATGTTCACTAGTGCGTACGGGCTGGAAGCCGACAAATGGAACTTGCATACTGGCAAGTGTACCAATAGCATACCAGGAAGAGTAGGCGACATACAGTCGGCTCGTGAAGCGACCCATAAGAATGAGGACAAGGGAGTGTAAGGGAATCATGTTGGTAATAAACGCGTATCCACCTGCATTCAGGCAGTCAGATTTATGCAGCTGTGGAGCCGCAAGATAACATACCCCATGCAGCGACCATGTAGAAATAGAAGATGGCGGCAACGGTTCCAAAAAGCGCGCTACCTTGCTTCAACGCCTTGATCCAACAGTAGAATGTAAACATGAGTAGGAAAATGGCGATAGCTTCATTGTCGTAGGACCCCGCGACGGAACGAGAGATGTATCCAGGTACAATACCGATGAAAGCTGCAGCCAATAAACCTGCGCTCTCGTCCTTCATCTCCTTGGTAAACCTAGTGCATCATAAAATGGATTTAGTGGTTTCATTCCATGGCATGCAAGCTGAAACGTACATGTAGGTGGCCCATGCCGTCAAAGCGCTGAATCCGGGAGCGAGAAGAACACAGACATTTCGGATGTCGACGGGTAGATTCAAGGCATGCAAGAAGTTGTAGATCACACCGCTAGTGGCCATAAGACCTGGATAGACGGTTCCGCCAACAACACGCCCAAGAGGATACCATGCCGTGGGATCAAACCAATTCCAAAATTCCTGCGAGCGCTACGTCAGTCTCAACACGGCGGGAATGGCATTTTCCATCACGCACATAAAAGCCTTTTGAAGCCAACACCCTCGTTGCTCGGCTGGACACGTGGTCAATTTCCAATTGAGAAACGACCGCCCAGAGTCGGACTCACTAATTAAACCATGGATCACTATAGGATGCGTGTCAGTACCTCTTAGATGACCAGCTCGAACACGCACAATTCGTGAATTACACTCTCAAAGTTGATAACAGCAAATAAACGGGAAGCAATAGCAGCACCAGAGATGAGTGCTAGAGTGACAATCCGAACTAGAGAAGCAGTGTTTGCTACCGTCGCCGGCGAGAGGCCCGTAGGTAGTGGGTAGGCCGTCGGCATTGGCCAAAGTTTGAAAGGAGTTCCCCGGGTAGGAGCTAGTTATATGAGATAAAGGAAAAGGAGGGAAGATAGAGGGTTTGCCGTTGTGGTGAATTCACGTCGACGTGTCGGGAAAGCTTACTTAATCAGTGTAGCCACAGCCGTGACAAACACGACAAACACGACGCACGTGTGACAGTGGCCTTTGACAACTTGACTTCTTACCATGAGCGCCCGCACGCCATTCATCCCCAACGCCTCGCGGTCCAATTCCAAAGCATCTGGAACTGAATCTTCTGCACTATTCCAATCGGATTTAACAAATCCCTTGCAAAGTGACGAACAAGCTCGAACCAACGCGCAGGATGCTCCACTGAACATTGGGGGTTTGCTCAACCGACATCATTCTATGGCTTTGGATCGATCTGCTGCTGCTGGGCTATCTATTGCACGACCAGATACGACGGCACCTTCTGTGGCTGACTCTGGACAACAGAATCTAAACTTTCGGCTTGCAAGCCGAGCAGCTTCTCATGCCAACAGGATTTTCGCCCCTGTTCCTCGTCAGGCATCGAATCCAGCTTCTGCCCTGTTAACTAGCCAACGAAATAATTCTGGTACTAGTGGCACTACAATCAACTCTGTAGCTGCTCTCAAGGGCTCCAACAGCGCGCATATAGTCAAGTCGGACAACGCGCATATACCCAATGCTCTTGGACTCACTTTTACAAGGCCTCAAACCCCTCCCAACGTGCAGCTTGACTCTGGCGATACTTTGGGTGTTCCTAGCTCATATATGCAGACGCCTGGTTCATCCTCTGGTCCCCAACGAATCCGCATGCACACTATCGTGGACCCGTCTTCAGGCAAACGTGCCCAAGTTGTACCCACTCCCAGAAACATCAATGGAAAGCGCAGGAATCCCGACATGGACGACTATGCGAACCATTTCCGACCTACGAAAATGCCGAGATCTGGCACCCAAGCTGAAGCGGTTGGCCAACGATGTCATCACTGGGTCGTGCCTTCTGTCTCATCCTTGCTTTTATTAGGATGTCTTTGGTTCTCTCTCTGTGGACAATAACGCTCGGCAGAGTGTCTCTGCATCTCCCGCGGTTCCAAACTGCGACAAAGCTGGGCAACCAACTAACATACACGACCACTCATCCTGGATCCCGCGCGACGGTGGTACCCCTCAGCCAGCACATGTGATAACTATCAACGGAGACAATTATCAGTCTGGTTTAGCCTTGGCGCATACTCCAACCCCTGGAGGAGTCCTACAATCATACGGGCAGGATGGGACCTGTGACATGCTATCTAGCTTACTTGGACGAGATACAGACTCGTTCGTTTCGGACTATATGGAACAGTATGAAAAGGCGGTTACTAGATGGAAGGACTGCTCTTTTGAAGAGTGGAAGGCCGGTGCTGATGGTACCTCGCTTCATTATTTACGTCTTGTACGACTGACAATCCCGGACAGAAATTGCGACGAAATATGTCAAGGTACTCGATTTTGTAAATTTCCTTTCTCTTCTCTTCGTTGGTGGCAGCTGACAAACTACGCTTCGTGCTAGGTCAAACTGTACATGTGGTCTGTTGTCTCTCGCGTGATACTATCGGGTGATGATAACTTTATGACAGCAATAAGATGAAAGATCTCGCATCATTGGAGGAGAGGCTTGACCAACACGAGGAAATTTTGAAGCAGAGGGAACAGGCCCTGGTAAACACGAGAAACCGGCTCATACAAGAGAGTGGAAATGTCCTCGGTGGAAAGTAGCGATGGTGATGCGGTGTCCACCTGTTTGGAGTTTGCTTTTTTCTTAACGATTAGAGACCACTTTAACAGCGTTGAATTGAGCCTTCTTTATCCTAACTCGTACTCTTACATACCTCCTTCGTGGTTAGCCTAAGGCTGGGCGCGCTTACTCTGAAGCTATGTTGGCGGCATGAAGGCAACTCAAATAGATAACGCGAAGATCACAAAGTTTTCCTGATCAATTGGTAGAAGGAAGCTCACGACACAACGCCAGGCTCACCTACTGTTACAACATCCAGATCCAAATAGGAAAATAGGGTTACAACACCGCCAGATGCATGTGTCCAGCCTACGAGACCAACCCTGTACTATACATCGTAACCTATTCGTCAACACATTCGCCAATGAAATACATAAATATTATATAAGAATCGTGCTCCAGAAAGTTGTGGTTCTAACTCAAGCATTCCCTTCATAAGTCGTGCAGCTTTCCAGGATCGCTGGTGGGTCGTTGAATTTGAAGGAAGGGGTTGACTAGCATGAAGTTCGGATGCCATCGTAAGGACCTGAAACGGATTAGTAAAAGGTATGTGTAAATGAAGCAGAGAGTAGCGAGAGAAAGTCCGGTACTTACCGTTGTGGTCATTAACGTTGCCAACCAAGATGCTGTGAACTTCGCCAATGGTGCATTGAGAGGCAGTGTTGTCTTGACCTATTCCGCAGACAAATGAGTCAGTAATTTGAACGAGAATAGTTCGTGAAAGCGAAACGCGTGGTACATGCATGTTCACGCGGAGCTTTGATTGGCGAAGAAATCTTACCTGGGCATTGGAACCATGGGCCAGCAGTGTTGATGTGGACCTCGGTTTCGGTGTGTTCAAAGCCAAGACCGCGACCTGTTCATTCGTAGCGCATTAGCGATTTATGTGCAAAGTTAGATTCGGTTAAGTGGACCGTACCAGGAACGATGGGGACAGGGTCCTTCTTGTTGGTGATACGGGTAGCGGTGACATGAGTGTCGTAGAAGGCAGAAAATGCTGGGTTACCGACCTATGAACGACGACGTGGATTAGGAATTATTCCTTGACTGCGTTTTATGCACTTACACGAGGCATGCCATATGTGATAGCTTTGACAGACACGGAAGGACCGAGAATTACTTGGAGAGAGAGCGAGCCGAGAAGAGCCAAAGCACCACCGAGGGAGTGACCGACGACAGTGACGGAGCTAGCGCCGAAGCGGGAGAGAGTAGTCTGTGTCGCCTGGAGGACGTCAGAAGCGGATCTTGCGTGTGCAGCAGCGAATCCATTGTGAACTTCGACACCAGAGGGGACACCAGGGAAGAGAGTGGTGCTGGGGGCTTCGAGAAAGAAGTCGACGTCGGTGAGCACGGAGAGGCTAGATGGAAGGCAATTAGGGGTAACGTTAACTGTCAATGCCGGAGAACCGCAGGTGACGAAGCGGTACTTACATGTTGTCTGTGTCGCTTCCTTGATAGGCGACTATAACAGTCTAGATAGGAGCTCGGGTGAATTAGAGATTTAATTAAAGTATCTGAAGCCTACCTGGAGGTTAGAATCGTATCCGACATACCAGAATTGGACACTGCCACCGTCACCACCAGAGGCAACAGGTGTGAATGCTGAGCTGGCACTGCAGCGAGCTGCAAACACATCATCACCTGTCAGTCCTATGCCGTTTACAAACGAAACACAAAACGAACGCACCACCGCAATTCCATGCTAGAGTGTTCGATGGGTTGCAGTACGCTGCACCAGCATAATTCGTATATGGCTTGAACGATGCGATCTGTGCAGCAGTGAGTGGCGTGACGGCTTGATGAGCCTCCAAGGCAAGTGTAGCCTGAACGGCGAGGAAAGCACCAGCGAGAGCGGCAACGAGGAGAGCAGAAGAGACCATTCTTACACTGTATGAGCGCAGGAAATTGACGGTTCAAGGAGATAGTGGAGAATCAGCTTGCATGTTCAACCATATACTTATAATTTCGCCCATGTCGAGCCAATAACTTTTGGAGGTAATTAGTTCTGAGCGACGAAATGGCTTATCAAAATAATTGAAGCTTCAAATTTGCAGCAGGTAGTCAGCACGGTTCATGTGTGACACAGATGGCTCGCAGTGTATGAAAAGTCATGCATGAAACAATTTTGTGTTTAGCCCGTACCTCTTTGTGGAGAGAGAATGCCCCGAGCTCATCCAACTTGGATGAGGAGTACCCTGATTCGCGTGGGAAGAGGAAGTTGCCGAGCCAATCACCGACAAGCACGCAACCCATACCATTATCCTTCTGGAGTTTGAGAAGTACGTCTTGTTAGGGCCAATCCATAACAAGTTTTATTTATTGATAGATGGAACAAGCAGGTGCCGGAATCTCTAACTTGGCCGAAACTTTGGTTATTGCCCGTTGCATCTCGCCCCGATGACCTGGCTTCAGCCGGTCCTAACCAGGGTCAGACTAGGTTTTCCGGTCAGCACCGGTTTCTCGCCTGACCGGGCATTCGGGATGGCGGAATCGTTTCAACCGCTAACACTCTAGCCATCACTGCGTCTCAGCCTGTCCCAGCCTTTCGCGACCAGACTCAACCGAAGCGAAGCCGAATTGAACCGTCAGGACACATTCGGCTCATAATAATATCTCCGACAGGAAGAGTGGCCAGGAGCTCTAGTATTTCCATCTCCGAGATGAGGATCAAATATTGAAATCATCGAAGTTCTTATATTCAGCCTCAAGATAAGGAGCTTGGATGACCGAAGAAACCACTCGTAGCAAAATGCTTCGAAGCGAAATGGCTATACCAATTATGTTTCCTTTCTCCTTATCTATTTATTGATTCACACACGGTGATCATCTTACTTTAGTCGGTTTCGCCGAAACTACCGGACGCAAAGGGAGCAATCCCGTTGCCCAACGAGGCGCACGCGAGATTGTGTCACCTATGATGAAAGTACACCCTGCGACCTGGTTGAGCGGATGCTTAGTGGACAAGCCAAAATACTGATAACGAAGACCGTAACAAGCATACCTCGGTCCTTCAGGCCTTCCATTCCAGATAATTACCTTGCTTGCAAGGGCATATTGACCACCCACGTAATCTGCCGTTTCCTAACACCAGCAAACAATGGCATTGTGTACAATTTCGAGGGATGTGTGTCGTTTCCTAACACAAGGAAACTGGTGTCATCAAACACTTGGTTGACGATTTCGGCAAAACCTTGCTTGGGCAAGCAAGGTTTGAGTCACGATTAGTGACCGCTAGTTGGAATATCACAAACGACGTTCCTCTCATTCTGGCCAATGAAGGCTGTGCTTCTTCTTTGACCCTTTGATGCAAAGAAATCGAAATCGAAAAAGCCGAGAAGCATGTTGTCTTAATAATTGCTCCCCACCTGGACAAGAAACCCACGTCCTTTCTTTCCAGATGCTGGTTTTACAAGATCCGTGAAGATGACATTCGAAGCAATATGGGAAATAGGCAAACGTTCCCTATTAGGACTTTGGAGCCGTAGATAGGATCCGGTAAGGTCCTTGTTCCCAAGTAGCGTTTCTCACCATCGCTTGGCTCACCAATTGAAACCCGCTGTCAGTCGAATGCCGACCTCACTCTTGGAAATTCCTACTTCCCGTGGTAAAGGCGGAGTCATTCCTGCCAATAATGGGAAGTGTGCTGTCGGTTCAAAAGCCTGATCACTGTGAAGAAGCACTCGAGATCACACCGTAGGGCATTTTTATGTTGTCGCTCTCCAGCGATCAGATGAGAAGGGACGCCTATGATCTCGACTATGAACATGTATCAAGATGACAAGAACTCATCCGATACTATTCTGCCTGCGAGAAAGACCGATTCCTTACACCACAGAATCACCGCAACTATCTAATGGAAAAAACCTGAGAAGATTGGAGAAAACCCAAAAGATGGCGCATCGCGTAGCATAAAATCACATGCAAATGCAAGGGAGATAAAAAAGAAAGAAAGAAAGAAACAAGCAATCTTATTCCAACTTCAGTACCCTTTCCTCGCGATTCGTTGCAAGGGTCATGATCAGCAAATGGGGCTTTGCAATGATTACGATAAGAGCCATTTCGTTGCTTCATCTGCCTCCCGCCTCTCACGCATTTCCAGACCTCCATGTTTGATCATCCATGCCTGTTGCTACTACTGCACACATGAGAGGCTCGTTCTTATCCAGGATCGAACTACCTCCCACGCCTATCGATCCGACTTGCTGTGTCTATTGCTCATGAAATGCATGGATTTCCGCGTTCAATATAAGAGCAAGCGTTTCCCTTTCAAGGCGGAATCATTGCGAAGCATTAGCTCCATCGATAGAAGGACATTTGCCCACCGTCCAGTGAGCAATCAGATCAGGAGGAACTGTTCTACCTGCGCGTTTGTGTTTTTTCTAAGGGTGATTGACATGGGCAACTTAAATTCTGACATTTCACCGTTATCATCAAGGTAGTAATGCTGTCTTTGGAGTTTCAGGTAATTCAATTCGCTGTCCGTTCTAGGTAAGTTGGTGGCAGTTGAATAGGAAAACGAACACACAACATGCGGACAATTTCCTACGGAAGAATGCTACCATACTACTAATCCAGCGCTTCCAATGGTCGAGGGCAAGAGCCGAACTAAACCTAGTAGTCTCTTCCCCGGCAATGGAGATTGATGATGAGGATGGTGACTGACACATAAAGGATCATCACAATTGTGATGCAGTCTTGAGTTCAAGTACTCATTGCTCAAAAAATACGCGCAATTGAGGTAGGCTTCGACAAACCAGAACTTCTGTCTGAATGATTGTCTCCTGGCCAATTTATTCAACCAATCCATGAAACTCGTGCAGAGACGAAACTACAGATGTCCTTCAACGAAAGATCAGTTTCCACACAAACCCATCCCAGTCAATGTCAGTTAGGCGCGTCTCAAGCCATCTCGGCAGTGGTTGATCTGAAAAAATGACCAATACCACCCGGCCTACCACTGGACTCGGAGCCAAATCCTCTGAAAGATATCCAAGTCCATCTTTTGTTGGATTGAGGCCCTCAAAACTTTGGAGACATGTAATCTATCTATCACCCGAATTCCACATCCGAGTTATGATGTCATCTCATTGGTAAAATAATATCTACTTCGTCGTCACGGTTTGTCATGGAGGCACTCCGTAGACGAATAAACATGTAAATAACTTATGGCAAACTAAGAGTAATATATAGCATTAAAAAAGTGGTATACGTTGTTCAGGACGCGCAAGTGAAAATATGATCTTTAGTCCTGGCATGCCCCTCGGAAGATTTTGCGATCACCATCGGATTAGTATGGGGCAGAGATTTCTTTAGCATGTAGTCAGGACGCCATCGTAAGGACCTGAAACGGATTAGTAAAAGGTATGTGTAAATGAAGCAGAGAGTAGCGAGAGAAAGTCCGGTACTTACCGTCGTGGTCACTAACGTTGCCAGCGATGGAGTTGGGAACTTCGCCAATGGTGCATTGAGAGGCAGTGTTGTCTTGACCTACACCACAGACAAATGAGTCAGCTATTCAACGCAATTATTCCGCGAAAGCGAAGCGGGTGGCATGCCACATATCCGTGCACGTAGAGTTGGAATTGGGATTGATTGGCGAAGAAATCTTACCTGGGCATTGGAACCATGGGCCAGCAGTGTTGATGTGGACCTCAGTTTCGGTGTGTTCAAAGCCAAGTTCGCGATCTGTTCATTCGTAGCGCATTAGCGATCCGTCCACGAAAGCAAAACTCATCAAATGGGCCGTACCAGGGAGGATGGGGACAGGGTCCTTCTTGTTGGTGATACGGGTAGCGGTGACATGAGCGTCGTAGAAGTCGGAAAATGCTGGGTTACCGACCTATGAACGACGACGTGGATTAGGAATTATTCCTTGACTGCACTTTATGCACTTACACGAGGCATGCCATATGTGATAGCTTTGACAGACACAGAAGGACCGAGAGTCAACTGGAGAGAGAGCGAGCCGAGAAGAGCCAAAGCACCACCGAGGGAGTGACCGACGACAGTGACGTAGCTAGCGCCGAAGCGGGAGAGAGTAGTCTGTGTCGCCTGGAGGACGTCAGAAGCGGATCTTGCGTGTGCAGCAGCGAATCCATTGTGAACTTCGACACCAGAGGGGACACCAGGGAAGAGAGTGGTGCTGGGGGCTTCGAGAAAGAAGTCGACGTCGGTGAGCACGGAGAGGCTAGATGGAAGGCAATTAGGGGTAAAGGTCAGTTGTCGCTGCCGAAGAGCCGAAGAAGTGATAGGGCTGAACTTACAGGTTGCTTGTGTCAGTTCCTTGGTAGCCGATAATGACGGTCTAGATATGATTTTGGGTTAGAGTTTTTAATTACAAGTATTTGGAAAACTTGCGTTGAGGTTAGGATCGTATCCGACATACCAGAATTGGACGCTACCACCGTCACCACCAGAGGCAATAGGTGTGAATGCTGAGTTGGCACTGCAGCGAGCTGCAAACACATCATCACCTGTCAGTCATATGCCGTTTGCAAACGAAGCACAAAACGAACGCACCACCGCAATTCCATGCTAGAGTGTTCGATGGGTTGCAGTACGCTGCACCAGCATAATTCGTATATGGCTTGAACGATGCGATCTGTGTAGCAGTGAGTGGCGTGACGGATTCACGAGCCTCCAAGGCAGGTGCAGCCTGAACGGCGATGAAAGCACCAGCGAGAGCGGTAATGAGGGGAGCAGCAGAGACCATCTTTGCACTATATGAGCACGGGGAAGATGACGCTTCGAGGAGATACGGATGCGGGAAACGCAAGGCCTTGGAAAACAATCTCGCCTGTTGGACAACCTACTTATACTTTCGCCCCATGTCCAGAGGTAAATTGAGGCAGAGAATCAAGCGGTTACGCGATTTATTTGGGATATTGGTGGTTCGCAACGTAGGACAAGTCCTGTTTAGAATGATTCTTCGCTCACCCCTGCGCCTCTGGGTACTGTGAGATTATCCGGTGATGCAACTATTCGGAGCCATATGCAGCCTGGATGTGATGTATGGGGAAAATATCACCGACGACTGGCGACGGCGGCAAGCAGATCATCAGCACAACCTTAAATTGCTACCCGGTTGTATTTTTATTGCCACATGGTTGTGATTTTCTCAGCATCATCGATGCTGAATATAGAAGCCGAGGTAAAAATCCTCGCGTGAATGGATTAGCCACTGCGAGGTGTGTACCCAAATTTGGGTCACACTGGCAACTCTCAAGAGCTGGCGACACTATACGGGAGCCTCCTACTTTTGAGAGCCACTATCTAAATAACCAAAGGAGCAAATCATATGGCACCCGCAAAATGAAAGACAGGAGACGGACAAGAGGATGTATGACTACTATTATCGTCATTATGTGAGCTTCCCTCTATTGACACCGACTCGCATCAATTTCGGATCCTCTGACACCCTGCAAGCCGTAAACCGCTAACCCCACCGTAAGTCGTGGGTTTCTGTCGCACTCTTCGCTGTGTGGGAAAACATCAGGTCACCCAACGCCATGCATTAATCAACCGTTCACCGATAACTTACCAGCCAAGTAACTTAGCTGTAGCTGACCGCGTAACTCATCAGGTAACTTCGCAATTTCAATTGGTTATTCTTGTTTCACCTCTTCATTACTGCATGATTTCCGAACGACAGCCTGCGTGAGGGTCTCTTCGACAACGCTGAAAATGAAGGCATACATTTCTGAAAGTCATGATGAAACATCACCAATTTAATAACGTCTTGCAGAGCAACTTTAAGCTCTCAATGACAAGCGCCTGACTGTCCTGCAATGAATCTTTGCTATCCAAAGCTAACGTCCCGCAGTAGGTAGCTCTTACCGGCCCAAAAGCCTTACCTGCCCCAAAAAAATTTAAATAGGCGTCTACCACTTTTGTGGGCTTGACCACTCTGAATCACAAACGGACATTGGTTAGAACGTAAACCAACTAATTATTTATGACCAAAACATAAATTGGAAGCGGCAGTTGCAACCATGCAAGGTTCCTGTCAAGCGCACTATTGTAATAAGTAGTCACACAGAAGTCTTGGCCTAAAACAAACTTCATCGCCATTTTGTCCCTATGTACGATATACTATCATAATCTTATCATAATCTCCTTCATACGTAGCGGGCATCGTGCGTGTCAGGTTTTTTTAAATGATAGGTGCAACGAGCAAGAATATTGGCTAGGAGAATTAGTACTTCCATCTCTGAGGAGAGGTTCAACATATTGAAATCACCAAAGTTCTTGTATTCAACATAGAAACTTGGATGGTCGGAGAAAGCACTCGTAGCACAATGCTTCGCACCGAGATAACTATACGAGCTACGTTAACTTCTTATTAACTGATCATGACACACACCGACTATTGTATTTTAGATGATTTTGCCAAAATTACCGGCCACAAATAGGTCAATTCCATGTGCCTTCTCAATGCCATACAACGAAGCTCACTCGAGCTCGTGCAGGTACGACAAAATAATCCTTTGCCCGTTGAGCGGATGTGTACAGGATAACACAGTGCAGTGGCGCGATGACAGTGTCAAGTATAAATAGATCCCATGCCGCTACAGCACGACTGGAATAGTTGTAAACGACATTTATCTCTTCTAGTAGACGAAGGTTGTGCTTCTTGATCGATCAAAGGAAGAGCAGATGGAAAGTCGAGAAGCATGTCGTCTTAACCGAATTCTTTCCACCTAGACAAGAAACCGAGATCACATTCTCGATGCTGGCTTCACGTAAAGGGGGTAGTATATCATCTGAAGCAATGTGAGAAACTCACTACTGGAAAAACAGGAAAATATTTAGGAAGGCTAAAAATGACTACGTTTCGTGTGGCATCAAAATCAGATCGAAACTACACGACGATATAAAAGCAGGAGCAAGGCCTGTAAGTCTAGATAGCCTTATGTGGGGAAAAAAGGGGACGGATTTGCTTATCTACTTCAATAGCAGTAGAGCCACGATGGTTATTGAAGAACGCGCCACGGAGTATATGGACGCGTTTGGGTGAGGATCGACAGAATTCGTCACGGAGGCAAGTCAGGGATATAAATAAGATAGATACTACAGCAAGTTAGTCGACCATTCACAGGACCCCGGAAAATCTGGGTAGAGATCTGATCCCGGAGGCTGGGTCGATAGACCGGCTAAGCCCTCTGATGTCCGGATTTTGTAATCAAGCCCGAAATTTCGCCAAAAAAATCCAAAAAAAAAAAAGGTTTGATGGTATATGGCGACACGATATGATTTTACAACACGTGATGAGACAAATGTATACGGGCCTTCTCAGCTCCGAGCATTGGCGCTTCTTGTAGCGCTTGATAGCGTTCTTAACTGCTTCAACATTGGCTCGGAGATCCTTGAACGGAGCCAAATCCTCTTCGTGTAAATGCAGCTTGTCATTGTTATGATCTGGTTTGAAACAAAGCAAGATAAGAAAGTGATCGAGGGGAGAATTGCATATTGGACATATTGCACGGTGTTGTAGAAGATGGTCAAGGGCAGGAGACTCGGTCGCCTCAGGGACAAGGGGGATTGGGGAAAGAATGGGAAGACAACGGAACCGGGATACTCAATAGACGGAAAATGTCAACGAGGACGGCGTTTGTCGAGCACGAAAGTGATGATATCGTCGGGGATAGAGTAATAGACTTTAACTTTAGCTTTAGCTTGAGTGATCTCTTACAAGAGTGCGAGGAAATGTGGGGCAAGGGGAACCAAAATTCTCCAGAGTAACGAATTCATGAGAGCGAGCATATGAATAAAAATGCCCGAGGAGCTACGAGGAGCTATGGTACTCATCCTATTGGATGATAAGACGAATTCCCTAATGTAATAAGCCACGACGAGGCAACGAAAGCGAGAGTAGGAGTAGTGTGTACTGGTTTTGGACAGATAAGAGCGAAGGCAAACAAATATTAAAGGTTCTGGGAAAAGGAAGAGAGGAACAATAAGGTAACTAGGTAATAGGTACAACAGGAAACAGGTGAATGACGTTTGAAGGAAATTAGAGTCGTCGAGAGGGAAGCAACTTGAAAGAGAAAGAAATTAGATCATTTTAAAGAACCACCATCGCTGAGGTAGTGTCGGTCCCGATTCTCGTCCACAACGGTCGCTGTTGTGTCCGTTATCGCCTGGAAGAGGTGGTCGTGGAACTGAGCAAAGACCTCAACCATGTGCATGAGGTATGAGATCGAGTGCACGTTGATTGACCCAGTCACGGGCAAGTAAGTGCTTTGCACCCCTACCACCCGTCTTTGAGCTCATAACAATGACTACATCAGAGTTTCTATGACCCCGAGGATTCAAGGATTAGCGTAGACTCACTTCTGCAAGCAACAATATCAGATTGCACGAAAGACCCAAGTCCCCCCTTCGAAGTGGCCGAACTTGTGAGACGCGACGCATCAATCTTCGAACATGAGATATTGAGACATCGGATATCACCGCAGGCAAAAAAGCCGCATTAGCACGGTCCGAACATGAGACTCGCGTCCATACATATAAAACTACAGCGCATTATCAAACTCATGGTACCTATCAATCCACATCCCACCTCACCGCCCCAGAGACGCCAAATTTGTCCGAAACGGGATCAGATCTTCGCCCAGATTTTCCGGGGTCCTACATTCACATCCAAGGCAACCGGGGTTTTGGACAGTCATTGCTTAGCGCTTAAGCGCTTAACAGTCATGGTGGACAAGTGCACCGTGCTGCTTTCAAAGCATCCACACGTGAACAGCCCATCCTCTTCTATAATTAATTGATGGACGAAACCAGTTATACACCCCATAAGTCGTGGATCATTGAATCTGGTCGTCGTTGGTGCAATTGGGGGAAATAGCTTGATTTGCTGCCAGGTAGTGTGTTTTTATTGATATACGCAAAACCCAGATCAATAACGAAAAAAGCGCCAAGATATTTGTTTAAGAATAAGTTTAAAGCCAGCAACACCACCTATCTCCATCCACCATCGTTATTCGACACCACTTTCGCTACAGAAGGTTGGAATGCTTCCAATTGGGTGGAGAGAATTTCAACAACACGGACTGACTTGACCCTCCACCCAAATTTTTCATTGTTATCCTAGAAAGTGCTGACGTTCCTAATATATTGATCACAAACGTGTTTGTCGTGGTATCGAGTAGGGTCTTGTGTAAGATATCCGCGGTCAAGGCCCTGATAGTAAGACCTACATGGTCATATTAGTCCCATGATCAGATGAAAAATAGACTCGGGCAGAAGTGCCCAAATGGAATGAGAACCTACCATTGTCTGGCCTCGGCAGCGGTATCCTCAATCTTGAAATTCCAGAACTAGATCACAGTTAGGACTCTCGCACATTCGGCGGCATGATGAGACATCAACTTACGATCCAGCCAGCATCTTTGCTATATTGCAATTTTTGTGCATCAGCCCATCTGCGCAGGAAGTTGTCCGAGGCAACGAATTGCGTTGCAAGACTCCATTCTGATGGTGATGTCATCAATAATTACAGTGAGAGGTAAAGTGGCCAGATAACGAACCTCCAAAGTAGAGAGGGACATTGCCAAGTGCCGCGTCGTTCTCGATACGATTCAAATCTACAGGGTCATCATAAGGCACCCCGACTATACCTAAAAGCGATTAAGACTTACTGCACAAATGGGACAAGTACGCTTCCTCATTCGGATCCGCGACACCACCGAACCTGACAGTAGGGAATTAACGTCATCATTCCCTAATTGAGAGAGAGAACAAAAGAGACTCACGAGTAGTACAAGTGGTTGTCATACGTTTGGGGACCAATTGCGGCTTCGGCTGGGTTAGATGGATTGTTGTGTTGCCAGTTAATATCCATAAAGCTATGTAACAAGAAAACCAAATCAAATTAGTCCTTCAGTGAGAAAAAGACACTTACTTTGTAGTGATTGGTTCTGGGTGCCGCTCAATAGCAGAGTAAATCCAAGCGGACGGACCCAACTCTAATATTAATCTCGTAAGGATAGGTATAGCATCCTTCAACACTGATCGGACTTCCTCATTGAAGATATCGTGGAGGTGGATACTTTCATGGAAGGCGGAGGTTATGTTGGCCTTCAGATTGCCGTAGACCGAGGGTCGATTGGGTTGGCCCGGAATGGGGATGCCAAGGCTATACTCGACGGCTCGGACAGTTTGGACGAAGTTCTTTTGGACTAAAATAAACATGCACATCAGCCATCGTCAGTTGAGGGCAAGTGGAGAAACTAGCAGAGGAAACGTACATTCACCATAACCGGGCGTACGACCAGCATCCATGACAGGCTCGTTCACGGCATGAATAACCGCGACGTTGCTAAATGAAGGATCAATATGTGTCATTGCGGTCATGACAGCGGTCCAGATAAGTGCTCGGTGATAGTTGTAGTCGGTCTATACACCATCCAGGGTGCATATATTAACTTTCTGAACGAATTGAGAATAGGATGAAAGCATTTACTTACGAAGAATTGTACATCTGATGTACACCTCCCAGCAAACATTTGATTATCAGCTTGAACACCTGGTAGAGCGTGGTGGTCCAATATGGCAACGATACCGGCCTCACTGAGTTGTTCTAATCCTCTTTTCTAATTCCCAAGATAGACAGGGGAATTAGTATGCCACTCCAACCATAATATGAGTATCAACGTACCAATTCCCAGAGACCGCCCCGCGGGTAAAACTCAGTTTCACGATCAACGAGCTCCTCAACAATCCAGTAACCCAGCTACGAGTCACGAAAGGTTAGACGTGTACATTTCCTTGATATGGTAGTAAAATATCGTCACTTACGGGAATACGAACAGTATTGATTCCATTTTTTTGAAGCCTTCGGGCATCTCGTCCGGTGAACCAAGTTCTCCTGTATGTGAAATTTAACCAAGTCCAGCAGAGATATCAGGCAGCGGTGAATGTCGTACCAGTGTTCTGCCATAATGCTGTCCACAGTATCGGGATACGCCCTGGCAAACTCACTTATTATCTCATGGTCAGCGCATCTGTTAGAGGAACTGATGCAGGAAGGCTTACAATTCAGACCTAATACATGTAGAGCAATCTGAACAATTCTCTCCGCCCATGTCAATCCATTCTGTCAACCACCGACTGAATTCAGCATCGCCTTTCAAAAGCGACCATGCAAGTAGGACATACCATCAGGTAGCATCCATGGCTCGATGAGTAACCTTCAGATTGAGTTAGGAATCACATCCACTAATGGCGGTGAATCCATTACGCACCAAGAGCCCAAGTTGACACCGTATATCTTGCTCGGTAACCTAGCAGCTTGGACGCCATAACAGCCTAGTGACAATAACGATAAAACTCCCAGCAGCGCACGAGGGGCCATGATGAGTGGATGGTAGGTTGAGAACGAGAAACCAGTGGGCTGCAGAGGAAGTGTATGACAGCAGGGTATGTGCCCGCCTAGTCTTAGCTTTCCCCAGACCCGTCCTTATAAACGATCGCATAGCGTAGCCGAATCCGTACCAAGGATCCAGCTTCAGGTTCCTCGCGCGAAAGCCTCTGGAATGAATTGATTTGGAGCTATAGGGCGATTTCGCATGATCAGTATGCTTCTTATTCGCATGCCCTAGGCTTATCCACTGCCAAATGGGGAGTGACAAAATTGAAATGTTCAAGCCTTCATTCAATCAATAAAGTCAGGTCCACGCTTTTGCTGTCATCTTGTAACGTTAGTTATTGGCTTTCGTTATCCGCTTTATCATCATCCGGAGGAGTCTTGGAAAATCAGCGGTATGATTTAAGCGTTAGCGCATGCTCGAGTTGTCACCGGACACAAAACGATGTGGGGTGGTGGAGATGGTGTGTGTGCGACGTGCCAGAGAATAAGAGGTCAAACGCGGAGTGAGTGAGGGTCGCGTAACGTCGATCCTGATGGGATTTAAGTGGGGTACAGGGCCGATGAAATTAGCACATAGCCCGAAATGACGCCGAGAGTGGGCCGAATAGAGTTGCCATTAAAAAAAAGCTACTCGCAATGACCGGCATTTGTGCATCGACGAAAAATTGAAGGACGAGAGGAGAAATTGAAAGACGGTGAAGAATTAAGGTGAATAACATAGGGGATCTTGTACCACTCGTTCTGACTCCACATCAGCACCGATCCGTGACCAGTGCTCTCGCTAGATAAGCGAGTGGCTTCTGAAAGACATGTGCCCAAGATCTGGGAGTCCCTCGGACTCCAGCCTGGTGCTTGGTTGTTTGAGGACCATGTGCAGGTGGAGGGTAAAGGGGAGCTATAGCTATGAAAGGTTGAGTGCTTGCTCTTTCCGGCAGTACTATTTTTCACCTGCGAGCACGAGTCGTCAAACAATCTTCGACAAGTTTACCAAGCGCGCGCCATAGGATGATGCTGGAACGACATCAATTTTTTTAATTAATTAATCAAGGGGAATGTGCAGCGAAAAGGGAATTTTTGCAATGCACTGCTGACGCTTGCCGCTGCGAATGCACAACAAACAGCCGGCCCGCTTTCTTCCCCAATGTTAAGCTCCGCAATGCTTTGACTGTTCTTTGAACGATTCAGCGAGACCAAAAGTTTGTGATAAATGTAAAATATAAGATCCATTAAGCATCCGAGCAGTGAAGCGATCAGGCTGATGAGATAAAAAGGGGAAGTAAAATCGCTTACAACAGTCAAATTTGCATAAAACTTGATCTACAGCATCGTGTGGCTTTAAAGTGCACGCATTTTAGAGCTTTAGACAGCATCTAAACGTATATATTACTATAGAGTGTGCCAGTGAACTGGCTGTACTGTAATATGCCGATTAGACCGTGGGAACAAACAAATGCGTTATCACTCAACGCAATACCTTCTGATACTCCAAACAGACAACAGTTTTGGGCTGCAATTCATGGTGAAATATGGCTGAGAAGTTAGTTTGTGGTTCTACATGTGGATGCACATCCTCCCAGGCCGAAGAACAGTATGTATCATGATCTCTTATGTCCAGACTAGCTATTCAGTCACTCCCAAGCATTATTCCCCTGAATTGGCCATCGATATCCACCCAACAAATTTCGGAACCACCCATTTTAACACAACATTTAAGATTCCAATTGACCCTCAGCCAAGGACTTAGCATTTCATAGAGTACTATTGATAGAATTACATTCTATGCATTTGAACGATGTCAACGCACTTTATTTCATGCTAGTTCATGCAGGATTGAGCCCTCGGCACGGCCATCTTAGTTTAGTGTAGCGTTGTTTGGGGGAGCGGGGTTGCGTTAACCTGATCAAACACTGTAGAGGTGATCATAGAAAAGCCGTCCAGAGCCCCAGTTCCTCAATGGTTGCTCATTCGGTGATTCTTTCTCCAATATCAATTTAGCACGGGAGGGTTGTCAAGGTCAACGCTATATTCACGTTCCCCTGAATACAATACGATATATTCGCGTTGGTAACGACAGGTTAAATGAAAAGCTAGCTGGCCTGAGAAGCACGAACACCCCGAGATGTGGGTTACTCCATGCACCATGTGTGGAGTTTCCGGCGGCATAAGCCAAGAATATCCCATGCGATATCTAGTAGGATTCGAAGCATTCAAGTGTCGACAATGTCATGCATCATGCACGAAATCAAGACCCACTTCAATCATTACCACGAGCATAGATTGATAGGCAACGGCATGGTAGTGTCCCCAGGTTTGTGCCCAACTGCCAGCACACCAAACTGGCGATGATTGCATCCGTGACACTAGTACGTTCAAACTCAGACTCAAAAAAGGTAATGCCACGAGTGTTGGATTAAAATAGAGATTGCATTAATATTATCGGTCAGCCGTTTCGACCGACGTTGCTGATTATTAACAAATTGACTGACCGCGTAACTCTCACTACAGGGATTTTGTACTTTAGGGCCTTATAAATGTCATCTAATTTGAAATCAAAAATGAGAATTTTTCAAGAGATTTTCAAGCGTCTAAAAGTTAATATTTCTGTACCGCCAAAAATGGCAGATAAGATTGCATGCTATTTACCATTTTTGAGAAGATTAAATTTTCGACGCTCGAAATCTTTCGAAAATTCTCATTTTTGATTTTCAGATTAGAAGGTCCCTAAAGTACAAAACTCCCATAGTGTCTGTTCTAAATTCCGCATTTGACGTTAACAGTGTGGAACAAGCCCATATTGGGGATTTTAGATGATGCTAGGGTTTCAACAAGGCTTCAAGCTTGAAGCTGCATGACTGGCAACGTACGATCTCCGATTGAGTTACGATGCGATTTCGCGCTAGTTACTCAATCGATGGCACCCCAAGGTCATTTTTCTATCGTGTCTAATAGGCCTGTGGTGCGTGTTTTCCGGCATCGGGGAGAGGCTTTCAATGCGAGAAGCGTGGGACGAGCGGGCTACCTGGCATATAGATCGTCGCTCCCATCCCAGGTATTGGCTCTAAGTTTAGTGGCCTTCGTGGAAGTTTTGGGGAATACATCGAAGCATCTCAGTTAGTCAACTTGCTCGCTTCATGCATAGTTACAACCAGAAGTGGGTATACATATGTTGCCTCTCGGCTGGTCACTACCGGCAGTTGCCGAGTAGATACACTCCGTGAGTGTCAGTCCTTCGTCCGTCCTCCTGGTCCGTTGTGTCTGGCTGTGGATATACGTTCGTCGTGCATTGTGGGCTTTTGACGCGCCTCCACACTCCACGAACAGAACACCCGCGGTATAATTGCTGACGGTGGTTTGAGTGATTGACGACGGGCCATCATTCCGTTAATTCCAGCATCAGCACTTCGGCATGAGTTGCCGCGAATCAAAGCCTCCCTGGACCCTAGGGACTGTATCGCTTGGAATCCCTCCAAGTGGATCGCTTTCATTGTTGGCCTTCCAACCATCAATCAAGGTGAGCAGACCCATTTGCAGCAATACGACGATCCGCAATTTCTTGCTGGACATAGGTCTTACCATCACCGGAACTGGTTGTTCGTGTCGGGCTCCTATTCGGTGTTCATTCGCACATAGCAGGGAACGTTGGACAGGGTTGTTAGTCGTTGTTTTCCGTTGGCCTGAGAACAACACCTATCGCCCTTGCATTCAGCTAATCAAGCTTCCCTCTTCACGCCCACATTCACCCCCTGCACTCCCTTTTTCATTTTTCTTCTCGTTGTCTGTAATTTTTTTATAGCCGTCCTCGCTTATTACGACCCAATTTCTCATCTCTCCCACTGCCATAACTCATTCACAACCGATCCGCTTTTCTCCATACCTTGCATTTCATGTCGGAATCTCCACCCAAAACTCTAGCAAGGTCGCTTTCGTCGTTCAGGGCAAGGCGGCCAACTCAGCCGATGGGCCCTCGGATACCACAGCGAGGGCTAACCTTCACTGCTAGTAGCAGCTCATCGATCGACATGAGCCATGGCATTTCTGGAGGCAGCAATTCCGTCTCACCAACCCCTTCTACCTCCACCCATCTTGCGCCTGCTCAGTCTGATACACCACCCGCATCTCCATCACATGCCAATATACCATACGAACCAGTTAGTCCAAGTGCTACCAGTAGTGTGTACAGCCCAAGCCAATCCACCATGGTACAATTCCCCTTAACATCCCAACCTCCATCACATAATCTCCGTCCAAGCATTAACGGACCTTCCCGCCCAGATTCGCAGGAAATGTCATCTCCTTATCCACCCTTGACCGACCATAAATCTCCGCAGCACCTTGCCAAATTAATCTCTTCCAGCCCGCAAAATCTTTTCACCGATCGTTCACTTCCAATCCCCCCAGTTCCCAAAGGCAATCCACCTCCTGTTCCAACAAGATCGCACTCACCAAAACCTGTTGCAAGGTCGATACCAAAGCCAATACCCCTGATACCACCTAAGCCTGTAAACCTGGAGTCGCCGTCTGTACCATGGAAGCCAATTACTTTGGAAGCAGCTCTATGTGAGTTTTCGTCTCCTTTGTGGTCCTTGCCAAGCGCTTCGTATCAGTTTATCCTACATTTATCCTTATTTTTACCGTACTTTGATCATATTGACTCATACGACGTCTCGCACATAGGGACGTTCTCATCACGCGAGCTCCAGGCCCTGGTGTCCCGTTCGATTCGCTCATCAGCGAAGGAATCCTTTGTTCGTCTATTGTCCCTCGACACCCTTGATCAAGTCCTTCCGGCCGAATTAGAGCGATTAGAGAATGCGAGAGCGATGACGCAAAGCAAGTATAGGTTTTTGGTACATCGCCGTAGTATGTTGTTGCAGGCGTTGAATTCAAGCGGCGTTGGTGGAAGCGCAGGAGGAGCTAGCATCTTTGGATCCGCTGGGATTAGCTCCAATGGATCAGCGATTGATGGCAGGACATCTGGCCAGCCAAATGGAAGTACATCGGCTGGGGAAGATGAAATTTCTGTCGTCAGCAGGCTAACCCATCAACTGTCGCAAACTATCGCTGAGTGTGAAGAACATTTAGCAGAGTTGGTGAGGATAAACGATCAGATCTCCCAAATCAATAAGTTGTTGGATGTTCATTGGGCTAGTGCTTTGGCTATTGCACTGAGAAAGGTTCGTCTCTTCTCTTAATTCACTTGTTCTTTCTTTCTTTTTTCTTTTTTTTCTTTCCTTTTTTTGCAGTTCCCTATCTCGTTATATTGGTCCTACCCGTCGACTTGCACGTTTCAAATCTCCATATTTACGTGTTTGTTACTAGTTGAACGGAAGCTACGGCAAACGAACCCAGGATCTCAGAGCGACACGTGAACGTCTTGAAACGCTAGAAGCTGAGCTCGAGGATGCGTGGAGAACCGCGGAGCAAATTGCTCGGGAATTGGATGAGCAGGATGCTATGGCGAGCGCCAGCACTGAAGGTATTGTTGACATTGACATGAGTTTTTCTCGGCACCGGCGGCAAGGACAAGGGGTTCCGGAACGGCCTATTGCCGGTCCAAGCCAGCAGCACCCCCATTCGCGCTTAAATGGCAAAAATGTTTCTGGCGGCGCCTCCCATGGTAACGGTCATCAACATACATCCCAGATCGCTTCGAGTTCTCGTCAAAATCAAGGATTGGGTCAAGCCCATGGAGAGCATTCGCAATCGCGTAGATCCGGCACTGGACAATACAATGCCAGAGGATTTCAGTTTCCTCCCCATGAACGCTCAGACTCGAATGCTACTAGTAGCTCACGCCGTAGTACTCGTGAAGCGGGAAGTACTCGTGAAGCGGGAAGTACTCGTGAAGCGGGAAGTACTCGAGGGAGCACTAGAAATGCACAGCACCAGAATGGCCATAATCGAAGAGGCCACGCGCAAGACGTGCCTTCGTCCGTTGTCGTTGACGAGATTGATAATCCAGTTCGCGCAACCGCAAGAGATATGAATGTCCAGTCGCCTTCGTTTTCACCTGCTGCATTGTCACGCAGGTCGCCATCGCCCAATCTTAGTGTGACTGCAGATATTCATGGAAGTCCGGTGCTGACACCTTCAAGGGCGCATGGGCATCGACATGGACAAGAAAACGGATTGACTGATGTCTATCAATCAAGGCAACAATATCCTTCCGCGTCATCATCTTCCCTTGCAAAATCTATGGACCAAGTCAACGCAGCATCACCGAGGTCGCTATCTCATCCAGTACTGGCACCCGAGGTTCCTTTCACTCAGGGCCAATCTTCATATCCTGCTCATGATCAACGCCTTCACCGATCGGATCATCCACGATCGCAAAGGCAAGCACGAGCTCGGCGCTCAGCACGAACAGAAGCTTCACCCCAGTCACACTCACGGTCAGTGGCAGGTTCAGAATCCGATGTGGATGAAGAAGAAGCTGTTATTGCACGTGCACAGGTCGTTTCCATGCCACCTCCACCGTCCCAATCGTCGCACACTCAATCGCCTTTGGCCAGCCCAGCGCTCTCTGGATCCTTTACTCAGACTCCACCAAGATCACCCGGGTTGCTTGCAGCACCTGCAAGCGTGCAAGGGCAGGCATATTTGGTACAGGAGCGGCTGAACTCTCAGCATTTGTTGACTGCTTCCGAAATGCTCGTCAACGAAACTCTAGGACAACGGCAACAGTCCCAGCAAGCTCAGCTTCTTCCTCAGCACCAATTGCAACAATCCCTACCTTCTACCCAGGAACCCCTACCACCCTTTTCTCATGTGCAGCCCCTCCCCTCTATACCTCAAGAACAGCCTCATTACCAACAACCCCTCCCGCCTATTCCGCAAGGACAACTTCTAAGCCAACACTTGCTTGCGCCTCCGCACACTCAGATACTCCACGACTCCCACGATCCTGAGTCAGAATATTACGATGACGCTATGATGCCTCCACCTCCCTATGCGAGGGATGCAGCTGATGATCCGCACCATCAACCCGGCAGATTTATCCACATTGGAGAAGATGGGATCCCCATTGAAATTGATGTCTCTGCTATGGTTGACGCCAATTCTGGGATGGTAGGAGCAGGGAGCGGATTTGGTGCTGACGGTGGCGGCGAAGCGTCTGGTAGCGCTGCTGGAGCAGGTGAGGCTTCAGTTACTTCCGCCTGCGTAGGTGCCCCAGCTAACGAAGAAAATGCAGCTCTTATACCTCCAATATCAACATCATTAAATTACTCTCAATCGGTGGGAGAGGAGGGATCATTCGACCAGCCGCAAGGAGGGCATCCTGAAACCGCCATTGCAGTGCAAGTCCTTGATTCAGCCGAACCTACTGGAAATAATGCCAATATTCCTATCTTGAATGTCACTGACACTCCCGGACAAGAAACGGGTCCCCTCGCCAACGAGCAATTGCCGTCGACCAACAGCCCAGCTCAGGAGGAAACCAACTCTGCTTCTAACAGCGACGAGGACAATGACGCTGCGAGTATCTTTAGTGCGTACAGTGAGAAGAGCAACAGGGGCGGTAAAAGTTCAAAGTCAGTGCGCAGTGCAAGTCGATTGGATGTCGTATCAGCTGCTAGAATGCGGAGTCACCGCGCATCGAAAGGAAGCTTGAGGCTTCCCAAGGGGTTCAGACTGTTCGGCTCAACGTCGTCAGCGTCCCATAGTAGAGCTGCAAGCTTAACCAGCCAGGGAGATGGCGAGTTGGTTGGATTTGATGGCGATTTAGAAGGCAGACCACCGGTTCCGGATATTCCCAGGGAGTTCCTTCGATCTAACTTCAATGTTTCACAAAAAGGATCGTCGTCGAGGCTACCGCCGGTATCGTTCTCGCGATCAAAGGGAAGACTAGTTGAACTATCCGGCGAGGCCTCAAGCTCATCCCTTGACATGGCAAGTCCTGCCGATTCGGAGATGCAGAGTATTCATAATAAAGGAAAGGAGAAGCAACGGAAGATCAACATTGACGATATTGAGATCATGGCGAGGGATATTCCTGAAGATGGATTGCGGAATAGTTCTGCTGGACGTGGTCGTAGACAAGATGAAGGAAGATTGAAAACTCAATCGCAACACTTCGGTACTGGAGAAACGATGGATGATATGGTAATTAACACACGGAGGGTTGCTAGACCTAGTCCGGGAAGGTCTACCGTGGATGATATTGGGATTGTCACGAGGAGCAGGCTGTTCAATGAGGACGAGGAAGGTGAATAAAAACGTCTCTCCTGAATGATTTTTCCTTTTCTTTCGTTTTCTCGTCTCGGTTAAGGCGCAGGTGTCACCATTACTATCAAAAGAGGTCGTTGTACTCATTCACCTTTTCTTTTTTATGTATTCCGCTTCATGTATAACAGATGCACCACCATATCAACAAATTTCAGGTCCAATAATATCAGATATTCCCCGGCCATCTCCAAATACAACGACACTTCCCACCCGGCCTAATTTGAACGCGGATACACAGGATTCATGGCTTATTGAACCGGTATCGGCGAGCCAAGGATCACTGCAAGATCAATCACACGCGCAACTGCGAAAGGAACCCGAAAACATCACCCAACTCCAAGTTTTAACCGAAACGCCTAGTCCTCCGGAGAATAATTCAGGGGTAGTGATCCCATCAGAAAGCGCGGTGATCACGGTGTCGATTTCTCCTGAAGACTCGGACGAGCGAACACCGACAATCGGACAAGCAGCACCATTGACCACTGAAGCTTCAGCACAGCCAGGACCGGAGAGAGCCACTAGCCAAGACGACAAATCCTCTCAATACTGGGGATTGCCTAATGGTGCAGCAGCTCCATCACGCACATCATCGTTTATCTCAGCCATTCATCCATTGGTCAACCTCGGCTCCAGCAATCCGGATTTGACGTTTCTCCTACCCCCCTCCGACTGTGATGCGTCTAACAGCCCAAACTCTGAGACCTTGTCTCCAACCCTTTCTGCCCCATATGGCATGCTTCACGCCTCTGCCTCTACTCCGGGATTGATGGACACAGATGACCTCGAATCGACCTCGGTGAAGAGTGCGAGCACTGCTGGGAGCTTGGCCCTTTCGACGAGAACGACCACCACCAGTATTCATCGTCGAAACCCAAATATCCCGAAAATGCCTTCCTTACACAAGCTGAGAACCCTGACGAAGAGATATTCCTCTGGGTTCCCACTGCGACCTGGGAAGGAGGGTGAGAGCGCAAGCTCGTCAAACTTCAGACCTGACGACGTCAGTGCTGTAGATGGTGGAAGTACTGGGCAAAGTTCTGGGTCAAGCCGCCTCGGCATTGGCCTGGCCGGAAAGAGGATGCAGTCAAAACTTCATTCTGTAACTCGGTGGGGTGCTTGATTGAGCGGTTACAGCAATCACCATTTATGTAATGTTGATATTCTAATGTTCGTTTTCCATTGTGGATTGCTTGTTTCATCATATCACGTCGCTGTCATCGCTGTCATCTGGCATCACTCCATCTGTTCATCTACTTACATACTGACTTCTGTCGTTATCTGTCCCTCCTTAGTACTCCAAACGTTCGCTACTACGCCAATCATATCATTGATATACCGCATTGACTCGTTTTAATTCCGCCGTGCAAGGTAACTACGGTATAAAGTCGACACCACGCTCGTGAATGATATACTAGCCTGCCATTCATTACCTATTCAACACCACGGGCTGGGGAATATCTGCCTTGGGCCACCGTGGTGTTATCTCTCGTATCCTGTTTCCCTGGGCTACGCATCTGTACTTGCACAACCTCATGTTCATAGTGCTACTGCACGCTCCAGATAGAAGACTAATTTATTCACATTGCCTCTCTTGATGCAGGGTTCAATGCTACTGTGATAAAAGCAAGGTCGTGCGAGCTCTTGATTAATAATGATCTGTAGGTTCTCAATAGCGGAAACTCGCTGAAAAATATTTAAAAAAGTGTCCATTCATCTTTAATAATCTACAACTTGGCTTATTGTTTTCAATTGCAAGTCGAATTATTTCTAAATCCAGGCCCCCACCTAGTTCACCCTCGACTCATTGTAGCACACTTAGTGCTGTTCTTGGACGTCGACATAATTGGCTATAGTGAAAAAGGGAACACGTAAATTTCCAGTTGATATGCAGCACATAAACTTAAACATACCTGGGAAGTACCCAACTTCGCCTCCGGTATTCTTCCCTTGCCACCAATCCTCTGAGGCCGGTTCAATTTCAACAATTCTGTCTCCTTCCTTGAATGAAATCTCGTTATCCTCTGCTGCATCGTAACTTTTGGCGTGTCGCGATGTCAGAGTAGTGAACATGATCAGTAATCGAGAAAGAAAGGCGGAAAATAGACATACTCATACAACGCAACTGCGACGATACCCTCTTCCACTTGTGCAGCTGGTGGTGGAGGCGGCGGAGGCGGTGGTGGTGGGGGTGCTGCTGCTGCTGTAGGTGGCGGTGGCGGTGGCGGTGGTGGTGGTGGTGGTGGGGGCGGTGGTGGCACCGCGGCTGGCTCAGATTCAGGTTCAGGCTCCACGGGTTGTTGCTGCTCGACCAGTTCCACATAATTTGCTGGTGATGTTCGAAAGCATGACAATGACCGATCAGCTTCACTCTGGGGAAAGATAGTTGGCCTTACATGGGAAGTAACCGGATTGACCATTACTCTTAACACCAGACCACCATCCATCTCCCACTTCGTCGATTTGGGTAATTATTTCGCCCTCTACTAGACTAATCTCGTTGTCTTCTGCGGCCTGAACATCGCCATGAAGGGAATCAGAACATAACAGTTTGAGAACCAGTTCGCTACGCACGTCATAATCAAATATCACTACCGCCTGAGAGCCTCCAGCAGCAGTTTCTGCAACTTGAGGCTCTGGCTCTGGTTCTGGCTCAGGAGATGGTTCACGAACAGCCAGATTCGCCATCTGAGTGGAATATATGCGTTGCTGACTTAGCAAGAGTTCACTTGCAAAACAAGTTCGCTACTTACCTGTGAGACAAGCGGAGCTGGGGGCGGAGGCGGAGGCGGAGGCGGAGGTGGTGGAGGTGGTGGTGCCAACTCTGGCTCTGGCTCAGGCTCTGGAGCTGCGAAGCGAGGTGGTGCTGTTGGCAGAGGCGGTGGCTGCATACTATCAGTCAGTAAGGCTAGACGACTGGCAAAAATATCTAAACGTACAGGTGCTGCTTGAGGCTCTTCGAGCCACTCATCCTCTTCTTGCTCAGGTTCTGCAACAGGGGGTCGTGGTGGAGGGGGCGGAGCAGGAGCACCGAAGCTACTCGCCGCTGCAGCGACTGCTCCAGCACCAGCAACGGCGCCCACACCAGCAGCCACAGCCACCTTAGTAGGCGTTGACACCTTCGGCGCACTAGCAGGAGTGCTAACAGCACCAAAGTTTCTGGGTGTTGAGTGGGGTACATTGGTTCTACCGAATGCTGGAGCACTTGATGTGAATGTGGGCTTTGCTGATGGTGGGGTAGACACAGGAGTGGTAAAGCCTGCAGCACGGCTTTTGGCTTCTTCCTCTTCTGCTTGCTTCTTTGCAAAGGCTTGGCGTTCACTCCATGTTAATTTCTTCGGTCCACCTGCAGGGCTAACTGGCGAGGAAGTTGCAGCAGGCTGTGGTGATTGTTGAAATTGAGTAAAAGGATTTTTCAGTTTCTTCGGAGGGGGCAAAGAAACAGGGGTATATGCAGTCGCCACCGGTTCAATTCGATCATCATCCGCGGGTTTCGTCGGAGTTTTAGATTCAACGACAGGAGGTGGTTCTCGATGAACTATGGGCTGTATAGTTTATGAGTATTGCATAGTGCTAGTGGTTCAGAACGAGCTTACGGTAGTTGGGGTGAATGCTGGCCTCGCTGTTGTTGGCAAAACAGGTCTGCTAGCAGCCGGGGGTGGAGCCGGGGCCGCTGCTGGCACAGATGCCGCTGGTTTCTCATCAGGCCAAGCATCCTTAGGGGCTGACCCCGTGACAACAGATCGTCCATATAATGACCCAGCACCAGAACCGGCTCCGGCAGTTTTGCTAGTGCCAAAAGGTAGCCTTGGGGCAGTCGGAACAGGCCTAGAGGAAGCAGTAGGTGCGGGAACTGCTTTCTTCATTGCCGCGATATCAGGGCGTCCTATAGGGGTGTACGTGGTACCGACGGGGGCAATAGGTTCGAAAGCACGAGGTGCCTCTTTTTGGGCAGTGTATTTTGCACCCGATGCAGCTTCCACTCGAGACATGATTAGTTTTGCAGCCACATCGCTCTGGAACAGGTCAGCAGGTTGAAACGTTTAAGTGCAGAACGGAATGACCTCGTTTCGAGCATTGATCACAACATGAGTGCTTCGGAAAAAATTGGCAACCGCTGCAGAGTGCGAATGAAATAAACCCTTCTTGACTTCGGGTACACCATCACCACACCAATTGATTTGTACAAATTTCGGGAGATTGCTCTGTCGATGCGATGTCAATCATCGGAATACTGGAGAGAGTACGACAACGCGGCGCATACATTGGGATCTTGTACCCTCACAAAGGCGTATTGAATTCTAATTGTTAAGGATGGAATATGCAGGCGTCATCGCTGGATCGGATGTTATCTTATGGTGTGCCGTACCTGCCGTCTGAGAACTCTTCTTCCAACTCTTCTAAACCACCATCCCCAGTCCCTTGGACCTTAAGATCGTTGGTACCGCCCTCGTACGTGAATATGGCCCAGTTTATTCCTCTCGCATTGACAACGTTCTCGTACGCGTCCTTGAGGTCACGATTGGAAAGATTGACCTGCAAAGACATCTGATGTCCCTGAAGTATGGCCTAAGTGAGATCGTCTAAACTTCAGAAGTATAGAAACCTACTCGCTACGAATGACTCTAACACGCGTTGTTGGGTGACGATGGTCCAAATAGCTAGGAGTAAAGTCGTGAGCAGCCTCGGCCGCAGTCGCTGGATATGGCGATGTACTGACCGAAAATCCAAAAAAGGATATGTCACGTGTACCGTGGGCGCTTTGTGGCGTGGTAACGGCGCCATGTCACTGAATCGATAGTACAAGGCTTGCTCACACTGTCCGCCGTATGATTGAGTAACGAAGTTCTACATTGATTCCAGCGGGATTCTCCCTTGGAAACTTGTGGATAGCTATGACTAGCTCCTCGTGTGCGGAATATTGGTGCACCAGATCAAAATATGATCAGGATTCACGTGAACCCACATTAACATCGATGATCTGGATTACAGCTGGCAAACGGACCATTCTTGTATTTTTCTTCTTTCCTTGTTCTTACGCAGGTTAGCATTCTGCCCAAGCTGCTTAGGATAGCTACTTCACTCCCCAAGGTCCACATGACTGACGTTTAGCAAGCATTGTGAGTACTTATCCATTCCGATGCACTGGCACGCTAATTAATCGGCCAAGATTACTCCTTCAAGGGGTTACCAAGTATTTAGATTCAAGAAACTCCAAGTTGAATAGTGTAGTTGAGCGTAGCTACTTGGCAGCGCAATGAGGAACACAAAAGCCGAGTAGGGACAAGCCAGTGGTAAATTTCATTATTTAAGCCATGAACAATGTCATGGGCATCTCTGACAGCTGACGCCTCCACCCATGTCAATATAGGTGAGGGATTGTGCCCGAAATATCCCGCTAGCCTGGAGTTGACAATGATACTCGTTCTTAGCATATCAGTATAACACAACGTGGGACAATCTCCCGAGCTGTTTTAGAGGATGTCGCAAGCTTTCGATCATAACTCCGCTTCCGCTGTGCAATTCAGGCTATCTATCGAACCCTTGTGTTTATTTTTCCTGATATTACCACTTCTGTGCTCCATTTCCGTGGCCTGCTGGTGCGCATCAGCCCAGCATAATTGTGGTACGTATTACTCATTGAGTCCGGCCATACCCATTAAATCCAAGACTAGATAAAGCAAGAGCTCTTCGACCATGGGTACCCTTGCCTGGTATCCTCAGAGTGAAACCACCATATTTTCATAGCTCGTCAAACAGCTTTCTGCCAACAACAATCTCATCCTAGTACGTTCATCCTGTAATTGTATTGCAGACACCTCAGCTGATAGTATTACCAAGGCTAGAACGACTTTCAGTGAGCGACTGTTGCTATCGAGTCGATGGACCACATACTAAGCCGATACTTACCTGCTACACACACCTTTGGTGACAACAGCATTCTGCCCCACGAAATGATTGCCAAAGCAGTCAAACCAATGCCATCGATCGAATCTCGTATGATGAAATCATAGAAAACTTACTACATCGGTTCAGGCAGCAAGGAGAAAGGTGGGTGTCTATAGAATGCGTTCATAGTCGACTTGATGAGACAAATTTGCACGCGGTATGAAGGCACTAAGAGCATGTGCTTCATTTAGATTTTAGCGTCCTTCGACTCCTCGACATCAACCGACACTAATTTCCCCGCGTGCAGCACGGCCCGCAGGAAACTCCTTGATCCTCTGAACATCATTTTCTATATTCATTTCACAAACTACGTCTCACGTATCGGAATTCGTTACGCCTCGCACGTCTGCTCGGATATAAGGCGTTGATCTCAACGAGGCAAGCATCGACGCCCTTGAGAAATGGAGGGATAAGTTTCTACAGGCAGTTGAGAAGGCGTGCATTCGATCACAGGAGTGGAAATGGGATGATCAATTGCTTCCGGTTAGGAGAATGGATGACAAAGGTCAAGCGCCAACTTCAGCTCTTCAAAGCTGCTCGGTCCCCGCTACCATTCCAGTCGTACTCTTGTTCGCCATGATGGGCTCTTCATGGGCCAGTTACAGTGCATTTTGCCACATCCCTCTGAAGAAGGCTTAACACTGTCCTTCTAGTGTTCCGCCTCTGTCCGATCGGATTTGTATTCTTCCAACCCGACATGTAATGATGAGTTATTGAGGTTCTGAATGATAAGCTTCTTTTTTCTTGGATCCAGAAATTTTCCCCTTGTGGCTGCTTGCCGGGACTTCGACTAAGCCTAAGCACAAAATCCCAAGCGCTTTTCATCATGACGACGTTATGTTTACCTCAAGAGAGCTTCTTTACATGAGTAAAGTCCCTGCAAGTTACAACCTCCAGGGTAGCTACTTGTTAAACATCACAAACCGTCGACGCGTCCTAGCATTTGCGATAATCATACATCACCAGAAACACCATATCACAATCCTCGGCAGGCAACTCCACTTGCCTCAGGGTGCACGAGGCTACCAGGAAGACCCTTGTATTTCAAGCACCTCCACCTTTTCGAAACACCTCTCGAGAATTTGGAGCAATTCTTCGTCGCCTAACATTTCGTCCAGTTTATCAAGATCAACTGCAAATTCACTGGCAGCACCGTGACCAATCTCATCATGATGAACGGTACACACTGGGCTTTGTCGTCCCATATGCCCCAACAGCGAGTTCCCATCATGATGATGTGGGCAGGTGCAAGTATCGTCACGGTTTCCGACACCAGTTAAAATAGGTGCAGCTTTCTCCGAGACTGACGATGGTGGCGGAGCAGGTGGGACAGGGGAGAGGTTTGATTGTGAGGACTCGGGTTCGACTTGGACTTGTTCCCAAGCACGCGTGTTCCTTGGGTTGGTGTATCCTTGGGTAAGCACAATACTGAGGCCAGGCCTTGTGAACATCTGCGAGTTAACCTGATGGGAAGCGAGCGACATGCCATGATCTTGCATTGTAGTTTTGTAGCCAAGTGGCATGCCCTCCAACTCGTTAGACCGGGGGATGCGTAGAGTTGACTACTGAAGGATGACGATCCGTGGAGTGGATTATGAATGCTTGGTAAGCGCGGAGTGGTCGACAAGTGACCAGTGGGGCTTGTGGCTAGATGAGTAGCTGAACCGGAGCTATGTCTGTACCGGCGTGTGAGGGGATGGGATGAGGCATGGTGATGATTTGGAAGAGGAGTCGCAGAAGCGCCCAATATAAGATAATTAATTTGCTGGCTAGACGGCGATACATGGATGCCTGGGAATTCATAAGCCTATGTCAATGAAGTCTAACAAGTGTCGATATGAATCATGCCATCATCTCTTGACATAACATCATTGACATGATTCGTGTAAATCTCAGTCAGTCTACGTGACGTCGATGAAGCGATGAAGCTAGGGTAAACTTGATTCACGTGAGCATCTTGCATTGCGGTCCTATTGATCCTCGATCTAGAGGTATTGATGGCTTCGCAGTTCTGCTGGTTGGATTGAACTGTAACGTTATGGCTGGGTGGAAGTGATTTCTGGTAATCCTTTGTTGTCGCGTCCATTGACAAGCCTTGACATTTTCGTTTTCGTTGACGCTTAAAGGAGTCTTGAGAGCTGAGGACGACCTGCCTCCATGGTTACTAGAAGGGGCAAAAGGGATGAGGCTGGAAATCCGGAATCGATGAGTGGTGGAAGGAGTGTGGCTGGTGCACGTGCACACAGCCCCACCTTCCAATGCTGTTCTTGAGCGCTTATAAAACCTGGGGCTAAATGCATATAATCCCGATCATGAAGGAATCCTTGAATGCGTTGAGTAGGAGACGAAGGCACAGAGCCTTCGTATTCAATACATGCCGAATCACGAGGCGCAAGGGCTTGTCCGTCCTCTTAACGTTGTAAATATGCGCTTGTAGTTCGATAATTTTCCAATAACCCCTTATAATCGTGTGTGTAATCCAAAAGTTGGAATACGTCAGATATCTCAATGAATATAAGCATATTTTGAGCACTTACCCGTCGTGTCACCAATTAATTCATTTTCAGCCACCCACAGTGCTACGCTCTGTGCAATTTGGCAATTCTGCGTTACCATTCATCGTTTCATTCCAACAATTTTGCGTCACGACCCAGAGCAACAAATTGAACAATCCATAAGTTAGTGGGCTCCCTCGCACAGTGTGGGTGGAGGAAGAGATTGGCGTGGATCGTTACAACGTTACCGTCACGTTCCTCCAGGCTGCCCATTCATGCAGGCTCATTTTTGTGCCGAGGCAGATGGGCATGGGTACAGCTGCCTTCGAACGAGACACAGGATGGGTTAGAAGACCACGTAGAGAAAGATACTACAAATCCATAATTCAGTCGAGTGCGCTCCACTGCCTGTCTGCTTCCGGTCCCGGACCCCATGGACATGTTATTCAAACTAACAAATACAACCATGACATTTCGTAACCTGCTCATTCAAATATTGATGTTCAGCGACTGCAACCCCTGCTTTAACCTTGCATACACACATATCCACATCATATATCCATAACACCAGCAACACACCCCATCAACAAAGCTTCAACAGTTCCACGTGTCTTCTCCTCCAACCACTCATCCAATTTCTCAAAGAACGTCAAGGTTTCAATAGATGGTCCTTGACTTTTCACTACTCTCTGCCCGTCTCTCCGGTGTGTTTGTTCTTCCGCATCGCGTTCCCGTTGTTGCATCAACACTCGACGTTTCGCAGGCCACATTCCTTCTTCTTCTAATCCCACGAAATTGACTTTTAATTTCTCCTTCTGAGCAGAATTCTTGGGAGTCTTGATGACTAGATCGATAGTGTACGAATCGGTCCCATAGAAAGATGCTTCCTTGATATGATGTCGTGCATGTTCTTCCGGTGGGTTATCATCTAATGACCATTGTAATACATAGGCGTCGAACGCGATGGCTGAGACGGGGAGGGACATTAGGATGACTAAATGAAATACCAAGCGTCAGAGACTCACTCGTCCAAATCAAACTAGGATGCTCAATCTTTAAAGTCAAGCTCCTCCGTCCATTAACGAAGTCGTACGTATCATTCAACGCCGAAATCTTGAACGCTTTTGAACCACTCGAAGACCAAGGCGATACATAATTCGGTCTGGACTCTAGAGGGACTTTGTAGGGCGACAAAAACTAATTAACATCGGTCAGCTGAATCGTCGTAATAGATGAGAGAGGCGACTTACGGCAGAGAACGGATACAAAGTATCCCAATCCGAGTTATGATCGTTCATCACCACCACACTCGGTACGAGATCGTCCGAAGCCGCGAATTCCTTCGATATATCATGCACCAAACTTTGGAAACCGGGTGCTCCATCGGCCGCTGACAGATGTAGATGATGTTCGTTCGTCGTAACCTACGACCATCACCAAATCACCATGAGTTCAACGACAAGAACCAGCCTGACAGAGGATCTTCTTACATTCTCCAAATGCAACACAAACAACCTCTTCTGGTGCATATCATCAAAGGGTTCCTTCCCCGCAAACACAGCCATCATAACAACCGTCACAATACTCGACACGACAATACTACCTCCCAACACTTTCCTCCCGTATCTATGGGCAAAAGGTACGAGAAGTGGTAATGCCTGAGCGCCGAGTCCAGCTACGATAGTTGAAATCAAATTTTCTGCTGGCGCATCGGCACCAAAACGGCCCGTCTGCCATATGAAGTTAGATGGGGAATGGAACGGTGGACGTGTCGTTTGAAAGGACTTACCAAGGGTACGAAAACCTCCAAAACGGGCGATAATAGCAACGTGCCCGTGAACAACGGGAAAAACTGGCCCAATGAATAGTTCCACAACGACATGGGCTCAGTGCCAGCAGCACTAACAGCGCCACCATTCACGCCGTTAGACTTGGGCTTAGATTTGGTTGTGGAACGGGAGGTTAACAACGCATTGCCAGTCAGCACGATAAACAACGGAAGCGAAGATAGGAAGAAGATGGCCGCAGAGCCTATTCCGACGAATTGCAAGGCTGCCGTGGCTGTCGTTTGCATCAGGAGTATTGACATGAACGCGGTATGTTCTTGAACAGGTCCAACAAGATATTGCGATAGTAGACCACCTAGCGGAGGGAACGAAAGGGTGTGGCATCAGACACAAGCACAGCCAGCGTTTATTGAGCAACGAGCGACTTACCGAAAAGAGCAGGAGGGCCATAAAGAGCAATTGGGGAGTACACATTCGTGAACCAGCTCATGCCCTTCCCAAGTACCTTGCTCATTATCACCGCCACCAGATTAGGTACGACCAAACTGCCTACGAAGGCAGCCGCAACAGCCTTCGCACCTCGAACTTGATCATTCCAGACACTCTTCGTCGAAGAGGCAGAGGTAACGCTGATCAGCAAGACAGTTGCCACAAGCAGCGCGGTATAGAGTATCTTGGCAGTTGAGAATGAGAAGATGAGGAATACGCCGAGGTAGGAGAAAAAAACAGTTTGAGGGCGAGTGTAGCCTTTGGAAGCTAGAGTGGGAAGTGGGGAATCTGGCGAGGTGGAGAGTTCGTAGAGTAACGAAAGAGTATTCTCAGCCATGTTCTGTCCAACACCTGGTTGGATATTCTCTACAAGATCCTGAAGGATATAACGATGAGCCTAGGCGAGACTTGGAACGAAGACGTCAATTACCTTGCGCATATGGTATAGATAACTGTTGCCAACGATAGCCATCTATACATGGCAAAAATGTTAGCCTCCCCGTATGGTGAACACGAATGGAATTATTACGTCTAATCCTGTAACATTTAAATAATACTCAAATTGTCGAAAATCGGTGCTATACAAACCCCATTAACGCAGTGTTTGGCCATCAACGAGGGAACATACTCTGAAAGAAGGATGCCCGAACTGAAAATCTCGTTCGCAAATATTGTCCCAAACGGTCTATATGCGATGATAATTGAGCGATCCATGGACAAAACTTCGAGAACGGACACTTTACGCACCTCGGAACACGGGAGTATACCTCAATCATTTCTTCAGAAGTGGCTTGGAAAAGTAACTCCCGACCCGTTGTACCAGCAGCTGTGAGAAGTAGCACGTAAAATAACGGGATACAAGCAGGATATATGCGCCATACCTTCCAAGTTTATCATAGCCCTCACGCTAAAGCAACCGAATTAATCAAGGAACGGATGATACAACGCGGTGAATGCCTTACGTGGGAGCTACAGGGTGTTGAGTTGAGAAAAGGTGAGACCCATCTTGCAACGATTCCTCCGCATGATTGAACACTGTGATGACAGCTCTTATGAGTTTTCGACTCCAAATCCAGCGCACACGACCTACAAAACACGATAGCATGCTTCGGCTCCCAACTGGGGGTATCGATCAAAACGCGCATACACTCCAACATAACACCAACGGAGATAGCATCATCCGCAGCTCCAGGACTGGGTAAAGTGCTGTCCAGATGAGCATTCACCAACACCGAGTGTTCCTTCCCCTTCTCTGTTCCATCAGATATCCGCACCACAATGTTGCTCAAATTTCTGTAAGTTTTGTATAATCGCTTTCCCATCATATCAAACCTGCAAGGGTCATCGAGGTCAGCAATCGTCACGAGGCCACTGTCAGAGAGTGAAATGGGAAAGGGTAGAGCGATGATCTAACACTCCCGACGGAAAAGACCTCACCTATGGTTTCCGCTTCCCTCTTGCCTCCAGACTTCGCATTCCAATTTCCGCCCAGAGTTCTTGATAACTCTATCACAATGTTTCTTCACTTCAGTCGCTCGTGCGAACATCCAGCTATCCGCAAGCGCATGTTCGTATGTACCAACGGTACGAAAGCCTATATCTTCAGAGAGTGCCTTGGCGACATCGAGTATTCTTGGTTCTGAGATTTGGGGAAGGCCAGTGATGGGGTTCGTCCTGCACAATCGGAGTGGTGATTAGTATCATGAAGATGTCGTTAATTCTTGGCGTTACGAGATAACGGTGGCACAGTGAATTAAGACATTTTGAGCTCGAAAACACTCACAACTCCGTCAATGGTTCTGCCAAGGCTAAATAAAGAGACCCAGCGTCAAATTTCACAGGCGAAACGAGCGCATCGGGTACATTACAAACACAAGGCATTGTTCATTAGCTCATGCCACATTCAAGCATAGTGATGACTCACAGGCGTGTTGTCGGATGGCCAGAAGGGGACCGAGAATCAAAAAAGGCGAAATCACCAGTAAGGATCGAATTGGACCCCAAGAATTGGGAGAGTATTGGGTAGCGCCCATGTCGTGTCACCGAAATGATGATACTCTAAAGCGTATTTGCGGTCTACTAGCACAATCTTGCAGTCTTCGTGAGCTTCGTAATCCCAACTTGCACTGCTGTCGTCGTCGTCGATATGTTCGCCTCGAATGGATCGCAGCGCGCAGCTACTGGGGAAGCGGCTTCACCAAACGACAAGTTTGGAGGAGAAAGGTGGGTAAAGGAGCAGAAACCAGGAAGGAGAATAGCAGTGTGGTATTAGTAGAAGTCTATGTTTGGATGGCTGTCGTCTACAAGTGATGCAAATGATGAAGTGAGTTCGGCTGCTGGTAGTATCCGAGTGGAATCAGTGGATGAAGAGCTGGTTCGGGGACTTTGGTCCAAGGACGGATTTCTATATGGTCTCGAAACGGAAGCGCTAGCGCTGAGTGTCCAAGACGTCAAGAATGGGTGGATCCCTAGCTCCTCGAGACCAGTGCTGGTGGCCGTAGGAAGATGGAGTTGACCAATTGGAAAATAACCGGTGAGCCAATTGCGGCAAACCGGGTTAGGGTCACAGCGGAAGTAGAATCACAAATATATATTCAGGCAAGGAAGCAGGAAAGCTTCGGCATCAACGGGCGCAAGAGGAATAAAATACAGTTCTCAGAGCTGGTAGCGTCCAGCTACACCATCCCAGGTAGACCATCAGGTATTGGATCCCAACTGAACCTTCCGTCTATGGACATCCACGGCACACGCTTCAAGGACTACGTTTATGAACTCACGCCGACCATCGTAGCTCTTCTTCCCCACCACGACAGCATGGCACACATCCAGGTGCAACAGTTTAAGTTCATCATGTGCGCATAAATGCTATATGTCCATTTTCGTCTGTGTGCTATATACCGTAACAAAAAATTCGACTAGTTTTGACAACTCAGTGGAACAAGGGACAAGGGGTACGAGGCATTGATGCCATCAGCCATTATCCAGGCGGAGTGGGAAGAGTTGTAGAGACTTTGGGGTTCAAATTGATGAGATACACACATACAAGCAAGAAAGGTAGACTTCGATTTGGAAGAGTTGGACCCAAACCCAGGTCCGAGAAGATAGATTTTCCAAGAGATGATCCTCGTCACTTGCACCATAACGTCTTGATTCATTTCGGCTTGACGCATCAATCACTCCCGCTTCTTCTTTGCACCTAAACCAAAACATGACATCAGTACCAGACATAACAAACCCAGGAACAACGTACCACCAGCTCTCGACGAGATTGCCTTTCGCTTTCCACCTTCATCTTCTGATCCATGTCCATCCTCATTCCACTGTCCATCTCCACCACCTCGTCCACCCATGGACAATCGTTTACTCTTACTCTTCGTTTTTTTCACCGCCCAAGCACCAACAGGCGCACCAGGGTCGTCTTCACATTCAGGACAGAACCATTCTCCAGGAGGAACGGCATTGAGCGGTGGTGAGAGACATTGCAAATGATACGGGCTATCACACTGTATCGTCGTCAATGAGAAATCATAACAAGAAATCCAAAAGTGAAGTGAGAGATAGCATACCTTCTCACATTCAAGAGGATCATCATCCTCGCCGTGATCAGTATTGCAAACCATACACGTCTGAGGTGGATCTACGTCTGCAGGATGTCTAGGCAGATCTTGAGATTTTTCACTGGGCACCGCAAGGAACAGTGTAGTATTTTGACCAGCAGCGATACTATAATATCAACCATATCAGTAAACCACGATAGCGGGCTAACAGATGGTGCATAACACATACTCGAAGACTTCAATGCCAGCTAGGGGTGCATTTCGAGTTGGCTTGGTCGCGCTCTTCGGTTCATCAGGTCCCATTCCCAATTCACCTATTAGCAGCCATGAACACCGAGTCATTCACAAAAGTCAACTAAACAACATACCATTGGCGGCATTCTGTCCCCAACAAACCGCCATTACTGGGAAATCTTCATCTGGAGTAAGCGCCCAGTGAGTCACACCACCACACCTCGCAAGAGAAATCTTGCAGATCCTACAGACTAGATATGAGAAAAACGGCCAGAAAAAGCGAAAAGCCGGAAAACATACATGATATCCTGCATAACCCTGAAAGTTGAATATGGAGATCCGGCTGATCCTTCTCCGCTGTTCTTCCACTTCAAGTGCATGCGCATATATGAGTATATCTAGTTATAAACAGAGCAAGGCAGACGTAATACCCACTTTTCCAGCCATCCAATACATCCCTTGTCTATCGATGACGGCAGTATTTGACGGACCACAAGTGACCATGGAGCCTTTACTTGCTTCATTGAGACCAGCGAACTACGAACAGGAAGATGTGTCAGCACCGAGTCCGCCCAATGACAAAAATAAAATTGTAATCATAACAAAAATAAGAGCACATGCACGCCCAAAGAACGAGTGACGAGAAAAGAAACAGATTGGGTTATATCAACCAATCAACTGTTGACATAACACGACAGCCACCCCACGAGCCAATGAACGATATCCATCAAACATGATCTGGCTTCCCGCCGGGATCGAGGCGGAGCGAGGCATTTTTATCTGTCTGCAACAAAAGGCAAATAGAATAGGCCAGATGATCACATCCCCAAGATAGGCGAGCCTCCGGGATGAGGCGATCGCGGCCACGAAGCATCAGGTGGCCAGCCAACGATGCACCGAAACCCCAAACCCACAACGCGGGGTAACCGGAAGAACGATATAGTTACGGATGTGAACGCACCTGAGGCACCGGCTTAGGTTTCAGAATATCAACTTGATTGCCCAATCCTAAACGGCAGTATCCATTATACCCCCATACATAGACCACCCTGTGTAAAGGAACACGACGATCAGCGTCATAAGTAATACAATCCTCGTAACAATAGAAAGTTTGATCGGTCAGGACAAGGAAGAAGCGAGATAAACGAGCCAGTTTAAGTAGTAAGGGATTGGGATGACGAGAGTGTGGGTAAAAGAATTAAATTTGAGTGGACATACCCTGTGTCGTCGACAGCTGCACTATGTTGTTGTCCCGAGGCAATCCGGACAATGTTTTTCCCATCGAATTCTTTGATAAAGACTACGCAGCATGGTTGAATAATAATGATTGATCAAAAGCCATCGGCGCTCACTTGGGTAGGGTTCAATATCATATGCAGTCTTATTTCCCGTCGTGATCCTCTCTCCTGTTGTCCCGTTTCCAAGTTGGCCTTTTTCCGCGCTTCCAAAGGAGAAAACTGTGCGAGCATTGATCAGCATCGACCTTAGCGGGTGACAGATGAGATATCGCGTACCTTTGCCCGAGGCCGTGAGTAAGATTGAGAAGGTCACACCAGCGGCTGCTTGAACCACCTGTTCCTTGTTCCCTTGATGAGAAACGCCAACTACGGCCTTGAAAGCAGGAACTTCAGGACAGGTTGGATGTCCACACTATACCAAAGCGACAAGTCAACAAGTGAGAGTGAGAAACAAAGAAAAAGACAAATCAATCATTGTCACGTACCTGTCCATAGGTATTGGCGCCTGCAGTCCAAACCGTTCCTTCCGAATCCACCAACAAAGTGTGATTTCTTCCACAAGCAGCTTGGACAAATTTGGTCTTCTTTCCCGTCGCGCCCAAGTCTTGCGGCGTGATCTTCCTGGGTGCATTTTCAGAGATATGATCAACGCCTGTGGCGCCTAACGCTGATGACGTGTTTCTTCCAAACAACCAGGCGTTTCCGTGGATGTCGATGACGACAAAGTGGCATCCCGCGCAAGACGTGTGAATGGATGTTGCTTGAACATTGCTAAGCGACCGTAGTGTGTGCGGTTCCAGTAAGTCCGGATTCCTGGGAAAGTTGCAACCAGGCGTGGACCATGATTGCAGTGGGCGTGTTTTGTGGTCAAGAAGCGTGAAGGTCGGCCACCGCGGTGTACGATGACGGGAGCGAGAAACGTGATGAAAAAATGATGAATGATATCGAAATCTTGACATTACTTATACTCCACTCACGGTTGGTCATCAGTCTCTGCCTTAGCTGCTCCGCCGCGTTCTTTCCGTCCCAGCTTTGGCCTAACATTCGTTCCATCCCATCAAGATTGGAGTTTTTGCACGGCCCCCACGATTTCAACCAAACGACACACCATTTGGTATCGAAAATAGCACATAAAGAACGCGATCGGTATACCAAACCAAAAGACAAAAAGTGAGCAGTGATTCAATACCCAGTTTGCCACCAGCGCGCACAATGAGCGGCGGGGAATGGCTTACTCACCAATCCGTGCCGCCGCATATCAAGACTACGCAAAAAGTGATGGAAATGAGTATATTCCAACCAGAATAGAGTCGGTTCTGTAAATATGATTACCTCTCCCCCAGCGTTGTTGAGAGTCGCTGGTACCTTGTTGGTTGTGAGCTGTTGTGTTCATGTTGATGCAGATGTCGGAGGCTGACAGGCCTGGGTCACTGGGGCGAACCCTTTATTAGCACACACAAGACCGGTGCCCCGTCCGCGCGCCCGTCACTCAACGGCACCATCTCATTTGATTTTTTCTCAGTCAATGAATTGAACCTGTCCTCGTTTCCGAGAAGCTTAAAGCCTTATATCACAGAACGAGGAAGAAAAAAAAAAAAACAGACACGAGCTATGGCAAATCACTCCGGAGCTGTCGTCAGGTTCAGGAATTGGTATTACAACCACGCATTTCTATATACTTTCTCTCAACAACGCCCATTGCACAGGTCTAGGTCAATGCAGGGCCAAGCCACCATGGGCCAAGTTCCCATACATGCCGATCTTACTCCGTCACCCTGCGTACGAGCCAATTGCCACTGACAACGATATCAGACAAGCTTTCCGCTCTGTGGAGCAGACGGAAACTTAAATATCACCGTTCCAGTACGTTTCACAGAATACTCTGAGAGTCGGCAACAGGATTCGTTTCGTTCGTTTTTGAACTTTTGATCGGCAAACGAGGGTCGCCACACTCTATATGAGCTTCTTGGAGTCTGTTCTTTCGTGATGGTCTCTAGCATCGCCCGGTGGCGAAGACACTTGTACGTCAAAGTTGTGAAAAATCTGATCCGGTTCTCTGTGGCCCAGCTGTATAAAAGTCTTTGGTCGATTGCTAACTAGCCATGATTATTTCCTCCTCCTTGCCTTTTTTCTGTCTGTCTCTGTCGTTTTCACTGTCGCTCTCTCGTTCACTCGCTCTCACTCTATACTGCTCACCACGCATACGACTCCAGTGGCTCTTGGAACGAGATGGCCATGCCGAACGTCTCCACAAACACATAAGTGAGTCATTCATCAAAACTCGGTCTTCTGTACTAGCTACGGAGGTCAAGGAGATTAAAAATCCGACGACGCTTAACAAAGATAGGTAAGTATCTCGCTATTGCTAATCCAGAGCATAAGAATCAGTTAACGTACAGTCTAATAAGTTATTGCCCCTCCCCCCCCCTTCGAGACTCAGTTTCGACACGTAAAGAGAGTATCTGTCGTCTGTGAGTTGGCTGTGAGTTTTCAGGCGTGTGCAAGAATCATTTGCGACATGTCGTGTTCCTCTATGGACTCGGTGCTCGAGGCGGTACGGAATTGCGTGATACGAATTCTCTGGCCAACGTACCTTGGTCATTATGAAAGCTGAGTGAGACTTCAAAGGTGATCACGTCACACGGTTGGCCCGCAAAGTCGACTGTCGCATAGGGTATAGCTGAGGTGGCCAGCGCTTTGCGTTTTTGGGACTTATACCTGTCGAGCAGTGAGACTTCTTTTACACACTAAGTCAACATAACACTGCTGCAAGCGCTCCATCACGCTGCTATTCTGACGGCTTTTCGCACCTTGGACAGAAGCCGACCTCCAGATAGACTGAGGGTTGCATATCTTCCAATGTTCGCTGCAGTAAGCACGTGCTAAGGCTGAGCTGTAGTCAGACCAAGTTATTGCCAAAGGTGCGTCACACCCTGCAGCAGTTCTTTCAAGTTAGGACCTACATGTCATTCTTTCTATAACCGGCCACTGTGGATTACTGAGCAGACCATTTTTTTTTACTCCGGACTCGTCCTGCCCTTAGACTGGTACGAACAAACCTCTAAGCTTACTAGTACTTGCAACGGACTAGTCCTATGCCGTATCTTATTCTGTCCACCGTCTGCTTGATAGACAGACCAGTACGTTGGCTATACCAGTCCCAGCCCATCGGCTAGCATGCGACCAAGACTTGACCGTCTTTTTAAAGAGCCTACACTCACTTGACAGGCCAAGGAGGAGGGCAGTCGGACCACTCTACCCGAAGACATCTTCACCGTCAGTCACTCTTATAAAGTAGTGCTCTTCTTGTGCAACAGTTATGTCTGGTGCAGAAAGAGATATATAATAAGAGAATGTCGGGAACGCATTTCCCGACCTATGTCAAGTCTATTCCCACTTCAGCATGACAAAAGCTACAACGAACGGTTAGCGTAGCTAGGCTTGATCGTAGGGAAGAGTATAGTAATGAAGACGGACCATTGACCCCCTACCTAGGCGGTATCTGTAGAGCCACAACTGGGATACAGAATCCGGGACAATTCGAACGTCCCATGGACCAAACGAGGGGGGGGAGAAGCATAGTGGATTGTCCTATCTATGTTCTATGGATCTGTTATTTAAGTAGCTGACTGCCGTCAAGGCAGTCACGACCCAACATATCCTGGCATCGGAGCGCGTCCAGAGTTTCCAAGAGCAAGTCAAAGCCGAAGAAGGCCCTGGTTGTAATATTTCAGTGGTTTAATCCGCGACGACAAGTTGCCAAACTACTCAACAGGCTAGGGGGGGGAGGCAGAGACAGTCGCAGGCACGCTCGAGAGCCAGATGGATAGAGTTTCCTCCAAAGTCAGAGATGCCAACGAGTTTCCAGACCGAGTCGTCCAAGACGAGCTGCTCCGTCGGTAGGACTACCTGGCCCATCTTTGGAGCCCGGATAGTGAATCGAGCCCAGCCACGAATGTCTGTTCCGATTTTGCCCAGCAGCGTAACGTCTGTCACGTCTGTGGTCTTAAAAGTCTCTGAAAAAGAAAAGAAGAAGAACATGAGTCAGACAAGTTCAAGAGCCGTAAACCACCGCGAAACGTTACCTCTGAGCCATCTCTAATTGCAGCAAAAATCTCGAACGATACGACTGTTCCATCACCGGTATCGCCATTGTTGCTACCACCGTTGCTACCGTCCTTGTCATCGCACGAGGAGTTGAGAGACACTAGTAATAAATCGGTTTTATGAGAGTCGTCGTCGATAGAAGTTGTCGAAAGAGCTGGTGTGGTAGTTATCGAGAGAGTGGGGTGATGGGGTTCCGGAGAAGAAAACGTCGTCAGGTATATATAATCGGAACCAATGCCGTTGATCCGACTGATGTGCCCCTGACAACGTGTCAATCACGTCTTTGAAGCCAACATACGCACGTTGTGTTGATGATGGAATTTTATCCCTTCAACGGTTGAAAAGGTTAATTGGACAACGTATATATTTCATAGCAAACAAGATTAGCGAACCACAACATAATTTCGTAACCGAACCACAAACTACATGTAATCCTCCTCGTCCATATCGTCCAAGAACCAATTCGCCTCAGTCTTGTCTCGGAGCTCTCCCTTCGGAATCTCCATCAACACCTTCAGCTTCACCAGCTCGGCGAGGGACTTGGCTTTCCTGTATTGGTCGCTAGGGACCCACGTCTCCGTCTCGAAACCGATCATGCCTCGTATGTTCTGGACGTTCTCGTCGGCCAGCTGCAGCCTCTCACTAAACGCCTTCGTCCTGCTCACGTCGTCAGGCTCGAACTCGACGGGGCACGGAACGCCTGCCCCCGCAAGCTCCCCCCACTCCTCAGTTGCCTCGACTAGCAGAGCCTTGAGGTCGTGGGTCTCAGCCTCCCAGGGAGCACCAGCTTGGTAGAAGAGGCGACGGATGAAGATAGACGCCGAGTCCGATAGGGCGTCATGGTGGAGATTGTTGAGCTCCTCCGTGCCCTTGGCGTAGTGGAAGTGGACGAGACGGGCGTGGTGGAGTCCAACGGCTTCCATCAGCTCGGATTCTTCCATATTGTCCGCATTCGGTGAAAATGACGGTGGGATGAGGTTCCGCGAGTCCGGGTCATCGTAGTTCTGAAGTCGATCTGGTATACCGGCGAGGAGGAAGCGGGGCAGGATGGGAGCGTGTTGCCAGTCGAGCAGGCCTATAATCTCCAGCTGGCCAGAGTCTGGCGAGGTTGACACCATGACGTTGCTCGGCTGGAGATCAGGATGACGGATGCAGAATGCTCGGAGGGATCGGTTGTTGGGAATGAGCGAAGAGGCCATGAGAAGGTAGCGTTGGAGATTCTTGCTGTGGTCCAGAGGCGACTGCTTCTCGTACTTGTACGCCTCCCTTCTCCCGCGCTGGAACGGGAGCAGAGGTTGACCAAAACGTTCCAGGTACGCTATCTCCTTGCGTGCGGCTGCTGCGAGTGCTGCCTCTGCGTTTTCGTCTATATAACAATGTAGATTAGTTCCGTAAAGTTCAATGACATGACAACACACACACACACACACACAGAAAGAGAGAGAGACTTACAGGGTCCTCGGTTCACATCGAGCTGCGATCTCCTCCCATACCACATATGCAACCTGACATCTGGACCGATACAGAAGTGTTCGCCCTTGAGCGACATCTGGATGCCCGTCTTCTCCCCTGCTACCTTTTCCAAGTCGTGGACGAAGTAAAGGCTTCCACCAGCCGGGAAGGGGATCGACATGATGTGGGACTCGAGCTTAACAAGCTGACGCAAGACGGAGGCGAGATCCGCTTCCTTTAACTGCATCCACAGGTCGGTGAGCTTCGTACCCTTCACGAACTCCATGAAGATGTACTCGGTCTTCGCAGCGTTGTCCGACGTAGGAGAGTAGCCGTACACGTTGGGAACGGGCAGGTCATGGGCACGGAGGAAGGCCATGGTGGCAACCTCACTGGCAACGGCGTAGAACTTGGGTTGCGTGACGGGGTACGGGATGCGAGCGATCATGTGGAACCCGTCGTGCATGGTGATGAGGAAGATGCGGTTGAAGCCTCCCTCGTCAAGCTTCTCCATGGTGTCGACGTCCTGAAGCGTCCGACCGACGGACTGTGCCGCAAGTCGACGGAGCTCACCGTCGTCGAACTCATGCTCGCGCTCTGCGAGACGAAGATCGTTGTTGACGCTGAAAATTGTGTGGCATTAGAGACAGGTAACGTAGGCTGGGAGAGCAACATGTATATACAACCTACAGCCATGATCCTGACGTGTATTTGAAGAGATTGCGGGGAGAACGTGGCATGCTCGACAATGAACGACGTGGCAGATGCAGAGAGGTTTGAGTGGAGATGGAGATGGGTGAGGAAAAGGATAGACGTGCTAGACGCAAAGAGGAGGGAGTACTGCTGTGGCGGAGTCTCGTATGCTTTAGGGAATGCAGCATATAAAGTTGTGTGTGTGCGCGGAGAGGGAAGTCGACCAAGTAACGCGGGTTTTGATAAGGAACTCACCAATCCGCGCCGCCGCATATCAAGACTACGCAAAAAGTGATGGAAATGAGTATATTCCAACCAGAATAGAGTCGGTTCTGTAAATATGATTACCTCTCCCCCAGCGTTGTTGAGAGTCGCTGGTACCTTGTTGGTTGTGAGCTGTCGGAGGTTGACAGGCCTGGGTCACTGGGGCGAACCCTTTATTAGCACACACAAGACCGGTGCCCCGTCCGCGCGCCCGTCACTCAACGGCACCATCTCATAAGCCTTATATCACAGAACGAGGAAGAAAAAAAAAAAAACAGACACGAGCTATGGCAAATCACTCCGGAGCTGTCGTCAGGTTCAGGAATTGGTATTACAACCACGCATTTCTATATACTTTCTCTCAACAACGCCCATTGCACAGGTCTAGGTCAATGCAGGGCCAAGCCACCATGGGCCAAGTTCCCATACATGCCGATCTTACTCCGTCACCCTGCGTACGAGCCAATTGCCACTGACAACGATATCAGACAAGCTTTCCGCTCTGTGGAGCGGACGGAAACTTACATATCACCGTTCCAGTACGTTTCACAGAATACTTCAAATTAGATTGCAACCCCGAGATCAGGACGTGCAAATAAGGAGGCTGATGAGAGTAAACTCACATCAAACTCATCGCCGGAAAGCATTACCATATCGCCGTGAACGAGAGTCAAAATGAATGGGGGATTGTCTGCCTTCTTGCTACTGGCCGATTTCTTGGCTTGGGGTGCTCTTGGAGCTAAATTCTCTCTACTACTGGTGGGCTGAATTAAACTATCGCCCGTCGGCACCGTGACTTCCTGCTTCTTTACGTCCAAATGTCCGTTCTCCATCTGAATCAACCCATTGAAATCGAGCTCAGGCCCCACTTGTACCTGTTCAGCAGGATCCCTAGAATGTGCATTACGTGACCCCGTTCCATCCCCTTTTACCATGCTTAAAGGTACTGGTGAGTTCCTCTCCGGGTCCCGGTCCTCGTCCGCATGGCCGTCACCAAAATCGGGTGCAAGATTCGTCGTCAGGTTCGCAATCGTACTGATCGAAGGATTGAATCCAGATTTAGGCACGAAGCTCACAGCGGCTTCATTCCCCAGACACATGATCATCACCGGATGACGTCTTGCATCCAACGCTGCAAGTCCCTGCGAGGATTTAGGCGATAAGGATAAGTATTCAACCTTTTTATATCATGAAGATCATTCGAAAGAAATAGTAACGCCGAGTCAATCAATTCAAACAATGTCGATCATGAACATCAATAATCCCCAGGAGTGAGAATGCAGATCTCCGGTAACACCCACTTGACACAAAGTTTCTCCTCGACGCAAAAGGATAAACGGATAATATAATTGCCATCGACCATGAGGAAATCGCAACTACCATCCCGGCTGGGTGGCTCGTAATTGAAATGAATAGAATGGGTAAACAGGGAAGGGTTTGAATTGACCATGCAAAAATAACTTACCTTCTTCGATCCAGATCCAACCGCGCCAATAACCAGGAGCTGATTGATCTCCAGATCTTTTTCGCCATATCCTTTAGCTTGGAACTCCATACACTCCCTCACTTGGGTCAAACATTCCGGAAAGTTGGGTTCCGACCAGAACAATATGCCATCTTCCCTATTATTGAAGGTCTTGTTCTCTGGCTGTACAGCAGTGGTAAAGTACGACCCTTTACGTGATTCGTCAATTGAAGATCATCGTTAACTCTAATTGTAGAGAGCGCGAATTAACGCTCACCGCTATCACCAATCGGCCGTCTCAACTTGACCTCTACCTGAATGCTCTTCAACAACTCCGTAGCCTCTTCTTGCAATGTGCACAAGTTGCCAGTGAAGATGTGCTTGACCGAACTCCCTTGTTCGTCGCGATTGAGAGTATAGCAAATGGTCTGCATACAGTCCTGCCAACGTGTAATCTGGGGTTGAATGCTCTTGGGGATAGTGTTCAGGGGGACACTGATCGGGTGAGTATGTTGCGACTCTCTCATCATATGCAAAGGCACCGCGTAGCCTTTCCATATCACATTTTCCTATGGAGCATCGACCGTTCAGCGCAATCTTATCACCGAGAGTCAACATAGAATACACTTACTCGACAATGAGAACTTCGACACCCCCTATGTCTCATCATATCCTGCTGATTCAACCTTCCACAATCTTCACACCACCACCCTTTGGGAAAGGCTTCGTCGCTCAACAGGAACGAGCCCCCCAAGCCAGTGACTGAACCAGCATGATAGGAAGTAGCCGGTAACAGCTGCGTCGGCAGAATCATATCCCACACATCATTTACTTTATCTCTAAAAGCATAATTGTGATTCTTCATCCTCTCGAGACGGTACTGAGCCGTAGATTGGTTATCTATGTCGACTTCTGTACCGGTACCTTCGTAGCGATTTGGATTTCCTTTTATTAGTGCTTCACCGCTCACTGGGCCATCGATGGGACCCTCTTCGGACGCCAGGTTTTCATTGGACGTGTTTGAGCTAGATTCCATCCACCAGGGAAGTATCGGTTGATGTGAAAACCATTGCTCTCCCCCGTTCATCCACTGAAGCCTAAACCTCCATCTGACCCTACCATGAACAATTTCTTCTTGACCTTGTTCCACCGTATCAGCCAATACAGGAGCCTCCATTTCATCGCCAAATACCCGTTCCTCCTACCACAAAAAGGATCAGCCATCATTAAAAACAAAATACGTAGAAGTATGAACGTACCCAGACTCGTGCAACTTTAAAGTACCCAAGGTGGACGTATGCGTACTCTTCTGAAACCTTCAGATCCCAATGTTGCATCAAAGTAAGACGAGACGAGATAACGATGGTCGGAGTGAGATGGGTATATGCGTCGATCAACATCTGAACTTCTGGCGGCAATAACCTGGGAAGATCAGATTTCAGTTGGGTGGATGGCGACACAGGGGGCAAGATGGTGGCCGGTATGGGGTCTATTGGTCTTGTAATCTGAGGCTGAAGGTGTTCGGGTGCAGGAACCGGCATAATTTGAGGAGACAGTGGAGCAATAGTGTGGTGCGCTGTAGGAACGACAGTCGGCATCGTACCCAAAGACAGCATTGGAAGCAGCTGCGAGGCAGTAGCAGCCAAATTTGATATCTGCCATTGAAGCTCATGGGACTCATTCCCTTCTATAATTCGTCGCTGTTCAGCAGTTTCATAACCATCCATAGAGGAACGCCACATACCCTGGCGTGATAGAGTCGTCCAGGGAGCGTGACCCAGCAACGCAGGTTGCATAAGGTCGAGAGGAGCTCGCCTCTTGACGTCTTCTTGCTGTCTTCCGCTTTTCTTCGCACTAGGTATGTCCAACGAATATGCCTCTATTCCGGCTTTCTCCTTCTCACAGTACGAACCTTGACTGTCATGCCGAACATTATCCTCTTCGAGAGCTAGTGGACCAAGACCTATACCGTTTCCCATTTCTCGGCTCAAAGCACCAGCAGAACTACCTTGCATAAACGAAGAGTTCGGTGACGACCAAACATCAACGAACCCATTCCGCTTCAAGTCTTCTACCATCATTGCATTTGTAAGACTTGCGGAATCTCCGTTCATACTAAGCAGGGCATTGACACTCGTATCGTTAATTGAATGAGAGTCAAAGTCACGACCCCCGATGATCCCTCCATCCGCTGCCGTTTGTCTGCTTGCATGGTGTTGCGGTTCTAACCTTCCCATTTGATACGCTGCACTGTCGTGAAGCCTGTCCATTTCTTTAGGGGTGGAATATGGAGCGATGGGCTGCGACGACGTTATAGTACCGGATAAGGGCGGTAACGCCGCCATATGATTCTGTACATGGAAAAAGTCAATAACTGCGCACTGCAAGCATAATTCTTGCCTTAGAGAATGACTCAACTGGTTCCATATCCTCAAGACCGCCCGTGATTATGAAAGGGTGCAGCGTGCCTAATTTCGTAGGTTCAGAAACCGAAGTAATTTTAGTTTCAAGCTCCCCTGCCGTCGCTTCCTTCTGCGCCTTCTGCATGGTAACGGGAACGTTAGGAATCGTGTACAGCTTGTTGAAAGGGATCGAGTCTTCCGTATCGCAGGTTGATTGTGCGTCCGTGTCCTGACGTTCTATGTCAATATCTTCCCTATAGCAGGCGAAGTCACGTATCCTATTACAAGAAGCACAGTGTCAGCAACACGAGAACATCGATTGGCAGTGGAAAAATTGAAAAGAAGCTGCACTGACATGACGATATCGATATCCATTCCTTCGTTGACTCCCTGCGCCGACTTCTCAGGATTAACCCATGACAAGACTTGATTGTGAGTATCAGAGTCGATGAGCAGAGTCGGAGCGATGGAAAGCCCCCACGTAAGTCCATTGACGATTTTCGACTTCGCAAGTTCCGGTAGTACGGAAACGAGTTCTCCCTTGCTCTGTAAGATCACATGAGCCAGATGAAAACTCGTATCTCAGAAATACGAAACACGAAACAGTCTGCAGCCAGTACGAAGACGAAGAAAAGTAGAATCAGAATACAAAAGCACGTATGAGAACTTACACCAGTCCATATCCGCGGGACAGCATCTTTCGCAAAGCCGGGGCATTTTCGCTTCTCTGATATCTCGGGTACATACGTCCCTTTACGAGGCATACTCCATTCTGGTTCACCCTTGATGACTGATTCGATTTAATTCCATTAGTCATTTCTACGAATAATAAAGCTCGAAAGGGCCAGGCTTACTAGCAATCTCTTTCTTTCCTCTCCCACTCGTTTTCACATTCGCCTTTGAAGGATAAATGACCTTTAGCGGTTCTACACCGCCGGATATATTCGTATTCACATTGATACCTGGCTCCACTGGAAGCTGGGAGCCTTGAAGATTCTCGTTCGTCGTAGCCGACAATGGCTTGCGCTTCGTGTTCGTTTTCACCTTCGCCTCTTTCGGCACCTTCTCCTTTTTCTTCGTGGCCTTGTCCCGAGGTGCATCAGCGCTTTTTTTGACCAGCTTGTTGGTTGGTTCCTCCACAACAGGCCCTTTTGATAAGGGTATATCCTCCCACTCTTCATCAGGGCCCCGATTTTGAATATGCTTCTCTTCAACATCCACAAGTCCCGCGATATCCTGGGACCCAACATCTAGACTCTGAGCTTCGCCTGAACCTCCCTCTCCTCCCTTGTCCTCTTTCCTCTTTGCTTCGGGCACCAGCACAGTCTCTCCTTCATCTCTTTTCTCAGAACGCTTTGCTTTTGATTTCGTGGCTTGAGCACCTCTTGCATTCTTCTTCAGCGACTTCTTCACCACAGGCATATCCGTCGATGGTCCAATTTCTGACTCCTTCACCATCCCCATGGTAAGTCGTTGATTCGATACCTGATAAGTAGACGGCAAAGGTTCCACTTGGAATTCAGAGACGAATGGCTCTGTGGGAGGCTCCGAGGTGTCTTGAGGTGTCGGTACGAAGCCTGATCCATCCATGTTCATCACTACACCCCGGTCACCCTCCTGCACGTTCTCTTGAACTTCGCCAATCTCCGCTTGCCGTTGATTTTGGCTCTCTTGGATGAGCTGCTTGTCGAACGGGCTTTCGTCCACAACCTCAACTTTCTTAACCTTCGTGAACCTAAGTTTAGACAATGATGCCTTCGTACTTCCCTTCCCAGCTGTGCTAGGGCCCAGATTCTGGGGCTGAGAGCTAGCTCTATCACGGCCGCCGTCAGCCACAAGTCCATCGCTATTGTCCCCCCGACTCAGGGTGTCACCTCTCCCTCCATCACCCCTCCCATTTCCAGGAGCCCGAGGAGTTGAAATCATCGCAACAGCCTGAGCCAAAGCTTCTTCCAACATCTGTTTCGACAATTTAACCGGTGGCTTGTCCTTCTTTTCCTTATCTTTCTCTTCTTCGGCACCAATTGGGCGTGGTGAGAGTGGAGCAGCATTGGTATTGGCCCAAAACGGCTGACGGCCACCGTGTGGTTGAACTGGCATGAATTGGCTCTGCATCATGCGATTCTCCGCACCCCACTGTCCATCTCCACAGGACGCAGTTAAGTTCATCTTATCACGCACACCAGGGTGCGATAACTTGATCCTTTTACTGCTTGACGACTCTTCTCCATTATCGCCAGCTCGTTTTCCTTCACCATCCCGTTGATAGTCTCTGCCATTTCCCCACTGGGATTTCTGAGTATGAGCAGGCACTTTCTCTCCAGCCACGTCGTTGCCATCCAACTTCGGGGCATTCCAACTACCCCCATTCGTATTCGAACGCCAGCCCTCCAGCGGTGTAAGTGGCGAATTCAGATGAAGAGGATCAAACCGATCCTTCTCCTCCCTCAAATCAAAGATATTCGGAGCAACAACGGGTTTGACATCAACCATGTCCGAGTCGACACCACGGAACCAAGTCGGATGGGGTTCTGAACGCTCCGAACGTCGCAAACCCTGTTGATGATCTCGATCAACGCGATCATGACCACCATCCTGACCGTTATCGAACCATTCTCTGGATTTTCTTGCTGAGGGCTGGTAGTCCGAATAAGGTTGCTGGAAGGACGTGTTTTCGGTATCGTAGTGTCGTGGCCCATGATTTGGTTTCCCCCAATTATTCGGGTGCTGCATACCGTGGCCGTGATTTTGATCTCGGGCGTCATAATGACTATGGGGTCGGTGGTGATTATGATCGTCGTTTCTGTCCCTTCCCCTCCCCATCCCTCGTCCAAACCTAGCACCACCACGTTGATTTCCCGGCGCATGACGGTCGTCGTGTCTCCTGTCACGATCATCGTTGTGGTTGTAAACTGGTTTGGAAGTACCCTCATTATAGCGGTAATCGGCGCTATCTCCCCTCCACTGTGAAATTCCTGCCGTGCGTTCACCATCCCTTTTATTCCAACCCCAGTTACGCCCGCCATGACTCTCAATATCGTTACGATTCTCCCTCGCGGGCAGACTGTCTCGGTGCCGAGGCTCCGCATTGAGCTTGTCAGAGAAAGTCCTTCGAGGGTCTCTTCCTCTTCTCCCTCCATCACCACGCCAATTTCTCCCCTTCCATCGTCCATTTTCATGCCCCCAGTCTTGATGGAAGGGAGACTGTTCTCGCGCACGCGGTTGGTATCCGTAGCTGTGCCCCCTTTGGCTTTGGTCCTCGGAACCGTAACGATTGCTCTCCCCACTGTATACGCTATCTTGTCCATAATAGTGCAAGCGGTAGTCATGAGCAGGATGGCCATTATAAGTCGCAGAGCCACCGTTGTAGTGCATGTGTGAATGACGAGGCTGGTCCGTTTGGTACTGCAGTTGAACTTGGCGTGGTTGTTGGTATTCTGGATTCCCCGTCGGTCGATGATCAAGTTGACCATGTTGAGCGTGGTCGTGTTGGATATTATGGTAGTCTGGGGTCGTGGCTTGATACCGATGGTCTACGTATTGTTGTGGATGCGAAGCATCACTGGCATGTGGCATCTGTGAATGAACAGCTTCTTCCTGCTGAACTTTGCTACTACAATTCGGTTCACTATTGCTAATAGCAGCAGTCACGTCTATTTCGCCCGAATAATACGCCATAGCAAATGAACCTGCGGATAAACGGATGGAAGTGAAAAAATGCCCAGAACGTAGCAACATAGAAGAAATGGGACATGAATGGTGGCACGAACCTGCAAGCACCACTCTCGTTTCCCCTTGCAACTAGTATTTATGTCGCGCTCAAAATGCGATTCCTGTAAATCCCGAATATCCCCCGAGTCCCGTCTAGATTCTTGCTGCAGCAAGCGTACTTTTGGTTGTCGTATGTAGACCAGGTCGAATTGGTGACGGACGATGAATAGAATATTCGGCTCAGAGAGGTCAAGTTTGATGAGTCCCCGTCTGGACGAGAATATAAGTACCTTGAATGTTGTTCTCAACGGCAGAGCTTCAGAGCCTCAACCAACGCGTGGAACAAAAGTCGAAGTTGCAACCAAATTGCTGCGCAAATTACGCATGCGAAGTGGCACAACGGAAGTGCAGTCGCTCGTGAACAATTGGAAGGTTGGGAATGAGAAATAATTTCTTTCCATTATGAGCCCAAGGGCAAGCGTGCGTGGGAAGGAGAAGCACCTTCGCTTAAGCGTCCATCGATGCCGCACCGTCCCTGAGTGTAATGCGGGTAGTGGTACAGCTTTGAGCGCGGTAGCAGACGGTGTGACTATCTAATATCGCACGGAGACAAACAGTGGAAGCTGGGGAATATACAAAGACCGAGCAATAATGGATTCATGCAGTCATAACTCATCGTTACCACTGCAAGTGAACAGAGATGCCAGTGGCACCACCCTCGACCAGAATCACTTCTTTCTGCGCATACTAGCACGGCCAATCGGAGGTGTAATCATCCCCGCAAAACTCTCATCCAACGCGTCTATATCACCAGGAAAAAAAGCCATCACGTCAACATTTCTCGCCTCTGAAAACGAAATTGCGACTTACAGCCACGAGGAACGTCATGAGTTCGTTTATACGCTGAAATGAGTGGGCTAGGCGAGTTATACCCAATACTTGAAGCGGACGATGACGCCGAAGCAATAAACGATGGAGATGGAACTGAATATCTCAATTCGCGTGAGGGTGTTGATAGTGGCGTGTTGAGGTATATTCTAGATTTCGTGAAACTAAGGGCGCTGAGTGGTGGTTTTGACTTTGCCAGTGATGACGATGGTATGGACGACATTGGCGAGAAGCTAGATGAGTAGGATGCGAAAGCTCTTTGCTTCTGTGGAGTTGTCTGCAAATGCAGGAATCAGTGCTGTACTGTATCGAAGAACGAAAAGACACGTACGAAAGGAGCAAGATGGGCAAAAGGACGATTTGCTGTATTGGGTGTATCATTTGGGGGCATGATGGTTGATTTGGGTGGTGCAGTAGGTGGTAATGGCGCTCTTGGAAACTGTATCGCCAACAAAGCTTCACATATGTTGAACGCGCATATCGCCGCAATTGCGGCCTCTGCATACGTGGCCACCGTCAATGACAGACAGCACACCAGCAAGACGAAGACATACCAGCGATACAAGTCCACTTCAAGAAGAAGTCATCTTCCCACCATTCATTTCTGTTCTTCTTCATAGCCGTAAATACCGCGTATTGCAAAGACGGTAGCAAAGGCAACAAGTTGCTTAGTGAGAATACCACCGCCAGGCATATCATGTTTGATGTGATGCGTTTTGTAGCCTCTACCCGGTGCGGCCTGAAGTAGTTGGTAATCGTCGTCAGTGTTGACGTCACCGCCGTTATCAATATTCTGAAGACCATGGCTGCGGTGGGGGGCGCGCTGAAAGGGCGGGAGGAGGAGCGGGAGGTCGTGGATGTCGTTCAACGCGGCAACGAAAAGCTGGATATCATGTGACTCGACGGGATGAGCTATGTCACATAAATGTCACATCTACCTCTATGGATGCAAACCAGAGGATCACCAAGAGACTTCATATTTCTGGCCTGACTCCTGCCCTCACAGCGACTGATATTTCGCAGAGGCTGTCCTCGTTTGGCACGGTTAAAGCGACAGATGGCTTTGGGCTGCTAGATGGCGTTGGCCGACCTCGAAAATTTGGATATGTGACTTTGGAGACAACGAATTCACAGTTGGCACGGTGTGCGTGGATTCGACTTCTGGAGCGCATTATGCTAAGGTTGGATTTTTGATACTTTATAGGTCTTAATTTGCTGAGTGGATCCACTTGGAAAGGTGCAAAGCTACGCATTGGCGAAGCCAAGCCCGATTACGCGCAACGGTCAGCAGAGTAGAACCTTCACTGTTATGTGCCAAATCTCTAATTCATATTCGTGGTCATAGGATTGCAAAGGAGCTCCATCAAGATGCAGAACAGGACTCCTCCGAACCTCCACCGAAACGTCAAAAACGATCGCACCTCCGATCTCGTTTTTCTGCTAGACACGCCAACGACATGTCTCTCATCGCACCTGAAAACGCTCATCGTCGCTCAGGTTGGAAAGTTACTCCTCTCGGACGAATAATTAGGCCCTTGCGCATGAGACCCTTACGACCTCTCCCACCAATAACACATGCTGCAACGCAAGTTAATCCAAAGACGGGAAAGGATGAGAAAAAGAAGAAGAGGAAGCGAGAACGTTCACCAGACAACAGAGCGAGGAGACGCCCAATCGATATGACTAAATGGGGGAGTGTACAGCTGAAAGGAATGTTCATGGAGGTTGGCCTCTCTGGAAAACGCGAATCAAACGCGGAAAAGAGGGAGATCACCAGTACGATCACGACGAGAGTGCCCCAAAAGGATGCTGATATGGGGGAAGATGCGGATGAGGACTCTACAGAAGAGCCACTACCGACAGTCACAGTCCCAACCGCTTCGTCCCGTCAACTAGCAATTTCAAAACAACAACCTAAAACTATCGCATCAGATCAAGCCTCTACCGCCATTACTGGCGAGATTAACCTTGCTGAAGAAAAACGAGCAACACTCGGATTGCTAGCGTCCATCTTCGGTGATAAAGATGAGGATTGGGTTGGCAAAGAGAGTGTAGGATCCGATATTGATGAGGAGGAATTGTTAAAGGAGCAACAGCCTCAACTATCTGAGGATGAGGAAGACGACCACGCGAATATCGCTGAAAATTCTCCAGTGAAGAGTGATGGCAAACTCCCAAGTACGGATCAAAGTTCGAATCGCAAAGAGGAAGACAAGAGCGCAGAGCCTGCGGCGAGATCTTCATCTCAATCACAGGCTCAAGCACAAACGCAACCAGCCAGTTTGAAGGATCTGTTCGCCCCAAAAGACGACAATGGTACACCATCCTAGCTTTGAATAGGATCATCGCCATGTTACTTATTACTTCTCTTCTTATAGGCGACTTCTCACTCCTCGGACATCTCGATCTCGACCTGGAGCTTGATGACGAACTAATACCATTTAACATTACTCAACCTGATATCAGCGGGACCGGAGCAGGAATCGCCGACAACATCCATACAACTACGGCCTCCTACTCGACAAATAAAGCTAACCAGATCCAATCCCAACTGGAAGCGCAAACACGTGGTAATCATCAACAGGGAATCCACATCGACCCCAAACAAGCCCTCTTCTTTCCTTCCTCCACCACCTTGCACCAACCAAAACATCATCCCCAAACCATCACCGAAGTGCTCAAAGACCGCGGATGGCACTGGCGAGATGAGAAATTAGGATATTGGAGATCCGAGAGTGAAGAAGAGATTAGGCAGCGATGGGAAGAGAATAAAAGGGAGTTGACTGTTGAATGGAAAAAGCGATGGAAGGAGGCGTCTAAAGCTGGCAAACGAAGGAGAGGAGGTAAATTGGGTAGTGGGCGTGGGCGTGCCGATCTGGGCCTCGGATTTGACGAGGCATGATGGATTCCAACGCTTCTCAAATGCGATCTGGACGGTTGTTCAGTTTCGTAGAATGTAAACTGAAAAATGAGAATATGTAGACAGTGTACTAGTATTGCGCGATCGTGTACACAACTACGGCGAGGTACCTGCATGCACAGATTGCTTCGAATTCTCCCGTCGAGACCACCACCATGGCATTCATAGCCGGATAAAATCACATGTCAATGATATACTTCATGCCACTGTAATATTGACCGCGCGGCCAATGTGGACATCCTTTGAAATGTTCCTGTTTGTTTTATGCTTGTTCCTGGCCATATGGTACCATGAAACATGAGGCGGACGAGTATGGACGAAAGGACCCTACTGTTGGGGCCACCGGGGTCAGTTATCATTGCACAATGTGTTGAATGCCGACGTTGAATATATGACTTGATGCATACTACGGTGGGCGGTAGGTTCGGCGGATCGTCGTGACCGCCTTACGAATATGGAAATCTCCTGCAACTCCGTTGTTGGCACGCGACGGCTGATTTGAGCCAAGTCACGCTCTGTTGACGCAACTCGAGATATGCCCATCGCCTCCACACCAAGCTTGCAAGCACTGCTCTAATTTGACTTAGCGGCTTGTGTATAGAGTTTCAGACCATACGATGAAGGGGGACGCAAGTTCTTCCTGGAATTCCGAATAGACAGCCCGCCGAACCTAGCGCCCACCATAGTACGTACGGAATACAACTTCTAGCTTCAGTACTTTAATCCTTAGTGCTTTATGGCTAGTGGCTTTTCGGAGCTTTATAATAGGATCGTTTTATCATGCATATGATGCTCACTTTGTAGGTAATGCCGATTCTCGATGTGGGTCGTCGCATGACGGTCAACATCAACCACACGAGCACGGATATAGAATCCCTCATCGGTACGTCCACATGCATGCGGCCGTTCCAGGATACTATATTGCAGCTATACGGTTCAAGAGCCTGAGCACTCCCTGCCATGACTCAGAATTGGGAGATAAAGGGTTGAAAGTGCCTGTGTTCAAGCTTCTTATTTCCGAATTCTTGATGGATCCATGCGTTTCTTCCGCCTTTCGAAGACGGTGATATAACAACGAGAAAAAATCACAATTTACATATCCCCGTCATCAACGCTACAATCGTCGTGATGTTATCAACAAATTTATATTTCTTTAGAGATGTACCATGCAGCACTCTCAGACCTCAACATTTCAACATACCATTGCGATTGGGGGTCCGAGTCATCGAGGTGCCTGGCGGGTCTCTACACCATATCCCATTGCCATTGAATATGAACTCATGACCACCCGCCAAGTATTTTCCTGCGTGAGGAGTTGAATAATGAGTATAGTCAATATTTTGAGTTTGAGTTTGTTTCAGGTTCGCGATCAGATTTAGATTCATGACCGGTGACCATTCATGTCGAGTTAGGTTCAGGTACCACAACATGTATCGTCTTGTACTTTGTGCACAGCAATGGGGTAGGAATTTTTGAAATGTAAGTGGCTCACATGTGTACAGCGGAGCCAGGAAGCTATCCTGCAGCTCGTGACGAAGTCGGAGCGTAGAGGAAATATCGAATTGACTTTGGGAAGAGTCTTCGTGGTGGTCATTTTCCGCCTTCCCCTTTCTGTCAGGGATCGACATGGCTCATCCTTGCATTAGGGCGTGTTCTAAATAAAAACGTCAACCTTGACGTTCGGGATTCAGAGTTGTTATGACATCCGTTCTGCACCACATGATGCTCATGGGGGGCATGTGCCACTTGCTCACACGAGTTCCGAATGTGTTGTCCTTCGCCATTTACTTCCTCACCTGCCTCGTGCGACGTGTTTGTTTTGTCATTGTCTTCATTACGGAAGTTGCGGTAGGCTGCGGTGTCTTCCGGATGCTTCGGGATGATAACAATGTTACATGTCGCGACGTGCTTCGAATTATCCGGGCTGGTGCGTAAATATGTCAACTGTCTGTGTAAACATTCAATGACCATGAGGTGCATTCCACGGTATTGTTGCCTCCGATGGTGATGCTTTCCTTTCATGGGTAGATTTCTATTACCCTTGGGTAGCCGGTTACAGGTGGCGCGAAGGTGAAGGAGAAGGTTGGCCAACCGACTTGCTTAACACAAGCAAATATTTAACCTTTTCAATTGCACTTGCAAGCATCCGAGTCTTCTGGGATCTTTAACCAGGGAAGTAAATAAGAGAATATGGGGATGTGGAGATTTAGAATATAAAACGGGGTGGACCACCGCGATGCAGATCATTTCTCCTTCCCTCCCTTGTTCCCAGCCCCGTTTCTCGTGCTTTTTGAAGCAACCCGTCCCCTTCTAGTTGTCAACAATCATCCAACATATTTAGTATTGCAACTTGACTTGAAGGGAAATGAGCGAGGTAGTTAATCCTATGAGAAAGGCTTGCTTGGCGAGTTTGGCGTGGAATCATTGTTGGGCTGTTATAGCTGGATCTGTTGGTAAGTGTTGTCGACTTGATATTACTCATGACGTTACCTTCCACCCATGCGGCCATACTAACGATGGTCGACGATAGGACTGAACGCCTTGATTAAGTCCAATCAGGACAAGAGTCGCATTAGGTCTCTAGTACCGTCACCTGGTGTGGTACAGATAAACATTAATGGTAAGCACAACCCGCTCCTCACATCCTCTCCGGAAAACAATACTCAAGTACGCCAAAGACGTCATGAATACCGGTATCGTGATGACCACCATGAACACTCTCATCGCCGTCCTGGTTTTTTCCTTCGTCTCGTTCTCCTTACTCCCCAAAACACGTTCCCTCCTCAACAAAACCCTCCGATATCAATCATATACTCTGTTGTTCTGCTCGACATGGGTCTTGGCGACTCTGATACCGCTCACGTATTACTACAGCAACAGGAGCGCGAACGTGAGGGTGTTCATCGGGAAAACAGAGTTGCCCCAAGCGACGATACAGCGGATGGCGGCACAGTTTGGGATTACGAGTGTCTATAAGGAAATTGATTATCGTCAGTTTTATACTCTCTTTTAAAACGTACCTTACGGTGATCCATTTGTCCACAGTGACAATGGTCGTTGCTTTCGCGTGGATAAACTGGTTCTTCACCATCGTTACGGCCGGAGTCTTGTTGATGGCTTCAAGAAAGGTCCAACAGACACCACTTGATTCGACATCACGTAGCAGCGAAGAGAAGAATGACATGCAGGAGACATCGAAAGCTTAATAATTTGCTGGGATACCTAGCCCCTCTTTTGGTATTTTCGAGGCTTCATTTCCTGGGTTGTCGAATGAATTATTAGTGATACCGCTTGGACATGTTATGACTGATTTACCAACCAAATGTAGTATCGATAGCATCGAGTATTATGCATTCTTTGAGACAAGATCGTCAGGCGTAAGTGTGGGAAATTGAGTCCGTCTATGTCCGAGCCACGGGCCGGGCAGCACGAGTTCACAACATTGGCACAGAGATCATGCACAAGTTCTACTGTATCTAATATCCATCCGATGTCTGGGTCATGAAGGTAGAGTAGTTGAGTAAGCTATGAACGACCTTACTCCCAGACTATGCCTTTCATCCTCAGATTGGCAGCACGGGGATCCTTCATGGAACTGCCAGCCGTGCTATAGTGGCAATGAAAATAGCAATCTTTGGGAGATGTAGTAAGCTTATTGTCTGTTCAATTCAAAGGCCATCACCCCTACTCCTCCAATGCAAGGGTACACTCAAACCTCTTGTCGCTGCTCTGCTACCGCTGCTTCTCGCTATCCTCCTGCCATCCGTGCTCCTTGTTGTCTTCTTGGGTTCTTCCAAGCTCTTCACGAGGGAAAATGTTCTTAGTAGGCACTAAAGAAATATAGGAGCGAGAAATGGAAGCTACGAAGAAGGAAAGTGGTTATAATTCTGGACGCAGAATATCGAAACGAGGCTACATTATTATGAGCTGTGCTTACGATTTATCTTTTATCTAGAGGCTTAGTTGACAAGTCGATTCTTTGCCAGAGTAGACAATTATCGCACCATTATTTCTCTATTTTGCTCAGTTTTGCCTGGTTGTTCTGTACTGAATGTCCCTGATCTTTCTTTCCTGGTGTCATCAGCCATAGCGATTCACCATGTGTACTCATAATTTAAGTTTAGCGTCTACCTCGGCCTTCTCAGTTTTGCGATGATTTAAAAGAGCAACAACGATCTTTACACTGCATAGTTCAAGTATTTGCAATATATCGAGACAAGTCCCTAGTTCAGCGCGGCAGGAGTAAAATCATCATCACATCACAGCCTCTGCGCTCCCTTGACACGGAATACATTTGTTGGCAAGCTGTCACAGTGTGTGTCACTCACCTCCCAGCCAAACGAGCCAACGCGTCGACGTCCTTCCAACCATCCAACTTTCTCCGAGCTAATTAAATGAGCCTACATTTCCTTGAGCTCGACATACACGTAACTTTGCGCTTAGGTTAGTGTCGTCTTTTGTTACACCATTGACGGAGCGCTCCTCACGAAGATTGGGGCATGGCAAGAGTGTACGCTAACCATTTCCCGCAAATATGCGTTATCGTTCGAATACTTGGGGAATTTATGCGTGTCAACGTTTTGACGGTCCATGGACTACCTTGGAGCAATAATCAGTGGAGCAATAATCAGTGGAGCATCAAAAGGTAAAGGTTGATGAACTCTCGGTGAAACATCTTATATCAGTGGAGCGTTGCTACTCGAGCTCGCTTGAATACAAATCTAAATTTGTATGCGTACAAAGTGCACGCGGCTATCGCGGTTATCAGGCCACTTGTGTTGCATTCGGTACTGTATGTCATCACGTATGCGGAGTAAAGAACTCGACCAGAACTCGACCAGGGCATCGTACCTATGGTAAAGTTCTCATCTGCAAACAGGTGCATCTTTATCAACTGGTGCGGATTTGAGTGAACTCGCGCCCACACGTTTGCGGCGGAATCCCATTTCCATAGCTTGAATCGATACACCTGTTGAATCGTGTTGATCTCAACACTACATGCCCTTCGACGTAACACCATACGAATATCAATCAATGCCAGTACTTCATGCTTACCGTCCTACTGGGCAAAACATACCATAGAGCAAACGAAATTGCAAATCCCTCAGAGCTTCTCACAACGGTGAGAATCCCCTATTGGGATGGTTCTCACCGCGATGGTCACATTGTCGTCTATGTTTCTCGACCAGAAGCAACCGTGGACAGTACTCTCACCATTCGTATAGTTTTGCGAAATACCTGGTCCATCGTTCACAATTCACTTGAGGGGCTGAACTGGTAAAAAATAATATTGAATTTATGGTCGAATTCACATAAATCCTCACTGATCTGCGATGTGGCTTCTAGGCGGCTTACAAAGCACATTTTCTCGAGTCAGTTTGGTGTGAACATGCATGTTATACTTAGCAGCAGAGGTCGATTTGATTTGTCTGGAGTATGGAGAAGCACGCACGTGCATCGTCCAAAGCGCTTGCCAAATAGATTCAAAGTGAATTCCATCTTGATACCAGCACGACTGCGCCACTCACTGGTGCGGTGGCGCCTGCATGGATCAATGTGCACGGTGTGAGCCCTGTACATGCAGCGTACTGCTTGCTCTTAGTTTGCGCGCCAATTCCATTCGTCATCATATCAACCCCGTCAGAGTTGCGCTCTGAACTCCCTGGTTCTATGCAGGATTCGTGTGACCCAGCGACCCTTACCTCCGATCGGTTCCCCAGTTTCCCCCACTCGTTTTCGTGTTTATCGCCCTCGTCTGACTCTCGCAACTCGTTGATGATTGATTGATTGATTCAGGTGGCAGATCTAACCAGAGTGGGAACGCGTCGAATGGCCGAGATTTTATTATTTGTTGACATCGATAGGTGATAAGGTTCTAGAGGTATAATTTAGTTTTCTGCCTTAAGTATCTCATCAGCGAAATTACTGGCACCAAGACCTCCAGCTCAACATCAATCTACCATCTGCATAAAGCAAGTGGTCTGTTTCCGCGAGATGTATCGCAGGTGTATCAACTCGGAGTTATCAAGGGAAGCAGAGTCTTCGAGGTACGATACGTATGGTCGTCCTCATCGGTCAGGGTTGGAGCTGTTATTTCTGGACTCTTGCATTGGAGTAACAACTGCGTGTCTCACATCCGCTGCCGTGCCGTCCGCAATAGTCAAAGACCCCCTCGGACTAAACCAGCTTGATCTTTTGTTCATCCAGCCAATCTCATAGCGGTATTTTACCAAGCCACCAAATTTTAACCAAATCTGCAACCTCAGCCGCTCATTGTTCTCCTTTAATCTAATTAGTGGATACGAAGCATTCGAGCGAGCATATCCCGCTTCGACGAGGTACGCGGTCAAGGAACGTACGCAAGCATCGCCCTGGTGAATATCAAAACCTTGTTCAATTACTGCAAGGTTGCATTTGTTGATGCGCCAGCGCGCACAATACGGAAACTAACATTACGGGGGTTTTCCTACTTTTAGAAGCTACTAAGATCCAAAATATAAGGGTCCTTCTCAATACAGGATGTTTAGCCTTTATTTGGAACATTTAGAAATGATTTTATGAATTATTCAACATTTCGTGCTCCGTTAAAGTAGAAACCCCCCCGTAGTGTAAATGCCTTCTAATTCCAATGGTGGTATGTGGCTGCGACGCTCCTATGCTTAATATACCCAATCTGTTTGATTGGCTCGCATATCATTCGCAAATGGATTTTCGAATTCTCCCGAAGTTGGATGGGACCACATCCGCCTCGAGCACAGGATCATCAGTGGGTACCATTAACCCGCATCCTCGAGTGAGTATCACTGCATGTCACACTGTATTACTGGGGGGTTTTAAGTCAGTCAGCCCCACGCTTCCTCCATTGGCGGTATATGTTCAGGATCCTGTGCACTTTTGTTCTTCCATTCGCTGGGGTAAGATCCGATGTAATCGTGATCCTGGGTAGCGGCGGTGGTGACGGGAAAACAGCAATAACCTACCTGTCGAGTACGGCAAGACTACGTCGTTGACTGCGACTTCGTATACTGGTAGTCAAGCATAATGGATGACATTTCGTCGAACGACATTGATGACATATAAATGACATATTATACAGCTGACAGAGGTTAAATTAAATCGCTTGTCAGTGTGTGCTAATTGCGGAGACAAGCGTGCAGAGTGGCTTCCGCGGGTTTATCGCTGAGCCGAAGAGCTTGAACGCAAACAAGTTGCTGAGCCATTGTATTCGTTACCAATGTTCAAATTGACAGGGTTGTTTGGTATGTCAGATCAACAAGTGAGGTAGGGTAGCTGTGAGCCTGCGTTATAACGTCCCTGTTGTGCTGTCCATTAATGTCAATTAATGAGTCCATCCCGATGTTCGCAATATTGCCTGATAGACGCCGTTACCTGCCATATCAGTGTAAATTACTGCACAGTCGCCTTGCTCACCCCGACGGCTCAGCCGATTTGACGGAGATCCTCGTCTCTGAAGCCGATAAATGCATGAGCATCTGGTCGTGTTGGACTTGCCTCACCCGAAGCAGTGGATTGAGGAACGCCATGCTTACATAATTTGATTTATTGTACTGGACTGCCCGATTCGGATCAGGCTAAGTTGCGCAGACGTGACAGGCAAGGTCGTTGATTGCCTTTGCCAGGATCCAGGATGCCCTTTCCCTCTTGTCCTCCTTCCCCCACCATCCGACCACATTGCCGCCCTCGATGCACTCCCGTATTCCCCACGATATCTGGGCACTAATAGCCCATTTCATATCGCCGTTGTGCTTGAAGGACCTCTTCACGGTCAATAGCACGTTCTTTGATCTTGCAATGGACTGCAGATACCGTCAAATAAGTTTTGCATATCTAGACGATCGCACTTTGAGGAGTTTGTCCCGCCTCAAGTGAGTATATGCGCATATATTCTGCTAAGTGTGCCTTATGGCTACCCTACAGGGATCCACTTGTTGCCAAACGCGTACGCGTCCTCCATGTGTACCCAGGTTTTTTGCAACAGCTCTTGCAGAAGGGAGAGAAGGAGAAGGAAGTCCCGAAATTGCCCTCTCGGACCTCACTGCGCCTTCTCCTCAGTGATATGCTCACGAACCAGATCCGCGTCTATAAACGGAAGAAGAACCAGGACCAAATGGCGCATATACTCAAGTCCAGTCAAGACATAATTGCCGCTCTACTCGACGTCCTAGGAAGACTCCACAATGTCACAGACTATCACATTATGTGGTGCGGCCTACCGCCTATCCTCACTTCCCCAGTTCCCTTCCTTACCGCCGCACTCCAATCGAGTTTACGCAAGCTCTCTTTGGAAATCTCTCTAGAGAACATCGAGACGCTTCTAGGCCCTGCATTCTCAACACCTAAACTCGAAGAATTGGATCTAATGGTTCGAGTTGACGGGATACGCTCAACCTTCCATCAACAACGGATAATGCTTGACCATCTTGGGCCAGCAATAAACGGTCTCAACTCCACCCTTCGTACTCTCTCAATTCAAGCGTGGGAACCACTCGATCTCTCCCCTTTATTCCGCTCCATTCAACAGGTTCCCGATCTTAGCAGTCTCTCAATAGCTATACCCATAGATGACCCACATCTCGGAGATCCCAACGGATTAAGCGGATTCCTAAATCTCCATAGCCGAACTCTACAAGAATTGACCCTGAAGTGCACTCGTTACGCCGGAATTGGTCTCCAACGGGATTGTTCATCAACACTAGAAGATTGGATCTTCGACGTGTTCTCCAAAGTCAATCTTGGCGTCCTCATGAAGCTCGAGATCTCATCAAGTTTGTTTCCAATAGAGAGTTCAATGATGTGTTTAGAACACTTGGCCGCACCACTCCGGACACTGTCGATGACGGGAAGGCACTACTCATTGAAGGATGTCGAAGAAATCTTGAGGATCCTGTCACTCCAACGGCGGACTGGCGCAGACACAATGGGAAGAATTTCGCCAACATCTACATGTTGGTCCGATGTGGATGGTAGTGACGGACTCAAGATATTCAGGCTGGGCCCCGTTACGTTAACGCCGGAACTGATGGACCACTTGGCAGTGATGCTACCGCAATTAAGCAAGTTGGAATTGTTCGTGAAGGATGTCGAATGTCGGGAGATTAATGACGACGAATGGACTGATGATGGAAAGGAGTTGGATATTTGGAGCGAAGGTGGCCATGAGGTCTACGATCACCTAAATCACGTCGTAAGTGTTGAACCCCTCAGCTTTACCTTTCCCCCCTCCTAAGAGGTTATATTCTGTGTGGCATCTCATGGAAGCGATGCTAAGCCATCTACTTTATTCTAGGCCAACTTCTGTGACGCGATGGAAGAGCGATTATACGATGATTGGCGACTGAGGTCGCTATCTATCACATTACCCTCAATTCTGCATCCCGAGACTCAATGCGAAAGCGACCTGAAGCAGTCGATAGCCCATGCTATCCCGACGCTTATGCATAGGTCATGATTCTCTTCATGGCAACCCATATTGAATCCCGCCATTCCTTCATTTAATAAATGCTGGGATATAGCCGACGGGATCTCGCGTTGATCGGGTGATGTACCAGTACCTCCCATCAAATTCACTCTGTGCCTCCAGGACATGATAGAAGGACACCATAGACTTCAAACATCATTCGGCTACACTGTCTCAAACCTGCTCTTGCACTGGGATACTTCACATGCTTCTGTGACCCCGGGTTTCGTTTCTCTAAGCTCCTTCTCATTTCCCATACTTCATGCTTCTCCTTCACATGCATCCTATACCCACTCAATGCATTTCATCCCACTGTTCGTCTTGCATTTGTATTTTTGTATGCTCAGAGCCGACGTCTCTGTTCAACCCGAAGCCCGTAATCTCCGGAAATTTTGCAATGCACCCTGATCGGCGCCGCCACTGAGGCATTTTCATGCCTTCCCCACCGATTCACATACTCTTTGCCCACGTTTTTCGCTTTCGTTTTCTCTCTTCTGTGTTGTTCCTTTTTGCTCTCTGATCATCATCATTGCTATTTTTATTTGTGTATATGCCTCACGTCCTATTCACGTTTGTTCGTGGTTTCCTAGTTTGACGTCTGCTCCTCGGGATCCCTCCTCATACCCTCCTCATCATCATCACTTGCGCTGCCTGATTTACCTTCATTCTGCTCCCCACTAACTCAACTCACAATTGCACCCGCGTCAATTATTGTCCGGTGTCATGACCTTTCGCTTCTCAGCTGTTGCTACTAGATCATTTGCTCGTATCCGCATAACCTATAGACCGGGATATGTATATGCATGTATATATATTTCGTACTACCCTAACAAGCATATTTGTTGATATAAATGTGGAGATTACGTGGAGAGAAAATGATTGGGTTTGAGCAAGAAGCTAGTTTGTATTGCATATATTTGGAAACCATATTTCTGTAGACTATATTTATGTCCGATTCGCCACAGATTCAGTGTCACGGGTAGGATGAAGGAGACGTGCGGGGATGCCACATGTTCGAGAATTTGGTTCGAGTTGGCGCAGGTCCGGATTGTTGTTGTGTGAGTTCCTGAATTATTTGTAGACGAAATGGGGGGTGAGGAAGGTGTTTGTGGTTTCTAGTTATGATTATGATGGCTATAGTAAGATGTTGAATCTTGCATGGAAACTTTCGGGACATGTTGGATGGGAGGTCCCACTACCAGCACTTCGGTCGTCCCGCCTAAGATATCCTTTCCAATCTGGATTATTGTTGAATAGCTGTGTTCGGCTTTGGCGGGTGACAGTACACTGGGCACACATCACTAATTATCCCAGACACATAACGGGGTAGGAAACCACCTCATGTAGTTCAACGTGGACAGATCGTTCGCGATATAGAGATTAAAAAAAAAAAAAGTACATTGGTCACCAGGGACTGCTGTTTGGAGCTGCGAATGAAGAGATGATTGAAATTGGGAATGACGTGAGAAGACGGCCAGATAGCATCTAAGGAACGCGGTTCAAGCTCTCTGCCCGAGGAAGTCGATCCTCCTCAAAGGTGCTGGTGGCACGGATATCAAAGGAAGAGTTCGTATCTAGGATGTTAAAAAAATGAGTGAATGTTCCGATTGTACGTTCTGCAAGCCACTGCGATGAAGAGTTTCTCTTTCTCTTGTGTAACGTTTATAGCAACAATCATCTCCGCGGTAAAATCACAGTTCGGCCCATGTGACCATCTCAGATTGAAGTGCTTCAATGGCACTAATCCCACAATGTCTACCTTCGCTTGAGCATTGGGCAAGCGACGACGCACGTTGGTCACCTCGATTATCATCGGTGCCAAAGTCCTCAGCAGAGGGTGGATGGGGTGCTGGGTGGTGCCTTGGGCCAGTCTTCTCAGATATCGATAATCCTTTCAGAATATTCAACGAGAAATAATGCTGATAGTTAGCATATAGGCGAGATGGAGTACAAAAGTTAGTGATGTCCGAGGTGTCGTCGGCATGAAGTCCGAATTGTTCAAGGCTGTCCGATGGCAGCGAAACCAAAGGGCATCGTACATTGAGGTCCAGCGCTCGTCTTAGACTCGCGATTTGATGGTAAAAGCATGCAATACTCGAGCGATATCCAGGGAAAATTTAAACCCTACAATTCAGGCGTCATAGAAAATGACAACGTTGCGGAGCTTGCCAAGTTCGAGAGTTTCCAACTGATTTTGTAACCGTCAAGCCTCACCTCCTGCTTCAGCAGTGTGTAATGCGGCATGTTCAGTTAATGTGCGGACACTGGATTGCTTGCGCCTTTGGATTTGATGAGCTTTGACCTGCATAAAACTTTACCTTTATGACGCATATCGTCCTGAGCATACTCAGCTAGTAGTTCGGTTAATAGCACCCCTCGGACGTGACTGGGCTGGCTGACGATAAGATTCAGTGCCATCTGGGCGCGTTAAACTCAACCAGAGTTCAACCTCAGAATTGGCACGAAGGCACTACCACTTGCAAATTCACTCGTTTGGCTCAAGAGGTGAATGCCACACAACCCAAATATGCGTTGAGGTGTGTAACATGTTTTGCTGGTCACGGTCACGATTTTACTCCTCCACATCGAGCGATCGTCGAAGCAAAATTTGAGTCAATCGATTGCAAAAATAAGAGCTAGTGTACCATGTAAGTACCAATTTTTTTCTCAATTAGATACTCGACAATTGAGATGGGGATTGCCAGAGTCCAAGTATGTGTATGGATGCATATGTGATGATGACTGACGATGAGGTGATAGGGAGATGAAAGCAATCCAGAGAGACGATGGAGAAACAAGACAAAGATTCAGACAAAATCAAAAGCGATGTCTGTCCTTCTGACGAAGAATATTGTTAGAAAGGGCGATAACGATCCGAATCTCTTTTGACGTACCTAGCGTCTCAACGCCCAGTATGATGACCAACGTCCATCCTGATGGCTCTCAACCTCTTGCAGCTCAACTCGTGGTGTCTCTTCAGTGCGTCCTTCCTTGTGTAGCTCCTCGAGCAATACTTGCACTGAAGTCTGCTGACTTTGTGCCGTTTCGATTGCAAGTGGCGCTCCAAATCGCCCTTGCTCCCACAAATTTGGGTACACCACACCCTTCGATTTCCATATTTCGACGTGACCATTAAGGGACATGGCCACTGTGTTCGTTCGGCAGTGTTAATGGGAATGACGCGAGCGATGATTTTATCGGGGCTCACCCTGTCCCGCTCTCCATCTGTCAGCCTCGATAATCGCAAAGTCCCTGTGGCCGTCGGCCAAGTCCTCATCCAATGCCCGTTCAGGAGTATCCTGACGCAAGAATTCCTGCACGGGAGTGGCTATGATGACGGGATTTGTGCCACAGGGTTGCTGTTGTGATGAATGGCTGGGTTACGTGGATGGTGGTTCGGTGGGTGAATTGGTGTGAGATGTTGATCGTCGTCAATTTCGGATTCTTCTTCAGAATCACCCAAGGACGTCAGAGGGCTGGAAGGTGTTGATGGATGGTCGAGGCGTTATACAACCTCCGTTTCTGTGGAGGAATGAGTAAGGAATGGCTTACCATGATCGGGAACAGTCTGTTCAGCAGAGCGCGCTGCTTTGGCGAGTGGCCCCAGACTGCTAGTTGGGAGACGACAAGGCATGGGCTACCAGCATCTGGGGAGACTGTGTAGGTGACAATGAAAATAGATCGGGTACCACAGACAATAGACTGTACCCGTATGGTGTTTGACCAGCAAAAGCTACAGTTGGGTGTGGTGCTCCTTCCATTATCATGAGTCCCCTCACTGGCAGTCATATCCTCAGTGCTCCATCTGTCGTGGCACAAATGGTGCAATAGCTGGGCTGCCTGTTGGTCGCATTAGAGGATAGCCACAGGCGTGGAGTCGCAAGCACGTACCTCCTCTGCGGTCAGAACAACTGGAAGGCTTTCAAGACTGAAGGGACCAATAAACTCGGGAGGGGCCAGGGAGGGGAGGAATACTTCAACTTCGATGACGTATGTACGCGTCGGAGCGGGACGCGACGCGACGCGGACGTGTGTTGGTCATCTCCGCCATTGCGTGCTGCGTTGGAGGTAGTTGAATGAGAAGCAGACATGTTTATTGTGAATGATTGCAGAATCAGAGAGTATGACCGATGGATGAATGTTGTGGATGGTGCTCGAGCTGGTCAAAGATTATACGTGGCCCGCTGCTTTGTGTTAGCACTTGGTTGCCTTTCAACGGAGGGATTTGGGAACCTAGCTTTATTTGGATTGTTGATCGAATAGTCATTGAAAGACTCGTTATCTGTCATAATAGTCATACAGATATCCTCTTGCATTCATCCCTCCTTTGCAGGAATCAGGCGTCTGCTACTCTGTTACGAAGTCTGTGAAACCATCCATGTAAATTAACTAAAAGATTTTCGCCTTACGGTGAGGAGAAAGTGACGCCCGAGAGCTCTGGTATGCTTTGCAAACCTACTAGTACTACGACCGTTGTGTTGACACTGCCGATTTTTGCACTTGATATGGTGTTGTGTTAAATGCGCTGCTTCGCGTCGTTTTTCTGCTCAGATTTCGCATAGAATAAGTTGATAAAGCTCATATTCCGACAAGGTATTACTGCCAATCAAGAACTTACGCTGCCGCCAACACTAAAGAAATGTCTCCAAAGTCTGAACGTTCTGAACAATGCCTTGGAAGAACAACCAAAGTCGTTGTTCGTGGCTATACCAATCCATATTCAGTCTGACTGCAATAGAGGTGTAGCCATGCATCAAGACACGATCAATACAATTAGCCGCGCCAGCTTACTCGCAGATTCAATATAACTATGGAATTAGAAAGCCCCCGATGAATAATTTTACCATATCCCATGACAGTGCCTGACGAGAGGCACCGGATGCCGATATCACCGATTCAATTCGGTCACAGGTGCAGAAGGCATTCGGTACAAGTCGGTACAGTATCCAGCATGATCATCGCCATTTGGAAGAGGATATATGATCCTTTTGATTATGGTTCCGTATCTTCCCGTATCATTACGAGAACTGCGAATGGAGAGGCACGCGGTTGGTGGTCATGGGTAGGGTCACAGGAAAAGGTCACTGTCCATGTCACAGTGTTCGACTTATTCAATGCCTTGTGGTCCCCTGACTACTTTGACATTATCCTAGCAGCACGCGTCCAATGGTTGGGCTCACCGGCAGAGGTGAATGATATCCATAACCCAATCATGTGCATAGTTATATTTATAGATCGAATGATGCAGTTGATGCGGCGATATGTAACGTCTAACGTCGTCACGACAGTCACATTTTGGCTCCCACCACACTGATCATGCAACACACTCGAGTCGATCCATTGCAAGAACGAGAACTATTATACAATGTAAATATCTTATCTGTCTCTTCTTAATGGTGGAGAACTGAGATGACTGAGATAAAGACAGCCAGAGTCGCAGATGTACGCGATGATGACCGATGATGAGAAGATGTAGATGTAGTGATATAGTGTACAATGCGAAAGCGATCGGCACAAACGAGGCAGCAGAAGAAATTATTACAAGGGCGGAGAAAGAGACCAAAGCAAACTGCCGAAAGCTGGGGAGAACGGTACGAAAATTGTCCATTTGGTGAAGAGTGTACCCTACCAACCACAGAAATTGTAGCAAGTACCTGTCCTAAGGGGATCTGGTGTTGCAACTCTTCCGATCCTGATGCCTTTTCAGAGCATCCTTTCTCGTGAAGCTTGCGTGGCATATCGGGCACTCATGCTTGATAGATTTGTGCCCTTTGCTCATGATGTGTCGCTGTAAATCACCTTTTGACTTACAATTTTGGGGACATGGCACGCTCCCAGCTCCAAGCTTGTAAGGGCATGGCCAGCGCCTTCCCTTGCTAAGTTTCCGGAGACGGTCAATGCGGGCCATGATTTGGTCAACGCTCAGTCTCCGCAGCTCCTCGTCGGTGAGGTCGCTCCTCCGTTCTTCTGCATTGTCTGGATTGGCATCAAGACCAATCATGGCAGTGACCATGGTAGGCATCGTTTCCATGGGTGCCGTCGATGCAATTGATGTGAGCGATCGGGAAGTGATGGAGTGAGAAGGATGGTACGCACCTTTGCTGTGGGGGGAACGTGTCCCTTTGTTGGACTCCAACGTCATCGTTGGTCCTGGTCCCGCGGCGCTGCTCCGCCCCTCGCCTGAACTCAAAGCCAGTGACAAGTTATCAGGGTGGCGCTCTTCTGGCTTTTGAGCAAAGCCATTCGAGATGACTCGTACAGGGGTTTTGTTGTTCGGGCGAGCGAACGACCGATTGGGTCTGCTGCGGCCATCTCGCCTGTCGGGAACAGTTGTTGTGGTCATCGAGGGTCGAGGATTTGTCTGGGCCGGAAGGCAACTGGGACCAGGAGTGAGAAGTGGTCCTGCAGTTATCAACGCGGAGTGTTGGGCATCAACATGTGGCAAAGAAGAGTGAGAAGGGGTGGTTGCAGGGGACTGCTCCCAAGACAGTGGTGGTGGTGGTGGTGGTGATGGTGAAATGGAAGGTAATTCGGATGCCAATAAATTGTACCCATAGAGCGTTTGCCCAAGAAATTCCACGATGGGTTCTGTAGCTCCTTCAATGCATTGTTGTCCTTCAATCCTGTTGTTAGCATTCGGGTGTGGATCTTCATTGTAGAGGCCATTTAAGAGTTGGGCTCCCTATTGGTCGCGTCAGGTGGTGGCAATCGGCTTGGGGAATCACGAGCACGTACCTCCTCAGCAGTGAGAACGATCGGGAGACTTTCAAAACCAAAGGAATCCATAAACACGGGTAGCGGAAAAATCTGGACAATGTTTTCAACCCCAACCACATATTCACGCGTCGTCGTGTGACGCGAATGGGAAGCATTTGCCTCATATCCATCATGGCGCACTCTGTTGGAGGTGGAGGAGGGGAAAGCAGACATGTTTACTGTGGATGATTGCACAAGTAGAAGGTAGGAGGGAAGGAAGAGTGTAATGGACAATGTCGAAAGCGGGCAACGATTTATGTGTGGCGTGCCAGTGCTGCCTCGTTAGCGATTGGATGCGCAAAGATTGCTTTCAACAAAACAGATTTGGCACTTTCCCTTATTTGGAGTAGTTCGAATATATCCTGAAAATCTCCCTACTATATCACATATCATAGTGATACGATAGATTTCTCTCGCATTCGTCCTTGTAACCCAGGCATATGCCATAAAGCCTATGAAAGCATAAACCATCACGGAAACTAATTAAACTATCTTGACCCTGGTACTCGAGAGATAGCGAGGACCAGTGGTGATGGAGCTTCTGCGAAATGCATAACCGCGTTCGTGTCTCCATAGGGCTTTATGATCATGACGTCTACTTAGCGAAATGACTTTAGAGTCTTTAGAGATTCAACAGAGAACGCATATGTTCTAAATCTTATCAGAGAAGAATACCAGAACCTCGGCATTAGTTTCATGTTCGATATTCCGCAATTTTGCCAAATATAGGGCACAGCTGGCGGCTCCGCGAAACAGCATGGCATTGACCCCTACAATCGGAGGGAAAGCTGTAAAGCATCGAGTGGCACACCTGATCCATATACTATTGCTTCATCGCTTGCTCATCACCACAACACAGACGAGTATTAGATGATGGCGTTGAACTTGTGTGCTGAGTCCGTGCAAGTGCAAATGTTGTGGGTACGAACAAGTTTGGACGGACTCGGATGCAATTCGGCCATCAGCAATCTCAAACTCCCACACTCATGATTTATTGTTCAACATTCAGCTTTGAACTTCCTCAGCGCCTCATCATCAGCGATGAAACGTACTCAAGCTTGGAATGGACAGACAAGCTGCGGGGGTATTAACCTCTTAAATTCAAAGAGGAGGTACTCAGAATTAAGCAGTACTCCAGGTCGTCGCACGCGCGATTCCGTAGTTTTGTTGTGATGGGGCGCTAATTTCTTGACAACATAGCCAAAGTCGGTTTCCCTAACGTTAACTCTGACCCAACTCATGGCGATTTTGAAAATTCTCAGCCGCCATCTTCCTTTGCACTCCCACCTGAAGTCGTAGACCACCTTTTTGACTACTGCCTCCAAGAATACTTTGAAACTAATCCCAACCAAATCCTGTTACTCTTTACCCGAGTCAACTCGTCATGGCTGGCGGGTGCAACTGCCTCTCCATCGTTATGGGGATCTCCATATACCTATCGACTTTGACTTTGGGGAACGCGATCTCGCTTCTGATCGATATACCTCGGTTGAACGTGACATTCCGTTGATCGAAATACGACGACTGGAACGAAAGGAAGCGGAACTCGACCTGGGTCACAATATTCAACCCATGTGCGGTTTGTGACATGATTTTTTGCCTACACCGGCTGTGGCCTGTTTTGGACATATAATACTTCTGGATTAGTCTTGCGCGACGACTTTCTAACCCCTCCAAACTCATCTTATGGGGTTCTACCGACTTCGACGTTGGATTGCTTTTCTCAACTATATCAGCCAATAAAGTTCATGATATGGAAGAATTGCATCACTATTCACAGGAGCAGCTCACCCCACGCACATTGGTGACGAGGCTTGACAAACTGCATTCTCTCACCTTCCTCGTTTCTTACGCCTGGTTCGAGACTGTGTATACACGAGGGTATGCTCAGGATCTATTGGCGGACGATTCACCCAGCCCATGTACTGGAAGAACTGCGTTGCCCCTGTTCACATCTGTATCGCCGTCAGTGAACACGATACATGTCAGGGCACCTATCTGCTCTAGGAGAGTCGAGTTGCATGTCATGAACTCGAGGCTCTAAATCCTTAAGAGTCTGACTGCCCCTCTACCCCCTGAATACAACATGCTCAATGCTACGCTCGTAAAGGATACGGCTTAATCAGAACGAGTCGTCTCTCTCTGAGGTACACTTCAGACAATACTTGATCCTCACCTTTAGAATGGCCACAGCTGTAGACAACCTCATCAATCAGACGAAGAGCATCGAAGCCCCTCCGAAGCTAGATGAAAGCAAGATCTTCGCAACCACCAAGGACAGGGGTCCGTATGCGGTAGTAATCCTGAACACGGTGGTTATCTTCCAACCTGGATTCACCGAGGAGCAAACGGTGCGTTGCCTCCGTCCCTGTACTAGCCGAGTCCATAACTCACTCTTAAAACGGATAATTTCGCCGCCAGAATGACATCATCCATGTTTGTGACAACTGCCACTCAAGCTGCGGAGAACGATGAACTCGCGAATTGGGAGAAACATTTTGGCTGGCGCTTCATCTGGATGGGTTACCGGCAAGTTTGAGTGCGTGTCTCCCAATTTCAACCTTTCACTTGTGTCTATGCTAATCCCACCATTCAGAAATTCGAAGCCGATCCCAGTTGTCATCATTCCTGGTGAACCCGTCCGAAAGAGCATTGTGAAGTACCTCCTCCAAGAGTTGAATGCCAAGCAGGGCCAGGACATTCGAGTCATTGTTAAGTGCACTTGAATTGCATTCCAACGACGTTCCTCGCGAATTTTTGAACAAGGCTGCTATCAGCAAAGTTGATAACGGTAAGATTGCGTCTGCAAGCCTTGTCGTTGGCTTGTTATCGTGAGTGGCCTCCTTGGGTCTCCAAGACTTGAGTGCGCTGACTCTTATGTCTACAATGTCATGAAATGTCTTAAGACCTACGCCCTCAACACTGTTCAATTTGCATGCTTGGAAGTTCGACTATGAACTGAGGAGCCCAGACTTACTCTCAAGGCCCGAGGATCTCACGGGTGGTCTCCAAGTCAGTGAAGCCCAAGGATGTTGATGCCTACTGCAGTAGTCCTTCCAGACTCCTTCGTAAGTTGTGATGGAAGGGAAATCAAATAAATAGGAACCGCAGGGCACGATGCATGTTCTGGGCCAACTCACTCTGTTATTGTCGTAACTCATCTAGGAGTGAAGTGTGCATTATACAAGGACATCACTGCCAGTCATAGAGCAGTGACGCCAGCAAGCTATGAAAGCTGACTCGGAGGGGAAAGTAGTGAAATTTGGAAGTTTCCTTTTCCCTCGCCTCGGTCTTCTCAAGAAACTGAGGTGACAGCAAAGGAACTTTGATGTTTTTGTGCCCCGGTGTGTACTCTGTTCTGCATCAATCAATGAGACCCAATGCTATCATGAATATGAATGATTTTGAAGGCAGCCCGACTGTTTCTCATGAGCTTTAACGTTCCAGTTTTCTCTTCATTTCCATCTATTTATATTACACAATGAATATCTACGAACACTAATGAAAATTGACAGGCGACGTTTCGTTAGGCTTCATATTGCTTTCAGAGTTGCTAGACAGGTCAACAATATCTGTAGTCGTCGGTAAGTCGTTGTTCGTGGCTACACCCAATCCCATTGCACGGTGTTCGACTTTTTCAATGCCTTGTGGTCCCCTGACTACTTTGACATTATCATGGAAGCACGCGTCCAATGATTGGGCTCACCGGCAGAGGCGAATGACACCCATAACCCAATCATGTGCATAGTTATATTTATAGATCAAATGATGCAGTTGATGCGGCGATATGTAACGTCTAACGTCGTCACAACAGTCACATTTTGGCTCCCACCACACTGATCAGCAACACACTCGAGTCGATCCATTGCAAGAACGAGAACTATTATACAATGTAAATATCTTATCTGTCTCTTCTTAATGGTGGGGAACTGAGATGACTGAGATAAAGACAGCCAGAGTCGCAGATGTACGCGATGATGACCGATGATGAGAAGATGTAGATGTAGTGATATAGTGTACAATGCGGAAGCGATCGGCACAAACGAGGCAGCAGAAGAAATTATTACAAGGGCGGAGAAAGAGACCAAAGCAAACTGCCGAAAGCTGGGGAGAACGGTACGAAAATTGTCCATTTGGTGAAGAGTGTACCCTACCAACCACAGAAATTGTAGCAAGTACCTGTCCTAAGGGGATCTGGTGTTGCAACTCTTCCGATCCTGATGCCTTTTCAGAGCATCCTTTCTCGTGAAGCTTGCGTGGCATATCGGGCACTCATGCTTGATAGATTTGTGCCCTTTGCTCATGATGTGTCGCTGTAAATCACCTTTTGACTTACAATTTTGGGGACATGGCACGCTCCCAGCTCCAAGCTTGTAAGGGCATGGCCAGCGCCTTCCCTTGCTAAGTTTCCGGAGACGGTCAATGCGGGCCATGATTTGGTCAACGCTCAGTCTCCGCAGCTCCTCGTCGGTGAGGTCGCTCCTTCGTTCTTCTGCATTGTCTGGATTGGCATCAAGACCAATCATGGCAGTGACCATGGTAGGCATCGTTTCCATGGGTGCCGTCGATGCAATTGATGTGAGCGATCGGGAAGTGATGGAGTGAGAAGGATGGTACGCACCTTTGCTGTGGGGGGGACGTGTCCCTTTGTTGGACTCCAACGTCGTCGTTGGTCCTGGTCCTGGTCCTGCGGCGCTGCTCCGCCCCTCGCCTGAACTCAAAGCCAATGACAAGTTGTCAGGGTGGCGCTTTTCTGGCTTTTGAGCAAAGCCATTCGAGATGACTCGTACAAAGGTTTTGTTGTTCGGGCGAGCGAACGACCGATTGGGTCTGCTGCGGCCATCTCGCCTGTCGGGAACAGTTGTTGTGGTCATCGGAGGTCGAGGATTTGTCTGGGCCAGAAGGCAACTGGGACCAGGAGTGAGAAGTGGTCCTGCAGTTATCAACGCGGAGTGTTGGGCATCAACATGTGGCAAAGAAGAGTGAGAAGGGGTGGTTGCAGGGGACTGCTCCCAAGACAGTGGTGGTGGTGGTGGTGATGGTGAAATGGAAGGTAATTCGGATGCCAATAAATTGTACCCATAGAGCGTTTGCCCAAGAAATTCCACGATGGGTTCTGTAGCTCCTTCAATGCATTGTTGTCCTTCAATCCTGTTGTTAGCATTCGGGTGTGGATCTTCATTGTAGAGGCCATTTAAGAGTTGGGCTCCCTATTGGTCGCGTCAGATGGTGGCAATCGGCTTGGGGAATCACGAGCACGTACCTCCTCAGCAGTGAGAACGATCGGGAGACTTTCAAAACCAAAGGAATCCATAAACACGGGTAGCGGAAGAATCTGGACAATGTTTTCAACCCCAACCACATATTCACGCGTCGTCGTGTGACGCGAATGGGAAGCATTTGCCTCATATCCATCATGGCGCACTCTGTTGGAGGAGGAGGAGGGGAAAGCAGACATGTTTACTGTGGATGATTGCACAAGTAGAAGGTAGGAGGGAAGGAAGAGTGTAATGGACAATGTCGAAAGCGGGCAACGATTTATGTGTGGCGTGCCAGTGCTGCCTCGTTAGCGATTGGATGCGCAAAGATTGCTTTCAACAAAACAGATTTGGCACTTTCCCTTATTTGGAGTAGTTCGAATATATCCTGAAAATCTCCCTACTATATCACATATCATAGTGATACGATAGATTTCTCTCGCATTCGTCCTTGTAACCCAGGCATATGCCATAAAGCCTATGAAAGCATAAACCATCACGGAAACTAATTAAACTATCTTGACCCTGGTACTCGAGAGATAGCGAGGACCAGTGGTGATGGAGCTTCTGCGAAATGCATAACCGCGTTCGTGTCTCCATAGGGCTTTATGATCATGACGTCTACTTAGCGAAATGACTTTAGAGTCTTTAGAGATTCAACAGAGAACGCATATGTTCTAAATCTTATCAGAGAAGAATACCAGAACCTCGGCATTAGTTTCATGTTCGATATTCCGCAATTTTGCCAAATATAGGGCACAGCTGGCGGCTTCGTGAAATACCATGGCATTGGCCCCTACAATCGGAGGGAAAGCTGTAAAGCATCGAGTGGCACACCTTATCCATATACTATTGCTTCATCGCTTGCTCATCAACACAACACAGACGAGTATTAGATGATGGCGTTGAACTTGTGTGCTGAGTCCGTGCAAGTGCAAATGTTGTGGGTACGAACAAGTTTGGACGGACTCGGATGCAATTCGGCCATCAGCAATCTCAAACTCCCACACTCATGATTTATTGTTCAACATTCAGCTTTGAACTTCCTCAGCGCCTCATCATCAGCGATGAAACGTACTCAAGCTTGGAATGGACAGACAAGCTGCGGGGGTATTAACCTCTTAAATTCAAAGAGGAGGTACTCAGAATCAAGCAGTACTCCAGGTCGTCGCATGCGCGATTCCGTAGATGGGGCGCTAATTTCTTGACAACATAGCCAAAGTCGGTTTCCCTAACGTTAACTCTGACCCGACTCATGGCGATTTTGAAAATTCTCAGCCGCCATCTTCCTTTGCACTCCCACCTGAAGTCGTAGACCACCTTTTTGACTGCTGCCTCCAAGAATACTTTGAAACTAATCCCAACCACATCCTGTTACTCTTTACCCGAGTCAACTCGTCATGGCTGGCGGGTGCAACTGCCTCTCCATCGTTATGGGGATCTCCATATACCTATCGACTTTGACTTTGGGGAACGCGATCTCGCTTCTGATCGATATACCTCGGTTGAACGCGACATTCCGTTGATCGAAATACGACGACTGGAACGAAAGGAAGCGGAACTCGACCTGGGTCACAATATTCAACCCATGTGCGGTTTGTGACATGATTTTTTGCCTACACCGGCTGTGGCCTGTTTTGGACATATAATACTTCTGAATTAGTCTTGCGCGACGACTTTCTAACCCCTCCAAACTCAGCTTATGGGGTTCTACCGACTTCGACGTTGGATTGCTTTTCTCAACCATACCTAGCCAATAAAGTTCATGATATGGAAGAATTGCATCACCAATCACAGGAGCAGCTGGCCCCACGCACATTGGTGACGAGGCTTGACAAACTGCATTCTCTCACCTTCCTCGTTTCTTACGCCTGGTTCGAGACTGTGTATACACGAGGGTATGCTCAGGATCTATTGGCGGACGATTCACCCAGCCCATGTACTGGAAGAACTGCGTTGCCAAGACTTGAGTGCGCTGACTCTTATGTCTACAATGTCATGAAATGTCTTAAGACCTACGCCCTCAACACTGTTCAATTTGCATGCTTGGAAGTTCGACTATAAACTGAGGAGCCCAGACTTACTCTCAAGGCCCGAGGATCTCACGAGTGGTCTCCAAGTCAGTGAGTATCTGGATCTGATTTGCTAAGCGTGATCCCAACTCACAGGGTTACCTTTACGCTCTTCAATCGGAAGGCCCTCTGCACTTGGTCATCGACCTTGCCAAGTATACCTCTGGAACCCTCGATGAAAATCTGAGCGTTCTGATCAAGACTATCGACATCGGTGCGAGCGTCTCTGCGAAGAGTAACAAAATTATCTATAAGAAAGAGGAGCATGATGGTCAGCGCGATGTCGTTGGATTATGATGCCTTATGATATTGATTCCGGTTTTACCTCTCTGATAGAACTGCTCAAATGGGCAGAGGCTAATATCACCGATGATGGGCACGTCATCTTCTTGTCCGCTCCTTCGGGCGCAGGAGTTTACCCTTTCAATGCCTCTCTGTTTGGTGTAATCGGTGTACGTCCATCTTGACCAGTCGTCGTCATCTTGTGCAGGAAGGATAATGATCCTACAGGTCTCTGGGGAGATCAACATTCTCACCTTGTCAATTGAGGTTAACGCCTATGTTGGCATGCCTTTCGTCGGCCAGATCAACCTTGGTAGCATTAAGGGAGACTTGCACACCGGTGTCGTCTTGAAAGTCGACGTTGCGATTGCATCCGGCAGCTTGAGGTTCTTCCTTGACAATGGTAATCTCAAGGTCGATGTTGTTTTGAAGTCGACGTTTGGAAACTGGGATGCTACTGTTCAATTGTTCCGGTACGTGGGATGCTACTGTTTCAATTGTTTCGGTACGCAGTTTCTAGTTCGTTCTCCCTCTTGATTCTGACGTGCATTCTGGTATTCCTGGGTCGTTTTCCAGCCTTCCCAGTTTCTAGGGCTCTATCTTTTTGACATGTGACCTGTCTTCGGTTTGAACAGTTGTGAGCTTTGGATCGACTGTTGTATTGTTTAAGTCTGTGTCGCGTGTTATAAACCCTTATAAAACTTAAGCCCTTATAAAAGCGCCAATGTGTCAGCATCGTTGTGTCAGTGTGATGACCGATGCAAGAACTGTTTTTAGCTTGTCAATACGCCTCCTTTTATCCTACACTGAGGGTCCCCAGCGCTCAGCATGCTACGATTATGAACTCGTGGATCTATCTCTTCGAGCCTCGACTCATCTCCCTCGGTCGCAGACCCTTTTAGAGGGGTGGAACAACATCACTGGCGCGACCATAACAGTCAATTAATCTTACTGCCTTGTTTTCCACTCGATAGTGAAGATGGTGAAGCCAAGGATGTTGATGCCTACTGCAGTAGTCCTTCCAGACTGCTTCATAAGTTGTGATGGAAGGGAAATCAGAGAAATAGGAACCGCAAGGCACGATGCATGTTCTGGGCCAGGTCACTCTGTTATTGTCGTAACTACTCTAGGAGTGAAGTGTGCATTATACAAGGACATCACTGCCAGTCATAGAGCAGTGACGCCAGCAAGCTATGAAAGCCGACTCGGAGGGGAAAGTAGTGAAATTTGGAAGTTTCCTTTTCCCTCGCCTCGATCTTCTCAAGAAACTGAGGTGACAACAAAGGAACTTTGATGTTTTTGTGCCCAGGCGACGTTTCGTTAGGCTTCATATTGCTTTCAGAGTTGCTAGACAGGTCAACAATATCTGTAGTCGTCGGTAAGTCGTTGTTCGTGGCTATACCCAATCCCATTGCACGGTGTTCGACTTTTTCAATGCCTTGTGGTCCCCTGACTACTTTGACATTATCATGGAAGCACGCGTCCAATGATTGGGCTCACCGGCAGAGGCGAATGATACCCATAACCCAATCATGTGCATAGTTATATTTATAGATCGAATGATGCAGTTGATGCGGCGATATGTAACGTCTAACGTCGTCACAACAGTCACATTTTGGCTCCCACCACACTGATCAGCAACACACTCGAGTCGATCCATTGCAAGAACGAGAACTATTATACAATGTAAATATCTTTTCTGTCTCTTCTTAATGGTGGGGAACTGAGATGACTGAGATAAAGACAGCCAGAGTTGCAGATGTACGCGATGATGACCGATGATGAGAAGATGTAGATGTAGTGATATAGTGTACAATGCGAAAGCGATCGGCACAAACGAGGCAGCAGAAGAAATTGTTACAAGGGCGGAGAAAGAGACCAAAGCAAACTGCCGAAAGCTGGGGAGAACGGTACGAAAATTGTCCATTTGGTGAAGAGTGTAACCTACCAACCACAGAAATTGTAGCAAGTACCTGTCCTAACGGGATCTGGTGTTGCAACTCTTCCGATCCTGATGCCTTTTCAGAGCATCCTTTCTTGTGAAGCTTGCGTGGCATATCGGGCACTCATGCTTGATAGATTTGTGCCCTTTGCTCATGATGTGTCGCTGTAAATCACCTTTTGACTTACAATTTTGGGGACATGGCACGCTCCCAGCTCCAAGCTTGTAAGGGCATGGCCAGCGCCTTCCCTTGCTAAGTTTCCGGAGACGGTCAATGCGGGCCATGATTTGGTCAACGCTCAGTCTCCGCAGCTCCTCGTCGGTGAGGTCGCTCCTCCGTTCTTCTGCATTGTCTGGATTGGCATCAGGACCAATCATGGCAGTGACCATGGTAGGCGTCGTTTCCATGGGTGCCATCGATGCAATTGATGTGAGCGATCGGGAAGTGATGGAGTGAGAAGGATGGTACGCACCTTTGCTGTGGGGAGAACGTGTCCCTTTGTTGGACTCCAACGTCGTCGTTGGTCCTGGTCCTGGTCCTGCGGCGCTGCTCCGCCCCTCGCCTGAACTCAAAGCCAGTGACAAGTTGTCAGGGTGGCGCTCTTCTGGCTTTTGAGCAAAGCCATTCGAGATGACTCGTGTATAGGTTTTGTTTGGGCGAGCGAACGACCGATTGGGTCTGCTGCGGCCATCTCGCCTGTCGGGAACAGTTGTTGTGGTCATCGGAGGTCGAGGATTTGTCTGGGCCAGAAGGCAACTGGGACCAGGAGTGAGAAGTGGTCCTGCAGTTATCAACGCGGAGTGTTGGGCATCAACATGTGGCAAAAAAGAGTGAGAAGGGTTGGTTGCAGGGGACTGCTCCCAAGACAGTGGTGGTGGTGGTGGTGGTGATGGTGAAATGGAAGGTAATTCGGATGCCAATAAATTGTACCCATAGAGCGTTTGCCCAAGAAATTCCACGATGGGTTCTGTAGCTCCTTCAATGCATTGTTGTCCTTCAATCCTGTTGTTAGCATTCGGGTGTGGATCTTCATTGTAGAGGCCATTTAAGAGTTGGGCTCCCTATTGGTCGCGTCAGATGGTGGCAATCGGCTTGGGGAATCACGAGCACGTACCTCCTCAGCAGTGAGAACGATCGGGAGACTTTCAAAACCAAAGGAATCCATAAACACGGGTAGCGGAAGAATCTGGACAATGTTTTCAACCCCAACCACATATTCACGCGTCGTCGTGTGACGCGAATGGGAAGCATTTGCCTCATATCCATCATGGCGCACTCTGTTGGAGGAGGAGGAGGGGAGAGCAGACATGTTTACTGTGGATGATTGCACAAGTAGAAGGTAGGAGGGAAGGAAGAGTGTAATGGACAATGTCGAAAGCGGGCAACGATTTATGTGTGGCGTGCCAGTGCTGCCTCGTTAGCGATTGGATGCGCAAAGATTGCTTTCAACAAAACAGATTTGGCACTTTCCCTTATTTGGAGTAGTTCGAATATATCCTGAAAATCTCCCTACTATATCACATATCATAGTGATACGATAGATTTCTCTCGCATTCGTCCTTGTAACCCAGGCATATGCCATAAAGCCTATGAAAGCATAAACCATCACGGAAACTAATTAAACTATCTTGACCCTGGTACTCGAGAGATAGCGAGGACCAGTGGTGATGGAGCTTCTGCGGAACGCATAACGCGTTCGTGTCTCCATAGGGCTTTATGGTCATGACGTCTACTTAGCGAAATGACTTTAGAGAGTTTAGAGATTCAACAGAGAACGCATATGTTCTAATCTTATCAGAGAAGAATACCAGAACCTCGGCATTAGTTTCATGTTCGATATTCCGCAATTTTGCCAAATATAGGGCACAGCTGGCGGCTCCGCGAAACAGCATGGCATTGGCCCCTACAATCGGAGGGAAAGCTGTAAAGCATCGAGTGGCACACCTGATCCATATACTATTGCTTCATCGCTTGCTCATCAACACAACACAGACGAGTACTAGATGATGGCGTCGAACTTGTGTGCTGAGTCCGTGCAAGTGCAAATGTTGTGGCTAAACAAGTTTGGACGGACTCGGATGCAATTCGGCCATCAGCAATCTCAAACTCCCACACTCATGATTTAATGTTCAACATTCAACTTTGAACTTCCTCAGCGCCTCATCATCAGCGATGAAACGTACTCAAGCTTGGAATGGACAGACAAGCTGCGGGGGTATTAACCTCTTAAATTCAAAGAGGAGGTACTCAGAATCAAGCAGTACTCCAGGTCGTCGCACGCGCGATTCCGTAGTTTTGTTGTGATGGGGCGCTAATTTCTTGACAACATAGCCAAAGTCGGTTTCCCTAACGTTAACTCTGACCCGACTCATGGCGATTTTGAAAATTCTCAGCCGCCATCTTCCTTTGCACTCCCACCTGAAGTTGTAGACCACCTTTTTGACTACTGCCTCCAAGAATACTTTGAAACTAATCCCAACCACATCCTGTTACTCTTTACCCGAGTCAACTCGTCATGGCTGGCGGGTGCAACTGCCTCTCCATCGTTATGGGGATCTCCATATACCTATCGACTTTGACTTTGGGGAACGCGATCTCGCTTCTGATCGATATACCTCGGTTGAACGCGACATTCCGTTGATCGAAATACGACGACTGGAACGAAAGGAAGCGGAACTCGACCTGGGTCACAATATTCAACCCATGTGCGGTTTGTGACATGATTTTTTGCCTACACCGGCTGTGGCCTGTTTTGGACATATAACACTTCTGGACTAGTCTTGCGCGACGACTTTCTAACCCCTCCAAACTCAGCTTATGGGGTTCTACCGACTTCGACGTTGGATTGCTTTTCTCAACTATACCTAGCCAATAAAGTTCATGATATGGAAGAATTGCATCACCATTCACAGGAGCAGCTCACCCCACGCACATTGGTGACGAGGCTTGACAAACTGCATTCTCTCACCTTCCTCGTTTCTTACGCCTGGTTCGAACCGAACGGCCTCCGAGCTAGTCCCCTATGCGAATTATTTGCATGATCACAACTGAAATGTCTCAATGTATTCGATATGCCGCTCATGCAACCCGTTTGGACAGAGATTATGCTTTCCTGTCCAATGTTGCAATCGGCTTCATTCACCTTCATTAATACTAATATAAAAATGCCAGATAGGGCATAAATGTCATAGGCATGTTGCTTAAGGACTCAACCCATTAATGAGCCCAAGTATCTTGACGACTCGCAATTGGTACTTTCAACGCATCTTTGTATGCGCCGGTGGTCTTCCAGAATAAAGTCACATCCAAAATGTATTCGATCGCAACTGCTACTCAGGGCTACTTCACAGAAAAATAAATAAACACAAGAATAAACGCCAATCACCGGAAAACAGACACATTGACAGATCAAGTGGTCATTGGATCCAAAGAGACAAATATGCTTTACAGGGCATCCGATTCAATTGTTTTTGCCCATAACTTTCATATATGTCCACCTTTAAATCTTTATGGGAAGGCTAATGGTGAAGTGAGCGGTTCAAAATACCATCAGTACTGAGCCGACAATTGGCATCTGCTGAGGACAAAGCGACTTACGTGAGGATCTTGGAAGTAGTATTCCAGTTTCCGAAGGGTAAATTCAAAGCAATTGAGACCTTCAAGTCCGAACTTGACGTTGATATTCAATACAATTCCTGCTTTCAGGTCTCCCTTGATGCTGCCGAGGGACACCTTGCCGATTATGGGGACTTTGATGCCAGCGTTGACTTCCAAATACAAAGTAGTCATATCAACATAGCCCGAAATCTATTGGTGGGTCCGCTGTAAGTATGTACCAAAATGGTGAGTTGGTAGATGTTCACTTACGGTAAGCATACCAAAGAAAGTCGCGTCGAATGGGTAACGTCCGCCGACGGGAGCAGAGAGAAGGATGACATGTCCTTCGTCGGTAATATTGCTAGCTGCCCACTTCTCCAATGCTACCCAATGATATTAATTCAGGTCAAGGTCCATGCCATTTGACAGAGTCGCACTTACCGTCAAATTCCTCCTGAGAGGTGTGACCAGCATGGCCAGTGGAAGGAGGAACGTTGACTTGCTTTACCAATTGAAGAAGGTCCTGTTCCAAGTCAGCGTCCTCGTACTTGGCAGGATTGAGTTCCAATTCAAGTGGAACTGACAAAATGACCAAGATAATTAACAAGCCGCCCCCCTCAACTGAACAGTCATAATATGGATACCACTTACCAACGCTCAGGTCGTGGACGGTATCTTCTTGTCCAGCAAGGACTTGCTTGTGCTTCAACTCGTATGAGAATCTCCAAGCCGCAAGTCTGATTCTATCGGAAAGAGTTGGCCTACCAGAGTGTTAATGATCTGTCAATTCGGTTCTAATGCGATTACTTACGACAAAATACTGATGATGAAGCTCGCAGAGGTAACAGTACCTCCTTTACCTCCTTGGAGCGAACGGCGGCGTAGTTGAATAATTGACGAGGTAAAAGGTTGATCGCCAATGGGAGCGCTTCCAAGGTAGCTCTAATATCGTTAACTTGTTTGGGGCTCAAATGCGGAAACAGATATTTCTCAACTGCCTTGCAAATTGGATCACCTGGCTGAGTTGGGATCGAGATGGCTCTGTCACGACAAACGGAGCTCGTAAGTACTGCGTGTAAAAAGTCATGGAAGGGATGCTTACTCTTTCGCCTTGAAATGACCTGCGATCCACGAGGATTCTCCGCCATTAGCTTCCGAATTGTGCTCCCATCCGTAGATCTCATCAGTTGCGGCCGCCTCGGTAGCTAGTTTCAGCAATCCCTGGAGCACTTGGGTCTAATGGGACATATGATTATAAGTATTAGGTGAGGGAACCGACTTTGGCTATGTTGTCAAGAAATTAGCGCCCCATCACAACAAAACTACGGAATCGCGCGTGCGACGACCTGGAGTACTGCTTGATTCTGAGTACCTCCTCTTTGAATTTAAGAGGTTAATACCCCCGCAGCTTGTCTGTCCATTCCAAGCTTGAGTACGTTTCATCGCTGATGATGAGGCACTGAGGAAGTTCAAAGTTGAATGTTGAACATTAAATCATGAGTGTGGGAGTTTGAGATTGCTGATGGCCGAATTGCATCCGAGTCCGTCCAAACTTGTTCGTACCCACAACATTTGCACTTGCACGGACTCAGCACACAAGTTCAACGCCATCATCTAATACTCGTCTGTGTTGTGTTGATGAGCAAGCGATGAAGCAATAGTATATGGATAAGGTGTGCCACTCGATGCTTTACAGCTTTCCCTCCGATTGTAGGGGCCAATGCCATGCTGTTTCGCGGAGCCGCCAGCTGTGCCCTATATTTGACAAAAATTGATCGAGCTTTGCGGAATATCGAACATGAAACTAATGCCGAGGTTCTGGTATTCTTCTCTGATAAGATTTAGAACATATGCGTTCTCTGTTAAATCTCTAAACTCTCTAAAGTCATTTCGCTAAGTAGACGTCATGACCATAAAGCCCTATGGAGACACGAACGCGTTATGCGTTCCGCAGAAGCTCCATCACCACTGGTCCTCGCTATCTCTCGAGTACCAGGGTCAAGATAGTTTAATTAGTTTCCGTGATGGTTTATGCTTTCATAGGCTTTATGGCATATGCCTGGGTTACAAGGACGAATGCGAGAGAAATCTATCGTATCACTATGATATGTGATATAGTAGGGAGATTTTCAGGATATATTCGAACTACTCCAAATAAGGGAAAGTGCCAAATCTGTTTTGTTGAAAGCAATCTTTGCGCATCCAATCGCTAACGAGGCAGCACTGGCACGCCACACATAAATCGTTGCCCGCTTTCGACATTGTCCATTACACTCTTCCTTCCCTCCTACCTTCTACTTGTGCAATCATCCACAGTAAACATGTCTGCTTTCCCCTCCTCCACCTCCAACAGAGTGCGCCATGATGGATATGAGGCAAATGCTTCCCATTCGCGTCACACGACGACGCGTGAATATGTGGTTGGGGTTGAAAACATTGTCCAGATTCTTCCGCTACCCGTGTTTATGGATTCCTTTGGTTTTGAAAGTCTCCCGATCGTTCTCACTGCTGAGAAGGTACGTGCTCGTGATTCCCCAAGCCGATTGCCACCATCTGACGCGACCAATAGGGAGCCCAACTCTTAAATGGCCTCTACAATGAAGATCCACACCCGAATGCTAACAACAGGATTGAAGGACAACAATGCATTGAAGGAGCTACAGAATCCGTCGTGGAATTTCTTGGGCAAACGCTCTATGGGTACAATTTATTGGCATCCGAATTACCTTCCATTTCACCATCACCACCACCACCACCACCACTGTCTTGGGAGCAGTCCCCTGCAACCACCCCTTCTCACTCTTCTTTGCCACATGTTGATGCCCAACACTCCGCGTTGATAACTGCAGGACCACTTCTCACTCCTGGTCCCAGTCGCCTTCCAACCCAGACAAATTCTCGACCTCCAATGACCACAACAACTGTTCCCGACAGGCGAGATGGCCGCAGCAGACCCACTCGGTCGTTCGCTCGCCAAAACAACAAAACCTATACACGAGTCATCTGGAATGGCTCTGCTCAAAAGCCAGAAGAGCGCCACCCTGACAACTTGTCACTGGCTTTGAGTTCAGGCGAGGGGCGGAGCAGCGCCGCGGGACCAGGACCAGGACCAACGACGACGTTGGAGTCCAACAAAGGGACACGTTACCCCCACAGCAAAGGTGCATACCATCCTTCTCACTCCATCACTTCCCGATCGCTCACATCAATTGCATCGATGGCACCCATGGAAACGACGCCTACCATGGTCACTGCCATGATTGGTCCTGATGCCAATCCAGACAATGCAGAAGAACGAAGGAGCGACCTCACCGACGAGGAGCTGCGGAGACTGAGCGTTGACCAAATCATGGCCCGCATTGACCGTCTCCGGAAACTTAGCAAGGGAAGGCGCTGGCCATGCCCTTACAAGCTTGGAGCTGGGAGCGTGCCATGTCCCCAAAATTGTAAGTCAAAAGGTGATTTACAGCGACACATCATGAGCAAAGGGCACAAATCTATCAAGCATGAGTGCCCGATATGCCACGCAAGCTTCACGAGAAAGGATGCTCTGAAAAGGCATCAGGATCGGAAGAGTTGCAACACCAGATCCCCTTAGGACAGGTACTTGCTACAATTTCTGTGGTTGGTAGGGTACACTCTTCACCAAATGGACAATTTTCGTACCGTTCTCCCCAGCTTTCGGCAGTTTGCTTTGGTCTCTTTCTCCGCCCTTGTAATAATTTCTTCTGCTGCCTCGTTTGTGCCGATCGCTTCCGCATTGTACACTATATCACTACATCTACATCTTCTCATCATCGGTCATCATCGCGTACATCTGCGACTCTGGCTGTCTTTATCTCAGTCATCTCAGTTCCCCACCATTAAGAAGAGACAGATAAGATATTTACATTGTATAATAGTTCTCGTTCTTGCAATGGATCGACTCGAGTGTGTTGCTGATCAGTGTGGTGGGAGCCAAAATGTGACTGTTGTGACGACGTTAGACGTTACATATCACCGCATCAACTGCATCATTTGATCTATAAATATAACTATGCACATGATTGGGTTATGGGTGTCATTCGCCTCTGCCGGTGAGCCCAATCATTGGACGCGTGCTTCCATGATAATGTCAAAGTAGTCAGGGGACCACAAGGCATTGAAAAAGTCGAACACCGTGCAATGGGATTGGGTGTAGCCACGAACAACGACTTACCGACGACTACAGATATTGTTGACCTGTCTAGCAACTCTGAAAGCAATATGAAGCCTAACGAAACGTCGCCTGTCAATTTTCATTAGTGTTCGTAGATATTCATTGTGTAATATAAATAGATGGAAATGAAGAGAAAACTGGAACGTTAAAGCTCATGAGAAACAGTCGGGCTGCCTTCAAAATCATTCATATTCATGATAGCATTGGGTCTCATTGATTGATGCAGAACAGAGTACACACCGGGGCACAAAAACATCAAAGTTCCTTTGCTGTCACCTCAGTTTCTTGAGAAGACCGAGGCGAGGGAAAAGGAAACTTCCAAATTTCACTACTTTCCCCTCCGAGTCAGCTTTCATAGCTTGCTGGCGTCACTGCTCTATGACTGGCAGTGATGTCCTTGTATAATGCACACTTCACTCCTAGATGAGTTACGACAATAACAGAGTGAGTTGGCCCAGAACATGCATCGTGCCCTGCGGTTCCTATTTATTTGATTTCCCTTCCATCACAACTTACGAAGGAGTCTGGAAGGACTACTGCAGTAGGCATCAACATCCTTGGGCTTCACTGACTTGGAGACCACCCGTGAGATCCTCGGGCCTTGAGAGTAAGTCTGGGCTCCTCAGTTCATAGTCGAACTTCCAAGCATGCAAATTGAACAGTGTTGAGGGCGTAGGTCTTAAGACATTTCATGACATTGTAGACATAAGAGTCAGCGCACTCAAGTCTTGGAGACCCAAGGAGGCCACTCACGATAACAAGCCAACGACAAGGCTTGCAGACGCAATCTTACCGTTATCAACTTTGCTGATAGCAGCCTTGTTCAAAAATTCGCGAGGAACGTCGTTGGAATGCAATTCAAGTGCACTTAACAATGACTCGAATGTCCTGGCCCTGCTTGGCATTCAACTCTTGGAGGAGGTACTTCACAATGCTCTTTCGGACGGGTTCACCAGGAATGATGACAACTGGGATCGGCTTCGAATTTCTGAATGGTGGGATTAGCATAGACACAAGTGAAAGGTTGAAATTGGGAGACACGCACTCAAACTTGCCGGTAACCCATCCAGATGAAGCGCCAGCCAAAATGTTTCTCCCAATTCGCGAGTTCATCGTTCTCCGCAGCTTGAGTGGCAGTTGTCACAAACATGGATGATGTCATTCTGGCGGCGAAATTATCCGTTTTAAGAGTGAGTTATGGACTCGGCTAGTACAGGGACGGAGGCAACGCACCGTTTGCTCCTCGGTGAATCCAGGTTGGAAGATAACCACCGTGTTCAGGATTACTACCGCATACGGACCCCTGTCCTTGGTGGTTGCGAAGATCTTGCTTTCATCTAGCTTCGGAGGGGCTTCGATGCTCTTCGTCTGATTGATGAGGTTGTCTACAGCTGTGGCCATTCTAAAGGTGAGGATCAAGTATTGTCTGAAGTGTACCTCAGAGAGAGACGACTCGTTCTGATTAAGCCGTATCCTTTACGAGCGTAGCATTGAGCATGTTGTATTCAGGGGGTAGAGGGGCAGTCAGACTCCTAAGGATTTAGAGCCTCGAGTTCATGACATGCAACTCGACTCTCCTAGAGCAGATAGGTGCCCTGACATGTATCGTGTTCACTGACGGCGATACAGATGTGAACAGGGGCAACGCAGTTCTTCCAGTACATGGGCTGGGTGAATCGTCCGCCAATAGATCCTGAGCATACCCTCGTGTATATACAGTCTCGAACCAGGCGTAAGAAACGAGGAAGGTGAGAGAATGCAGTTTGTCAAGCCTCGTCACCAATGTGCGTGGGGTGAGCTGCTCCTGTGAATAGTGATGCAATTCTTCCATATCATGAACTTTATTGGCTAGGTATAGTTGAGAAAAGCAATCCAACGTCGAAGTCGGTAGAACCCCATAAGATGAGTTTGGAGGGGTTAGAAAGTCGTCGCGCAAGACTAGTCCAGAAGTGTTATATGTCCAAAACAGGCCACAGCCGGTGTAGGCAAAAAATCATGTCACAAACCGCACATGGGTTGAATATTGTGACCCAGGTCGAGTTCCGCTTCCTTTCGTTCCAGTCGTCGTATTTCGATCAACGGAATGTCGCGTTCAACCGAGGTATATCGATCAGAAGCGAGATCGCGTTCCCCAAAGTCAAAGTCGATAGGTATATGGAGATCCCCATAACGATGGAGTGGCAGTTGCACCCGCCAGCCATGACGAGTTGACTCGGGTAAAGAGTAACAGGATTTGGTTGGGATTAGTTTCAGGGTATTCTTGGAGGCAGTAGTCAAAAAGGTGGTCTACGACTTCAGGTGGGAGTGCAAAGGAAGATGGCGGCTGAGAATTTTCAAAATCGCCATGAGTTGGGTCAGAGTTAACGTCAGGAATTTTCATGAGGTGATTGGGATATGTGAGTGTGCAGCATACCTTGTTTTCCTCTTTCAAACCAGCTTGAAAGATGACAAAAGAATTCAAGACTACAGCTGTGGAACGAGGGGCGCTGCTCTGTTTTGCTTGTTTCTCGGCGGTAGCAGTCTTTTCAGAAAGGGCCTTGTAATGCTTGCTCGGGCTCAGTACTTGTGTAGACATTGTTCAAGCGAGGAAGAGGTTATTAGATCAGAGAGGTAGAGCTGTAAGCACTAGAGCTGAGAGTGAAGTTCTCGGTGATGATGTTCGTTCCAAAGTCCAGCATACGGAGCTTATATATGCATCCTGAAAGGATTATTCGCATAAACAGGGTGCTCGGAATTGCGGAACGCACTTAGGAGACTAACGTGGTTGACGTTGAGGTTGACGCGGGCATAGAGGAGGAAAGTACTCCTGATGCTATGGACCCCTTGAAAGCGACAGGAAGATTGTACATAGGACTCTTAATGTCTGCTGAAGCATGCGAGTGGGTCGCGCCTTCAATATTTCCGTGGGGAAGGAAGGACAAACCTCCAACATCGACAGGGGGATGCCAATGAGAGGTTATAGGGGACCTACAGTCATAGATTGATCACCGATTTGTACGGGGTAAGGTTATGAGGATTGACTGCATGTACGTGAACATGTTGGACGTCAATGCGAGGGGCTGAAATGTACCTTTGGAATATCATGCAGAGTCAATATCTAGGCAAGGAACGGTGCACAGTGAGGGCATAAGGGCGTGATATCGTAGCGAAATACAAAATAAACCGTGGTAGGTAAATGGGGCAACGTCGAGTGTTGAGGTCTCGGACACTGTAGTAACAACGATCGGAACGCAACACGGATCCAACGAATGATGCACATACAAGGCGTTCTATCTACGAGAACCAATCGCTGTATCCCTCACCAACCAAATATCAAATCCGACACATATCCAACAACACCTTTACTAGGTGGCGCTGCGGCTGAATCCACACCTTCAGGAGGCATGATGGGAGGGACACCCCAGCGGCTTGCGTACGATCCCCTATCGTGTCCTGACCTCTTAAAAGCCGTGGCTGAGGGTGCCAGTTTGATTGGTGTTCCGAGATTTGGGAAATCGGGCATTCTTGGGGCATGTGAGGATGAAGCCGTTGATTCATCTATGGCCATGAAATCTCCTGGTGGGATGCCTCCAATGGCAAGCCTCGGAGCTGGAAGGCCTGTTATGGCCTCTGCTTGCGAGGGGTCCTATACATAACAGAGCAAAGAAACAAGCACGTAAGCGTATGTGCGGGAAAAGAGGGCATAACCATACCGCGAACTTCACACCAATCATCCAACTTCCACTCACGACATCGCCGCTTTTTCTTACAGCCCTCAGGGCTTCGCCTGCATCGAAAAAGCCGATTTTAAAGCAGTTCATGACCTCTGAACTTGGTTCGGGCTCTGTAGAACGTCCTAGTGATTTAAAGTATTCGGCGGTTATGGCATATTTTTCGGCCGGGTATCCAAAGACAATGATGTATATTGGTTGCTGCGAAGACAAGGATTGTTGTGAACGTAGTTGACGGCGAGAAGTGCTGACAGCAAAATGATTCTAGAATTGAGGGTAATTCAGTAAGGATCTTGGCAAGGGGGTGGAACACGAGACAGAGAGGAGCTTACGCGAGGTTGGGGATGAGTCTTCACCGTGTCAGTACGAGCTTCATTCGGGATATCTGTAACGGAGGCCATTGGTGGTGCATCTTCATCATCCAAGTTAGGTCTTAGCCTGAAGAAGGAAGAGCAGCATGAATTCAAGGATTAACCCGATAACGACTTGACAGGAAAAACGAACCGGGGTGGTTCAAACATAGAATCCGTTCCAAACCCAGGACTTGAGCCTCTAAGGATATTGTTCATTTTTGCATCCGTCGGTACAATAGGCGGTTCATCTTTACGACTCCCTTGGGACGCGTGCTGTACGATATTCAGTATTCTCCATTGTGGGCGTAGCAAAGTGAACGGAAACTAGCCTGCGATGCTGACTGAAAGAAAGCAGCACCGGAAGAGATCAGCCACATAAATTCCAGTCACTTGTCATATATGCATACCAACAAGTATCCAGACTGGTATTGATGGGTCCGTGAATGTGTTAGGCTGTCAACTAGGGAAGTTGAAAGCGCGCTTCCTGGGCCTGAGGTGCTCCATGTGCTGTGGCTTGGGTTGTGATACGATCCAGAAGAGAAGCCAGAGGATGAGTAGGAGCTATTGAACATGGTTAGAGGGAAACAGAGATCGCGCGAAACGTTCCAGCGGCGTTTCACTGCAGTGGCGCGCTGTTGATTTTTTGTTTGGCACCAACTCTGCTGCCAAACACTGGCAACGAAATGAAGAGAAAACTGGGACTTTGGCCGAAAAACGACAGTTACGTTCATGAGAAACCGTCGGGCTACCTTCAAAACCATCATAACATGGGGTCTCATTGATTAATGCAGTAGATAATACACCGGGCACAAAAAGATAAGTTCTATAGCCCTCACCTCAGCTTTCTTAGCTTGCGGGCGTCACTGCTCTCTGACTCGGAGTGATTTCCTTACAATAGCAGAGTGAGATGTCCCAGGACATGCAGCTGGAATTCGAAGCGATGATTCTCAGCTGCGACCTAACACGCTCGTCCTTCAAAGCCATCTTAGCTGGCATCATGAATGAATACATGTCTGCACGGCTGCGTCGATGATAAGAAAAGGTGAAGGTATATATGCAAGCTTCTGTCATCATGCATCGTCTGACAGTACGCACGACACATATCCCCTTACAAATGGTCACTCGCAACTGCTCGACTCGTCACATCAGGTGTAAATCTCCAGATTCGGAACGTCTAACGTCGTCACAACAGTCACATTTTGGCTCCCACCACACTGATCAGCAACACACTCGAGTCGATCCATTGCAAGAACGAGAACTATTATACAACGTAAATATCTTATCTGTCTCTTCTTAATGGTGGAGAACTGAGATGACTGAGATAAAGACAGCCAGAGTCGCAGATGTACGCGATGATGACCGATGATGAGAAGATGTAGATGTAGTGATATAGTGTACAATGCGAAAGCGATCGGTACAAACGAGGCAGCAGAAGAAATTATTACAAGGGCGGAGAAAGAGACCAAAGCAAACTGCCGAAAGCTGGGGAGAACGGTACGAAAATTGTCCATTTGGTGAAGAGTGTACCCTACCAACCACAGAAATTGTAGCAAGTACCTGTCCTAAGGGGATCTGGTGTTGCAACTCTTCCGATCCTGATGCCTTTTCAGAGCATCCTTTCTCGTGAAGCTTGCGTGGCATATCGGGCACTCATGCTTGATAGATTTGTGCCCTTTGCTCATGATGTGTCGCTGTA
>OX637786.1:1956974-2188643 GCA_951802395.1 Volvariella surrecta
TTGGTCGCGTCAGGTGGTGGCAATCGGCTTGGGGAATCACGAGCACGTACCTTATTTGCACTTGCACGGACTCAGCACACAAGTTCAACGCCATCATCTAGTACTCGTCTGTGTTGTGTTGATGAGCAAGCGATGAAGCAATAGTATATGGATAAGGTGTGCCACTCGATGCTTTACAACTTTCCCTCCGATTGTAGGGGCCAATGCCATGCTGTTTTGCGGAGCCGCCAGCTGTGCCCTATATTTGACAAAATTGATCGAGCTTTGCGGAATATCGAACATGAAACTAATGCCGAGGTTCTGGTATTCTTCTCTGATAAGATTTAGAACATATGCGTTCTCTGTTAAATCTCTAAACTCTCTAAAGTCATTTCGCTAAGTAGACGTCATGACCATAAAGCCCTATGGAGACACGAACGCGGTTATGCATTTCGCAGAAGCTCCATCACCACTGGTCCTCGCTATCTCTCGAGTACCAGGGTCAAGATAGTTTAATTAGTTTCCGTGATGGTTTATGCTTTCATAGGCTTTATGGCATATGCCTGGGTTACAAGGACGAATGCGAGAGAAATCTATCGTATCACTATGATATGTGATATAGTAGGGAGATTTTCAGGATATATTCGAACTACTCCAAATAAGGGAAAGTGCCAAATCTGTTTTGTTGAAAGCAATCTTTGCGCATCCAATCGCTAACGAGGCAGCACTGGCACGCCACACATAAATCGTTGCCCGCTTTCGACATTGTCCATTACACTCTTCCTTCCCTCCTACCTTCTACTTGTGCAATCATCCACAGTAAACATGTCTGCTTTCCCCTCCTCCACCTCCAACAGAGTGCGCCATGATGGATATGAGGCAAATGCTTCCCATTCGCGTCACACGACGACGCGTGAATATGTGGTTGGGGTTGAAAACATTGTCCAGATTCTTCCGCTACCCGTGTTTATGGATTCCTTTGGTTTTGAAAGTCTCCCGATCGTTCTCACTGCTGAGGAGGTACGTGCTCGTGATTCCCCAAGCCGATTGCCACCACCTGACGCGACCAATAGGGAGCCCAACTCTTAAATGGCCTCTACAATGAAGATCCACACCCGAATGCTAACAACAGGATTGAAGGACAACAATGCATTGAAGGAGCTACAGAACCCATCGTGGAATTTCTTGGGCAAACGCTCTATGGGTACAATTTATTGGCATCCGAATTACCTTCCATTTCACCATCACCACTACCACCACCACCGTCTTGGGAGCAGTCCCCTGCAACCAACCCTTCTCACTCTTCTTTGCCACATGTTGATGCCCAACACTCCGCGTTGATAACTGCAGGACCACTTCTCACTCCTGGTCCCAGTTGCCTTCCAACCCAGACAAATTCTCGACCTCCGATGACCACAACAACTGTTCCCGACAGGCGAGATGGCCGCAGCAGACCCACTCGGTCGTTCGCTCGCCCAAACAACAAAACCCATTCACGAGTCATCTCGAATGGCTTTGCTCAAAAGCCAGAAGAGCGCCACCCTGACAACTTGTCACTGGCTTTGAATTCGGGCGAGGGGCGGAGCAGCGCCGCGGGACCAGGACCAACGACGACGTTGGAGTCCAACAAAGGGACACGTCCCCCCCACAGCAAAGGTGCGTACCATCCTTCTCACTCCATCACTTCCCGATCGCTCACATCAATTGCATCGACGGCACCCATGGAAACGATGCCTACCATGGTCACTGCCATGATTGGTCTTGATGCCAATCCAGACAATGCAGAAGAACGAAGGAGCGACCTCACCGACGAGGAGCTGCGGAGACTGAGCGTTGACCAAATCATGGCCCGCATTGACCGTCTCCGGAAACTTAGCAAGGGAAGGCGCTGGCCATGCCCTTACAAGCTTGGAGCTGGGAGCGTGCCATGTCCCCAAAATTGTAAGTCAAAAGGTGATTTACAGCGACACATCATGAGCAAAGGGCACAAATCTATCAAGCATGAGTGCCCGATATGCCACGCAAGCTTCACGAGAAAGGATGCTCTGAAAAGGCATCAGGATCGGAAGAGTTGCAACACCAGATCCCGTTAGGACAGGTACTTGCTACAATTTCTGTGGTTGGTAGGTTACACTCTTCACCAAATGGACAATTTTCGTACCGTTCTCCCCAGCTTTCGGCAGTTTGCTTTGGTCTCTTTCTCCGCCCTTGTAACAATTTCTTCTGCTGCCTCGTTTGTGCCGATCGCTTTCGCATTGTACACTATATCACTACATCTACATCTTCTCATCATCGGTCATCATCGCGTACATCTGCAACTCTGGCTGTCTTTATCTCAGTCATCTCAGTTCCCCACCATTAAGAAGAGACAGATAAGATATTTACATTGTATAATAGTTCTCGTTCTTGCAATGGATCGACTCGAGTGTGTTGCATGATCAGTGTGGTGGGAGCCAAAATGTGACTGTTGTGACGACGTTAGACGTTACATATCGCCGCATCAACTGCATCATTTGATCTATAAATATAACTATGCACATGATTGGGTTATGGGTGTCATTCGCCTCTGCCGGTGAGCCCAATCATTGGACGCGTGCTTCCATGATAATGTCAAAGTAGTCAGGGGACCACAAGGCATTGAAAAAGTCGAACACCGTGCAATGGGATTGGGTGTAGCCACGAACAACGACTTACCGACGACTACAGATATTGTTGACCTGTCTAGCAACTCTGAAAGCAATATGAAGCCTAACGAAACGTCGCCTGTCAATTTTCATTAGTGTTCGTAGATATTCATTGTGTAATATAAATAGATGGAAATGAAGAGAAAACTGGAACGTTAAAGCTCATGAGAAACAGTCGGGCTGCCTTCAAAATCATTCATATTCATGATAGCATTGGGTCTCATTGATTGATGCAGAACAGAGTACACACCGGGGCACAAAAACATCAAAGTTCCTTTGCTGTCACCTCAGTTTCTTGAGAAGACCGAGGCGAGGGAAAAGGAAACTTCCAAATTTCACTACTTTCCCCTCCGAGTCAGCTTTCATAGCTTGCTGGCGTCACTGCTCTATGACTGGCAGTGATGTCCTTGTATAATGCACACTTCACTCCTAGATGAGTTACGACAATAACAGAGTGAGTTGGCCCAGAACATGCATCGTGCCCTGCGGTTCCTATTTATTTGATTTCCCTTCCATCACAACTTACGAAGGAGTCTGGAAGGACTACTGCAGTAGGCATCAACATCCTTGGGCTTCACTGACTTGGAGACCACCCGTGAGATCCTCGGGCCTTGAGAGTAAGTCTGGGCTCCTCAGTTCATAGTCGAACTTCCAAGCATGCAAATTGAACAGTGTTGAGGGCGTAGGTCTTAAGACATTTCATGACATTGTAGACATAAGAGTCAGCGCACTCAAGTCTTGGAGACCCAAGGAGGTCACTCACGATAACAAGCCAACGACAAGGCTTGCAGACGCAATCTTACCGTTATCAACTTTGCTGATAGCAGCCTTGTTCAAAAATTCGCGAGGAACGTCGTTGGAATGCAATTCAAGTGCACTTAACAATGACTCGAATGTCCTGGCCCTGCTTGGCATTCAACTCTTGGAGGAGGTACTTCACAATGCTCTTTCGGACGGGTTCACCAGGAATGGTGACAACTGGGATCGGCTTCGAATTTCTGAATGGTGGGATTAGCATAGACACAAGTGAAAGGTTGAAAATTGGGAGACACGCACTCAAACTTGCCGGTAACCCATCCAGATGGAGCGCCAGCCAAATGTTTCTCCCAATTCGCGAGTTCATCGTTCTCCGCAGCTTGAGTGGCAGTTGTCACAAACATGTATGATGTCATTCTGGCGGCGAAATTATCCGTTTTGAGAGTGAGTTATGGACTCGGCTAGTACAGGGACGGAGGCAACGCACCGTTTGCTCCTCGGTGAATCCAGGTTGGAAGATAACCACCGTGTTCAGGATTACTACCGCATACAGATCCCTGTCCTTGGTGGTTGCGAAGATCTTGCTTTCATCTAGCTTCGGAGGGGCTTCGATGCTCTTCGTCTGATTGATGAGGTTGTCTACAGCTGTGGCCATTCTAAAGGTGAGGATCAAGTATCGTCTGAAGTGTACCTCAGAGAGAGACGACTCGTTCTGATTAAGCCGTATCCTTTACGAGCGTAGCATTGAGCATGTTGTATTCAGGGGGTAGAGGGGCAGTCAGACTCCTAAGGATTTAGAGCCTCGAGTTCATGACATGCAACTCGACTCTCCTAGAGCAGATAGGTGCCCTGACATGTATCGTGTTCACTGACGGCGATACGGATGTGAACAGGGGCAACGCAGTTCTTCCAGTACATGGGCTGGGTTAATCGTCCGCCAATAGATCCTGAGCATACCCTCGCGTATACACAGTCTGAAAACAATAGGGAAACGATAAGTAAAAGTTTCATCCACGCAGGCTATCAATTTACATCAGTTGATGAATAGGAGGAGACCCAGGTACAGCTTCGCATTCCCATGTCACCGACCAGGAGTTACACGACAGGTGAGATAATACCATGAATTTCGCAAACTGGACCGCTGCAGCGCATTGCAAGGTTAGGTACAAGAATTCAGAATCCGAGTTAGGAGATGACTTACTGCCGGTGCTTCCATTCAGGATTAAGGTTTGATGATACGAGCAGGGAGCACATTCCCATGCCTATGGTCACCCTCGATAACCACAAAGGTCTGGTACCTTATGCCAAACCCAACCAGGACGTGCAGTAAGTATAGGCGAGCAACGTGTGATGGCCGTCACGTCCGGCTCGTCAGATGCCCGGTCCGAAAATTCGATGGAGGCCAGTACCAACGAGATGGGTTCTACCTTCTGTGAGGGCGCTTGGTGTTGCAGCTACAGCGAAGTGTGTCAATCCTCCTGCAGCATGCCATAAAGGATCATCACAAGGGACAGATGTTAAGAAAATCAAGTGGAAGGCGCTGCTTCCTTCATTCAGAAATTGAAAAGGGGAGATAATCAAAGTGATAAAAAGGCAGGCAAAAATGTACCAAAGCAATCAGTGATTCAATTGTGAATTAGTATCGACAACCGGAGAGTAAGTACTGGCATTAGATATTGGTATATCCGGGATATACTGTACGAATTGACGTAGCACAAGATCTACTCGCGACCATTTGACTAGGTATAAGATAATTGAATGGAGTGTGATGTGAAAGAATGGAATGTGAAGAGAGAGCGGATATATGGGCTTATATCATATGGGTAGTTAGTAAAGCGTACAAATATTATGAATAAAATGAATGCAGAGATGGGAGATGCATTATAGATGGGGTGGATGGGAGTGCATAGAGCATGGATGTGGCAACATGTAAAAATTACGTCGGACGGGTGATTTTACAAGTGTCCGGATGGGCATACCAAACAAATGAGTAGGGAGGGTCATAGGGAAGTGTAACTGCAGGATCAGAACCTGTTAGGAACAGGTGTGGCTTCGCGACTTCCGGAGCGCGAATTTACTGAACGAGTTGGAGAGCCCACCCTGGACATTGATATAGGAGCAGGCGCAGGCGGAACTGGGGGTAATGCTGGGAGCGGCATGTTGGGCGGAGGCGTGGCAGAAGGGACTATTCCATTCGAGATGGCTCGTCTGATAGGTCGTCGTGGCCTGCAAGAAACACGAGGTAAGACACCAAGATGGATGTTTCCACAAGGACGGACGACGAACCTGAGTAAAGCGCCACTGATTTTCGGTGACGTGGCACTATTGGCGGTCGTAAACGGCAGGGGTGCGGGCGCGACGATCTTTGCTCCAACGCTCCCACTCCGCATCCTCATCAACATTGTTTTGTTTCCTACAGTTTGGGTATGAATGAACCCCCCTGACGGACTTCCAAACCTATTCTCATCGTCGTCCGTTATTTTCATCATACTCAACATCCCACCAAGGCTCCCACTTCTCGGTCTACCGCTTCCTGCACCCGTTATAATACCGCCCACGCTGGTACCAAGGATCTCATCCATGCTACCACATGAGCCCCTTGCTAAATGTCTCTGCAGCTGAGCCGCAGCTTCTGCATGTCGCGCAGGGGATTTGATAGCTGTCATCGGTGACGACCCAATGGTAATACTTGATCTCCGTTTTCGAATTGGTTTCGGCGGGTCGGATATTCTGTGGGCTCGGGTACCAGAAGACGCTGTTGGTGTAGTCGTTGCTGTCATTGCCGCCGTGATAGCCGGATGTGCGTTAGGAGATGCGGATAATCCCGAGGATGAAGAGGAATAGGAGGCGGGGTCATTGAAGGACGACGGCGTAAATGTGAGAGTGTTCGGAGCTGCGACTGGAATCATGCGCGCAGGGGTAGGTGTTTCTTCACGATCCTCAACATCGCTGTCGTCTGGTATGGCAGAGTAAGATGGGCGAACCGCAACAGCTGATGAACGCGTCGCTGTTGAGGTCAGCGACGCCTTGAAGCTTCGGGGTTTTGTGAGAGCTATGTCGTTCGTGCCAGTCATTGGATAGTCTACAGGCACTGTTGTATATGATGGACGGGGGTGGTGGGAAGAGGCTAGCAAGCCCGATGAGAAGAAAGCGGAATATGTGGTCATTCTCGTAGACTTTTCGAAAAATTCAACGACGTGAGGAGAACTTGATGTAGGGAAAGAGGAGTGAAGATGGACAGCAAAGTACTCCCAAAGGTGTGCTTAAAAAGCGAAACGGGAGGGAGGGAGTTAATTACGTGTGACAAACGCACGATGAGCGATTTTTTCCGCTGCCTCTTGGATTTAGCGGCAAAACCGGCGTAAAGGAACGTGAGCAGCGGAACAGGACTCACCGAAAAAAGGGTTGTCAGTCTAATAAGTGAAGCAAGACGAAAATATGAGTCGTGTGCGATAGGGATAACGGATGAAGCGGATATTTGAGGATCGTTGGGTAGGATTCAAGAAAAAAGTGTGGGTACCAACCGGGTTGTCTCCTCTGACGTGTATTTTGAAATTAACCGGAGCTTGCACCGGGTTTTAAGGAGGTAATTAATGTCAAATCAAGATGTAAGATGCGAGTCAGAAAGAGAAAGTGAAGTTATTAGAAACGTATTATAGCTGGGGTGGGGAGGGAGCGTTGAATGAGGTGGTTCAGAATTCGTTCAGGGTTCTCTTCCTATATAGAATAAAAACATGCGAGCCTTTGTCGAGACCGCCCTTAGCGTTGGAGGTCTCCTCATTTTGCACCCAAAAAGAGCGGTATCCGAGATCCACAATTCCTTGGCAACCATACCGAAATTAAGGTTGGCAAGCGTACAGCCTTCCCATCAGTCTACACAAGGCCAAGCCTATTCGCTATAGCGCCCACTAGTACAACGCATAATCCTGCCCCTTTATTACCTTTCTGTCATATCAAGGTCGTCCACGCGCATCCAATCCCAGCGCGCACGCGCCGTACTGTAGAACAATAATCATTGTTCTCATTGCCCTTGTTCGCCGTAACACACGCTACGCAGCTTCGAAACCTTGTCAGCCCCCGGCTTGCATTTCACCCGAAAATGAGGCGCCGATCGCATGAAACTGATCGCCGCAGCGGCAAGATTGCTGCCAGATGGCACCCCTCGGAAAGAGCACGCATTACTGGGAATCACAAGGCTACAAACTCTCTGTAGTCATTCAATCCGGTTTTCTACCACGTTTCAAAATAGGATCATAAGTTCATGGCCCTGGGAAACGCCTTACGCCCCGGGATTCTCGCGACGCACTCGTTTTCAATGAATGAATTGGTCCGAAGTGACAACAGCCTATATGTTTAGGCTCTACCGAAAAATAAAGTGAACACGCGATACCTGACACGTCAAATACCAGTGCTCCATGACGTCACGATGGGCCTAGCCAGGAAAATATTCAAGCTCGTCTTGTGGAAATATTAAAAAACTATCATCGGACCACTCCTCAGATAGTGCTGACCATGCACACGGGCTGAGTCTTCGCTTCCTGTTTCTTCTCCCTCTTCATCAACGCCTTGAGATTGATCATCGACCCATCTTCAGCATATATAAGAACTCGTTCAGGTTTCGATATCACCTTGCTCATGCCTTTGCACCCTTGATCACATTCATCGCAAAGCGTGCGTAGCGATATTCTCTCGAGAAATTGCTATACGATGATTACGATACTCTCGAATAGAATAAATCGTGCCTCTGGACCTTCCTTGGGTCCGAAAGCCAATTCGTAATCGTCCCATAAGCCGATGCGGATGTCATGGCGAAGGCTGGGTCCATTTCATGGATGGTACATTCAGCAGTCCATTTCTCCGCGTAGTTCCTCGTCTCATTAGAGTTAAACTTGTATGGAACAATATGAGCTCTACTGCCGCTTGTAACCAACGTTACTCGCCCAGTTCCTATCTTCTTTGGGAACCAGAGTCGCCAACGAAAATGAATCAGGTCATTTCGTTATTAGGCATCATCCGTCCGGAATGCGATTTTGAAATCCAACCTACGGTATGAACGCACCAGATCACCCAAGGGCTAGGGTGGAGATGGGAGATTTGTCCAAGATTCTGAAAGATTACCATATGGAAACTTCCACGTCTCAGACAGCATCATTGGAATTAGTCGAAACATGGAATTAGTACTCTCCAGGTGGAATGACAGGCGTAGAGTTGGTGATGGTTCTCTTGAACGGCTCAGATAGCTATCTGCTGCTGGGACGTTCTTCCCTGGATACGGGATGCAATGAGAGCGTCTCGGTATGGTAAACGTTTTCACGTCTTGGATGTCACATGCAGGAAGCTTCATGAATTTGGCGTCGTGATAAGGATGGTGTTTAGTAGCACCAGGCGGTCTCTCGTTCAAAAACGGAGGTGCTTCAAGTTGAGGTCGTAACGCGAACATGGTAGCTGGAGAGTGTCTGTGTCCAACAATTATCTCCCCTTCACACGGCAATGATAAATGTGATCCTACTCATGCATATGACAGCATCCACGATCAAGCTGCTGAGTTGTTAGAATTGCTCTGAACTCGCATGCTCAGACGACGAAAATGTTGTTACCATTCCAGTCGCTCGACAGACATCGTGGGATGCATTAGCTGAATCATTTCCAAATTACGAGTCGATTTCTGTTGAATTTAACTTCGAGAAGATATCAGTGCGAGGCTTGAAGGAATATTAGCGTGTCTAACACGCCGACTGAGCAAGGCAGGATCCACAGTTGTATTTCTAAACTTTCCCTCCAGCCGTTGCGTCGTATCCAAAAATGACTTCATAATTCGACAGAAAATATCTCGATTGCAGTCCGCGGCTTCGATGAGTAAGCAACATTACCTACGTGCACTGCGCACAATGCCGGCCCTCGAGGTTTTTAGCGACATCGTACCTCAAACGTCATCTAGGGCGTTGGCCTACTTTTATACAAGACGTTCCGGCAGGCGTTTCATCGCTGCGCTCCGGAACGGAATGTGCACGAGACTAGAACACCACGGGTGACCCGAAAATGACCAAACATAGTTCAATTTATCATCTCTAATTTACCGCAACGGCATATTGAATTAAATCCGTTGTTCGCTACCGACCCCTGTTATTTGGTGGGGTCGCAATCACAGCTTAGTACTGTCTCCTACTAGAATCTAAAAAAAGAATCACACCTTCCCTCACACGGTGACCGCAACCTATGAACGACTCGCACACGTCCTTCAATTTAGATATACCTATAGAAACTATAAGAACAGGGACTAGCAATGCTCAACAGGTTGCCATTCTAACTAAACTGGTCAACGTATGTTTTGCACATCCCACGATCACCAGACTCTCCTCGGAAAATTACGATGCAAATAATTTTTTTTAACCCAACACGAAATGCAGAACCCTCAACGTATATAAGACCGGCAATTAGGTTTGAAAACCTTACCATCAATTGAGACCTTTGCTCTTCATTTAGTACAGTACGACTCGCAATCTCGGGTCACACCTATCCTCCTATCGTAATTACTCCTTTCATCGCCGAAACGACCTCTGAAATGTTCTTCTCCACGTCATCGTACAACTGCCGGTCGTCCAAGAAGCTCTAGTAACAATCGAAGCCATCACTGAGAACGTTCATTATCTGTCTATCATTCTGGATACGCTTCTTATATTCCAACATTACCGTTAAAACCAGCCGCAGAAAGACACACTCTACGGACTAATGAAGGTTGCTGCTGATGCTGCGAATTTGAAACACCATAAACTAAACCAGTGGGAACGCGAAATCATGGCACTCACTGAAGCTTCCTATGTATGCTCCTCTGTGATAAATTTTATATGTTTCTGACCAATCAAATTTTGTGTCCATGAAGTCCTATTCCCATCACTACCGTTCCAGGCAAACCAGCTCGTGACGCTATCGAGAGGTATCTCTCCGAGCATCTTCCAGCCAAAGCAGCCCAATATTTCGCTGCGACATATGAAGCTTTCTACTCACCAATTCACCTTGTCGCTCACCGTCTCTTGAACGCCGCCGTCATTACTTCTAAGGAAGTGTTTGGCAATATGTCGTCTGCGAGTTTCGTTATCAGTGTCCACAACTTGCAATAGGTCGGCCGAAAGGATTGATAAAATGGTGGCGCAAACCTATAAAGGCGACAAACAGCGAGATACATGATAAAGATTTCCTTCCAATCAAACAACTTCATTAAAAACAAGGACCCGACACCACTGGAACAATACGGCAACGAGAAGGCGTTCATTTAACTGCTACCTTCTTCTTTTTCTTCTTCCTCAGTACCTCCTCTTCGTATCGCTTAACACCCTTCTCCAACAAAATCAACTCCCCTTGTTTCAGCCAGTACACGTCGCCTTTCTTCTGTTCATCCCAATCATCGTCATCGTCGTCATCATCTTCACCATCCTGTCGAATAAACTCTTCAGGCTTCTCGCCCTCCACCACGGTACGAATAAAATATCGATCGTGGCTGATGACGACTAGAGCCCCGTCGTATGCATTCAACTCTCGAGCCAATGCCATCACACTGTCCGCATCGAGGTGCGTTGTGACTTCGTCGAGAACTAGTAGGTGTGGTGTCCCATGACGGAGTAGCCTTCCTAGAGCCAACCGAACCTAACAAGTACATTAGCTGGAAACTAGTCGGCGATCAACCCCAAATACCTTTTGACCCCCCGATAGTAGAGCAAATGGTAGTTCAGACACCGCACGCCCCGATAAACCCAACGAACCCAGCACACTGCGGACTTCATGTTCTTCAACCTTCACTCCATCACTGACAAGATCCCGCATCAGCAAAGCCAAGGCTGTCAGACCAGGCTCTTTCGCTCCCAGTTCCTCCAACTCTTCAACAGCACTTTGAGAATAATATGCCACGCGTGCCCTTGGATGTCGAGTGATGCTCCCCGTCTTCACTCCACCTCGAGATTCATCAACAATACATCCAACCAGAGTCGATTTACCAGCCCCATTCAACCCAATGATCCCCACTCTGCTCCCAAGATGAATAGCTAGATTAACGCCGTTCAAAATAGCCTTAGGAGCTCGAGGGTATCTGTACGTCACTTTATCCAACCCAACTAACACGCCCACCGTTCGCAAGTCAGGAGCAGGAGATTTGAATAATTGCAATCGGACAAGCGGATCATCTTGAGCAATCTCAATCTCAGCACGGTTGGTAAGGTGGTAACCGGCGAGGTCGCGGTTCAACTTGAATCGGCCGCCGCGAAGGCCAACTTCCATCCCCATTCGTTCGTTTAATTTCTTTTGGCGAGATGCTGCTTGCTTGAGCTTTTTATCGTCTCCAGTTGTTTTGGCTGCTTTGACGTTTCCAGCTATAGTTTTCTTGATATGTGCTTCTTGACGATCCTGAGCATCTGCGTTCATTGAGTCAATAATCCCACGCGTATATTCGACCAATTGATGCACCTTTCATTCGGGTCATACGACGCTGCTGCTCTGCCCTCGTAGTATAATACGAGGTTAAGTTTCCATGATACTTCTCGAGTTTCTGCTCCCGTAGTATGATGACCTCGTCCGCGATGGCATCAACAAACTCGCGATCGTGAGAAACCAGTACCACGGTGGTAGACAATGCTTGTAGGTAGGACTCTAACCAGATGACGGCAGCGATATCGAGGAAGTTGGTAGGCTCATCCAATAGAAGTATATCGCATTGTTGGAATAGGACGGACGCCAGATTGCAGCGCATGCGCCAGCCACCTGACAACGTCGACAACTTTTGCGTGAGGAGCCTTTCAGTGAATCCCAGTCCGCGGAGAATAGATTCTGCACGACTAGCTGCAGTAGAGGCCGACATCTACCATCGGGGGATAATAAGCCACAAGGACACGTCATGTAATAATTGTAACACACCGCTTCCAAGGACCCTTCCAACTCGGCCAAAAGGGCGATAGCTTCATTCGTTTCGTTCGCAATGTCGTTGGCAGAAATAGTCTCACTCTCTCCGAGAGTCAACCTTGCCAGCAGATTAGATTAAACCACCAATAACCAACAACAGACGTACTTCGCAATGGTGCCTTCAATCTCAGTCTCAAGCTCCTTGAGCTCTTTCCTAGCCTTCATTCCTCGAGCACCACTCCTCAATGAGGCATTCTTCTTAGCTTCTTCCAAGTCCGCCAGACGACGCTCGAATTTCAACTTTCTCAGTAAGCGAGGAGCAGCGGTAGAATCAATCGATTTTTCCAATGCATCACGGAGCGCTACACAGCAACGAGACCAAAAATGAGTTAATATCACATGTTTCAAGCTAGTGCCACCTCATACCTTTCGATTCCTTTATCGCACGCTCGCGAACCAGGTCACTGCGCACGACATACTCGACCGGGAGAAGATCTCCTGCCTTCGCATCCATTTCCTTATCACCCTCTCCAAGAGTCTGAGCGAGGTAGAGGATCCTTAGGTTCAACGGAATGCCAGGGATGATCCTCTCTCCAAGAGCACGCATCAAAGTCGACTTTCCAACCCCATTTCGGCCAACGAGGATATAATGGACACCGTTTATCAATTGAAGGTGTGCATCTGTCAAGATCTCTCGTTTCCCGATGAGGACGTTGAGAGTTGGGAGATCAAGATCTTTCGATTCAGCATCCGTGATGTTATGAGAGAATCGGGTTTGTTGAGAAGTCGCAGTGATGAGAGAAGTGTTGTTCGACATTGAAAGCTGGCAGGTATGCAGATATGCTTCCTCAGTAGTTTGCTTGATGGAGATGAGGTTTGTGGAGATCCATCCGAGAGGTTAAGTACTTGAATGGCAATCGAGTCAAGGGTTAAACTTCTCCGGAACCGGTCAACTTGTTGAACCTGTTAAACTCTACTTCATGACGGACGAAATCCTGATCCGTACCACATTTGTTTAAGCAGATGCGAGCTATCTGAACGACACGCTGTCCCGAATAGAAATTCACCTCGAGTGGTGGCATCACAAAGCGAAGCGGTGCAGTTCATCGATTAGGTAATGCATCCGGTGCCGGTGCCGGTGGGGTAGAGTCAGTACGAATCATACAATAGTTCACAAGACCTCGGGTATCATATGGTACGGGAAAAAGGTATATAGACTCTTAATAGGATCTGACCCGGCTCATGCATCGTATATCCATAGTAATAACAACAAAAAGAGAGTATGAGTTGGACCTGCAAGGTCCACAATTACAAAAGAGAAACGAGATCAAGCATGGAAAGGTGATGGTTATCGTACACCATCACTTGCGAGGTCTGAAGCTGCCACATGGAAATATCCTGCTAGGTTAACCTAGAGCCCCAGCAACCAAATCAGCATCATACTCTTGCAGTAAGGATCTCCTACTTACTGCAATATCAAAATATTCTCCTTCCACACCCCCATAACGCAATTCACATCCGTGTCAACTCTGACTTGCTTCGTCTTCGCATCAACATAAGACCTCAAACTCCCCTTCGCTATCGGTGTCCAGTCAAACGAATTAACAACACCCTCCTTCAAGCTACCCGCCGTTTTACCCAAAGTCAGAGGAGTGATGTGGGGTATTAAAAGATCCGCTTGGACTTCTATGGCTAGCGCAAGAGGATTCAATTTGAGCACACCCGAGAGCTAATGGCGGATCCATGAGTGGGGGTCAACCATTCCTGAAGGTAATACCCTTACCTGAATCCGATGGAACAACACCGTGTTGAAGGGACGTTCGAAAAGTGAACCCGTACTGAGCAGAACGACATGGCCTTCAATTGTGATGTTATTTTCAGCCCATTGCGCTATAGCTACAGAGAGTCTTCCAGAATTTGCCAAATACGACATATTGCCCCATGCAACAGTGGGTGGAGACTGTAAAGATAACAACGTACCTCTGTGTTCTTCGTCGATGTCTCCAGGACCGGTAGGACCGAGTGATTCTCGTGTTCGCTCTGGGGGCAAATAGAGCTGCTTGATAAGAGTCTCGGGTGTAATTCTTTGGTCTTCTAATACCTTCTCAGAAGTGGCGTTGTTGTATCGCTCAAGGTCAAACTCCAGGATGAGCTGAACTTGGAACAACAGATCAGTATATGAAATTAGGTACCCAAACTGTTGGACAACATCTCACCATATTGAAGTCCACTGACACCCCCATGACTTCCCGTCAGCACGTCAGCCGGTGTCATTTCGTACGTGAGCCTCCAAGCGTTCAGCAAGACCTGCCCAGACGGCAACAACCTGAATACCGCCATTGATCATCATAGTCCTATCGATGGGAAGCAAATCGACACTTATGAAAAGAAAATCAACCATAAAATCAACTAATCGCTTACTGATAGCTGCATGTTCAGCTGGAGACGGACCAGACCCAACCTCCGTGACAGCGGCAACAGTCAATAGCTCGTTACAGCCTTTGTTTGTCTTGGAATGAAGGGCTTCAAAAGCATGTTGAAGCTCTTCCTGTTGCTGGGGATTGAGCTTAGTGATAGAATTTCAGGATAGTTTGTCAGACTGGTACATCTAGAAGAACTGCGAGTGGGGCTACTCTTGATGTTGAAATAACAATACAGTAAGAATAGGACGCATAATGAATTACACAAGGACTCACTCCGCATCGAAATGTCCAGCAATCCATTGACTTTCAAGTAATCCCGTCCTAAACTTCCATTCATCAATTCCCGGGTTATTTCTTGAAGCCTGCTTGCTCGTAGCTTCAATCCCAGAAGCCAACACCCCATTGATCAATTTTTCCTGCCAAACACCTACGTCAGCATCACGACATCCTTACATCAGACGATTTCCGTTGTAGCATCAGTCGGAAGCCCCTTTGACAAGATAGCAACCGTGTTCAGAATAATAGCCGCCGACATTGGTGTCGTGTCGATTGGTTCTTTCGTTTTTTGCGTAGCAACATCATGCGGATTCGCAATGTTGAGCAAAATCTGGAGTCGAGGTATCTCCAATTAGGAAGTATCTCCAATTAGGAAGTATCTTCAAGTAGGAAGTATCTTTCGAGTTGAGAGGTTTATGAAAAGCTGTTAACCCCATCGTGTCAGACTAGGATTTGATGGTCGCCAGGTGGCTTCGAAGGTGTTACGGGCGGAGGAACACTAGGAAGTTGGACGCGAGAAGAACAATTGAAGTGGTGGGAGCTGGAAAATTACGCGCGTTAAGTACACCACGACACTCCTCGCCTCCTATGATCTTAGGAGATACGATGAGTGCCAGGATGGAAAATGATGCCAATCAACGTTGAACTAGGAGGCATGTAAGTTTGAACTCCTAGGAGCTCCTAAGGCATTAGGAGTCCATTATATTTTTCCTGTACCTGGGGACTTGTTGAACGTCATTCTAGCAGTATACTGCTGGAAATCTGATGCCACACAGACCCGCGGTTCAGATCAAATGGCGATAATATACGTGACCGTTCAGCAGGAACACGGGTAACGTTCGTTTCTCCTTCTCAGGAGAAGCATTAGTTCCTTTTCTGAGAGTTTCCGTTCGCGTTCTGGGTCCCCAGAGAGGGCAAGTTGTGTGCAAGTTTGGAATAATGGAAGAGCGACCGTTGCCTGTGACCGTGACATGCTCACCTGTTTCCCGCGTTCCGGCGGGGTCCTTGGTCATTTTGATTTTAGCATGGGCGACGAGAGAAACTTGAAGGTGAAGAAAAGTCAGGGCCGTAACGATACTTTTTGAGGTTGCTGCAGTGCAACTGTCAAACTCGTCCAGGGTATGTGATGAGGACTTTCACAGATCTGATGAACGACAAAACCAAGACTGCACTCGAATTAGGAGCATTCATGATTCTACAAAGGCGCGATAAACCACCAACTCTCCATCATCACCGTTCACAAACTCCACCTCCGTCCCACAGCCAATAAAGAACACATCTCCTTTCCCAATCTGCATCTCTTCCCAATCCAACTTTCCACCCCACCGAACTACCCCGCCATATTCACTAGTCACAATGGCGATACTTGGTCCTTGGATGGCTCTCTGTCTTTCTTTCTGCACACTCGGTACTTTGATTTGGATGACGGAGAACTCGGGTATTGGGGGATCGTAAAGCATGCTGATGGGGGTGGATGGTGAGGAGAATGCTGTCGGGTTCACGACGTGTTTGCTTGGTGGTGAAGCGATATAAGTAAGGCCCGAAATGAGATTAGGGATATCGCGTAATTTAGGAGTCAACCCTGCTCTAATAACGTTATCAGAGTTGGCCATACATTCCATGATATCTAGACGAGCTTGGATCAGAGACTAGCATTGAATGGACGTATGATGGCTCACCTCCAGAAATGTAGGCATGAGGTTCTCCAGCACCCAAAAAGATGGCTTGTCCAGGCTGAAGCGACACACGGTTGAGCATATATGCGCAGAAAATTCCAATATCTCCAGGGAATTGGCTATTCAACCTTAAAACTAGTTCAACGATCTCTGTATCCTCTCCATTTTCCGCTTTGCCTCCACCCGACTGGTATCGATTGATAAGCTTTTCAAGGTTCGACTTGAACTTGGAATCTTCTGCTGTCATAACTGCTTCAAAAACAAGCTTGAGGGCTTCTTTCTCTGCTGATCCATCTGGAGTGGGGGAGTTGGCGAGGGCCGTGAAGGACGATAGGGCGGACGGAGGTATAAGGGACGCGAATTCGGTTGTGGAAGCTATGTATTGCGCGATTTGTGGCAATGGGAGAAATCCGCACAGACCCTTGAACGGCGTAAGGGCTAAAGCCATTTCGGGCTTATGATTGGGGTCTGGAGGGGATATGTCACGCGTTGTCCGACTTTGAGACAGTGAGCCGCAACGCCTACCTTTGTAGATATTAGGCTGTTGTGCGTGTAAAATCTCGGCTGTTTTCTTGTCTGGGTGGGTTTGGATGCTTAAAGTCGTCTCGATCGCGAGGACTTTGAACAAGAACGGTAGGTTTCCGTTCCTGGCTTCGAACTTGTCGATGATGGCGTTTCCGATGAGATCAGGATGATTCTGGAGATGCGATGCTAGCGTTTCTCCCGATGATAAGACCTTGGATGGGGCTGTTGGATGCGTACCCATCCAGAGCTAGAAGTGATTATTGGACGTAGTGTTCCTGAGAGACTCTGACCAGCCACGTACCTCGGCGTAAGGAGCAGATTCATCGAGAGTGAATCCTGGTATCTGAGACGCAGAGGCAAACTGGGCCACTTTTGAAGCAGACCCTATCTTTCCCCAATCATATTTCTGAGTTGTTGGAACGAGTTTGAAGACAGGACTTGCGGAATGCATCTGGTGGTGGTGATAATGTTTGGATACTGGTTGTGGTAACCAAGATTATATCAACACGGCATTTGCCGTAAATCCAAGTAACTTTGCTAATCCCTCCATCCGTCTTCATCTCCTAGCCATAGGATGAAGGCCTACCCCTACATCAATGATTTCTTCCAATACCCTAGTTCCTGTGAGGGTGCGGACCCTTAACCGTCCCGCGAGTCGTTTTTCCTGTCACCTTCACCCTTGCACACACTTCAGCACCGCTAGCCCCGCGATATCACCTTAATACAACTTGGGAATCTCCTCTTCGAGATTGAGGATGAGAAAAATATTGGTGAGCTTGTAAGGGTACCTCAGTACAAACTAATATTGTTCTCGCAAGATGATATTGATCGCATTCCTGTTTACACAGCACGAACTGCCCGTGGGCAACCGCCTGGCTGTGTACCTAATAATCAGTGCGTACAGCACAGACTGATGCATGCCTGATCTCTACCTCTCACACGGTGACTATATTAAGTACTTCTAGGATAGCATTGCTGACCGGGTCAAGTTGACCTCGTCAGTTGCTCGCCAGGAAAGGGGAGGTGGGAGCATTCTGCGTGGCCATGCACAACCTGTTCGGTGGCTTTATTAGCCAGAGATCCCGCCGGTGTTAGCACTGGGCTCTTTCCCTCACCCCTAGTTTTGGAGCTTCGCGACTTTCCTGTTTCTGACATTGTTCTTTATCAGTAATATCTGGGCTATAATGATATTCAGCAAACTCGTCATCCCGCTTCTCTTCTTCTTCACCTCTTCATGGTCTCTCCCTTTCTCACCTACCTCTTCCTCCACACCACTATCATATTCCAAATGTCAAGACCGCCCACAAGTCAGCCAAGAGGAATTGAATAGGACTCTACCGCGACTTGCATTGTTCAATCGTCTAGCATATTGTTCAGCGGGGGTCATTTTCAGCTGGACATGTGGTGGTCCTTGTGAGGCTTTAGATTCAGTTGAAGTATTCCACGCCGGTGGCGGTAAGCAGCTTTTGTTTAAATTTGCACCACTGATAGTTAAACCGTCAACAAAATAGACGATGGTGCAATTCCTGGATGTGCGTATATCGTCCTAAGGTTCATAATTAGCACTCATATGTTTATGATCCCCTTGGAACGGAAGATATCGTTGTCTATGATAAAACATCCAACGCTATCGTTGTGGCACATCAAGGCACAGAAAAATCCAAGTTGTGCGTATCACAAACCCTCTTTTCACCCCACTTATTTCTCAATTCATCCATACTAGCCTCTCCATCCTGAACGACGTCCGAGTTGACCTCGTTACCCTAAATCCCTCGTACTTCCCTTCAGCTGCAGGCAGTAGGCCTCTCTCCTGACAACCAACTTCACTCACCAACTGGACTAACTCTCCTCCTCATAGCCGATATCAAGGTCCACGAGGGCTTCCAAGCAACATTCGAACGCACCGCACATGACATCCGTTCAATCATCCTCGACGTTGTTCTACCCCAGACGGGCGCGACCCGCGTCATAACAACAGGACACTCCCTCGGTGGTGCAGTAGCGATCTTTGAGGGGTTAATGATGACCGAGGCTTTAAAGGACATGCCCGTTCAAGTTGAGACGAGAGTATTTGGTCTTCCAAGGACTGGGAATGATAAATGGGCTAGTTGGATCGAATCGACGGTAAGTCAGCGGTTCTCCTATCCATTTCTCCATACATTTGTATTGTGATGTCCTAATCATCTATGCATCTCCGCACCCTGCTATATTTCAAGTAGCTCGGCTCAAACTTTTCCTTCATAACGAACCAAAATGATCCCATCCCGCGTGTTCCATTCGCATTCCAAGGCTACACCCACCCCTCGAACGAAATTCATGTTCGACAAGTAGACGCAAACGGTTACCCCATAGACGTGATTCGATGTAATGGAAGGGAAGATGAGCTTTGTTCGACTGGAAAAGGAGTATTTGACTGGGCCCTTCGTAACCATAATGGTGAGTGCAAACCTAGATCCGAAGGAATTTTGGGCTCGGTACTGATGTGCATATTTAGGACCGTACCTTGGAGACATCTGGTTTGGGGCCGAAGAATGTCCCCTTTAATACCCGAGCTCGATAAAACAGACTGCGTTAGAATCTGCCAATCTGTTTTCAATACGATACACGGTGTACGATACTCACATTATATCATCCTCACTTTCCTCTTGACAGGCACGAGTATTTACATATGTACTTCTCCTACCTGCTACTTCGTGTCTATTTCATTAGAAGAATACTCACATGTAATCGTTATACGGTAATAAATATGTATATAAGCTCTATCCATGATGTATCAGATTGTGCAGTGAAGTCTAGTTGTATTCTCTCGCATCTCATCCTATAACAGGCCGATTAACGACCGTCTATGGTACTAGTCCATTCACGTCGCGTCTCTTACTCCTATTTAGTGTTGCCGCGGTCCGGTTTGCGTGACATAACGTCTTGGGACACAAAAACTTCACTACTCTCGAAAGAGCCCTTCTTATCTCAGAATCTCATTTTCAATTGATAGGGCACAGCTAGAAGTCATTATTAGTTGAAATTTTTGTGGCAATGTACAAGAAACAGAATCATAGAATCAAAATTTCTTGAACGGTTTGAACCGATGTCACACAAAAAGCGAACTGATAATCCTTCTCTTCACGTTTAGTGGATCTTGAATCACAGCAACATTGAACTGTACCCATCCCTTGAGTAAATCCAAGAGGGTTTGAGGGAATTGCAAGCAAAATACAGAAATGTGACAGATATGACGGTTCGGATGGACTTAGGGTGCGGTGAGAAGTTGCTGCCATGTGACCTCAGCCTCAATCTTAGTGTTGCTCGAAAGGGAAGGTGACTTCACGGTTCACCTTGATTGTACCTTGACGCACCTTGATTTTCAAGATGAACCGAGCTGAATCTTGAAGGTGACGCGGAAAAGACGCTTGCTTCAGCATTTCCATTTGCAAATATCCGCGATGAAGGTTTATCCGCAACGTGAGTTTCTTCCAAAGGGTACGCTTTGTCATCGTCGGAAAGCTCCTGCCCACCACCCCAGACGGACGATCACGGTCACGCTTACATCGAAAATACCTTGGTCCTTAATCGTGAAGGTCGCATCTAAGTAGTAACTGCCCACATCAGATCACCTCTGACCACCTTGCGACAACACTATATGGACCTCCTAGCCTCTCGAGATTTGAGCCACGCATCATAATTTCTTACAGCCCTAGTCAACCTGCTAGTGATAGCCATGATATACCTAGCCCACTTGAAACATTTCAAGCTTATGCATCCCAGGGCCGCCGTGAATTTCAATGCCCAGAATGTGAGTGAAGCTTGGGTTGGATCGGAAGATAGCAGAGACACGGTCCATAACATGCATCTGCACCTTAGATCACGGAGATGTCCACAATGGCTGCACGACTGAAGTAAAGGGCAAAATACATGCAATTTTGATGCCTCCAGCATTAGTTTTAGCCTCAGAGCACTCACTGGCAGTAATAGCAACAGAATATACAAACTCAGCCAACATATCTACAGAACAGGTGGGTGGGGCAGTTCAAACACCTGTATTTCCCTCGACTTCAAGTTATAATGCTATAGGAGTGTCAACGGATAGCCATGAGGTATAGATTATGCATGCCCTGGATAACATTTGCTAATGAAGGTGTGTTCATTACTGGAAAGCAGAAAAAGCGGATGACATCTTCCTTTGGTCGATCTATCAAACAGAGTGTTATGCGCGCTTACGTTGGACATATTCTCCATGTGAAGCGTAGTTCAGTTCAGAAGGACACCGTTGCCTCTTGACCTCAACTTTCAACCTGTCGCCGAACGGCGCCTGAATTGCCTGTGCGCTTCGTTTGGTAACGCTCGTCTCCCTTACGAGACCATTCTCTAGCAAGAAGCGGCGGAAGTTGCCAGGTAAGCACCCTGAGGCGCGGGGAGGTGTAACATAGCAAGGCGGCCTGGGTACGGCGAAGTTACAGATGGATCCCTGTAGTTAATTTCTGCGGTTAAACAGTATGACATAGACTGATGTTTCTGTCGGGAACTCAACACGATCCTTATTGTTTACTAGCATTACGAGTTAGTCGCGGCCAATTGTATGTCGGAGCCTGGTTGTGAAGACACTAGCAAGGTTGGATCAGCCGCTAGCGCTGAAACTAATGAAGCGGTAACGGGGTTTCTCCTGTATCTATTCAGATCATTTGTTCGGGTGACGTCCATTTCAGCGGAGTTCACCTCATTTTGCACGCGACTGAGGTCATCAGCCGATTGGCGATCCACAGCTTCTTGGCACGCAGTCTTGAGATTCCCCATATGTAAATTTTATCCCTACCGCTTCCCAACCATGCAATTTGTATGATGCATGGAGCAATCAATCCAGATTATAAGGTAGTACAATGTATGCAGAGAGGTGTTCTTCATCACTATTCAATTACAACTTCGTAGAATGGATCGTAACACATTGAAGTTAGCAGCTCGTACTTTGATTCCATATGGCTAGATATCTCTCCCGTGCTAGCCTTGTTTGCATCAAGAAGCAAAATGCTTGAAACTTAAATTCTGTATCACTAATATACTTGTACAGGAAGGCTACACCAACTACTAAGAACCAATATTGACATAATTCAAGTGCCGGTGCATCCAACTGCACGATCTGAGATGATCCTATCCACAGTCGGTGGATTCCTTCTCGTCGAAGCCTATGTCCCACCAGTAGAATAAAAATCGCTCGTGTGATATCCCATCTACGAACAGATTTTGTCGAAATGAATAGCAGGCTTATCAGGCTTATTGAGTGAAGACGTCGTCCTTGGTGTACTCCTTGGCATACTCGGCGTCGACAGAGCGTTGGGTCCGTATATCAGTGACGACTTCCTTCTGCACGTGAATAGAATGCATCATGGTGCTAGCGTTTTGGTTTTGAAGTCTGTATGTGTTGCTGTTGGCCTTTTCGAACCATCAGTATCTAACATCTGATGCGCGTTCATAATCCTTTACCTCAGAATCGACATCGACAGATGTGTTCAGGTGCTTTAAATCAGTCCGGGCATTAAGGGTATCCAACAGCGTCTGTTTAGCGTGGTATCAGGACCATGGTGCACAAATTTGTGACGCCAGACTTACGTTGGTGTAGATACGACCAATGGGATATGCGAAGAATGCGTACAAGTTGGTGTCGCGATGAAGGACGAAGGTAGCCAGATCTGCAAGAGCGAAAAGTGAAGCGAAGAAACCAGTTTGCACAGCACCCCGAATCAAGCGATTGATGATAGTGTCAGTCTTGCGAAAACCTGTCCTCGAGCGACTCAAAACAAATGTCAAAATGACTGTGTATGTAGAAGAATATGGTGAGGGTGTGCATGCCAGACTCAAGTAATACGTCACGTACAAGTGATGAGTAAGTCGGCGGCAGTCTGGAAACCAAGCCAGCATGCAACGAATGGTCGAAGAGGGTCGAACTTGGCAACTCTGAAATAACAGTTAGAACGTATTAAGGAACGAATTGAAATTACTCACTCCTTAATAACACCTGAAAGAACGCCCGCATATATACCGAACACAAAGCCAAGGGTGCTGAGTAATCCGATGAGGCCGAACAAGATTTTGCTCTTCGTCAAGATCATAACACTGCACCGGATTAGAAGAATGGCGAAAAAACTTCGCAGACAGACTTACCGATGACCAAGGAAGAACTGTGAGAGGATGGCCGCAATGGATGTAGCAACTGCGGTGAAGGGGATGGTCCAACTAACGACTTCAATATGATTTAGTGACGACGAGCGTGCCGAAGTACATGACACTTACAGCCTAAGCTAGCTGGGTTGTTGTAATTGGCAACACTGGGCAGGGTTCATATCAAGGTGAAATTCACGAGTCAGACATGTCTAGTGACTTACCACATCTCCCAGGCTGCATACACAGCACTGTAAAATTAGGCCCGTCAGATCTGACCAGATCTGGTAACTGAGCGCGTAATAATTACACTTACACTGCACTATGAGCCGTGTCCACAAAAAAGAGTGAACCAACGACGCTTCGGATCCACAAGGGATCATTGAATTCTGTAGCAAGTAATAATCAAATCAATTTATGCAGACCTCGAATGTGGAGAGTCGTCGACGTACTGGTTATGCGATATACCAGGAACTGATAGCACACAAGTCCATATAGGTAGGTGTTTACTGCAGCATGACGCCTTATTAGGATGAGTCGAGGAATCCTTGATCGTAGACGTACGGAACAACCCCAAAAGGAGGACACCTGTGAAATGAATTGAGCATCTAAGGAAGCGAGGATTTGGATGACAATAGACGTACCAACGGTCATGTCAAAAGGTCCCATGGTGAATAATTACTCTTAGCGTCGAAAGGATGAAGAGAGCCACGTCAAAGTTGCCCTTTTATTTTCTCGAGGACTTGGTAAGACATAGGGTCCAGTACGGTGTCGTCGGTTCGAAGTCGCCGTGCTGGCGAAAGGGTCAGTAACTTCCGGGCCATCTGACCGGGTGGTATAAATTCAGTCCGCCTACAACGTGATAGTGCGATCCTTACTCTACCATTGTCCCTTACGACGTAAGGACATCTCTCCATATAAGGGTCGGTTTGTGGTCTAGTCTAACTTGCGTAACGAGCCAGCCTGGATGGCTGGTTCGACACCTCCCGCGAGGTTTGTTTTCATTCGCACCCATAGTGATCTGCAACCTATTCGCCCAACATATGATCCTGGTGCACCGCAGACTTCCCATGGCTGTGATTCCCAGAGGAAAAGATGCCATCGTCGACGCCGATAAAGGATAGGGGGCATTGTGATGCTCCCTGGCCAAGATGTCAGTTCACAGCCATTCCGTTTTGACAATGGTAGTAGCCACTTGATGAATTCAAAATTTCAACTATCTGGAGCCAAGTGATTCGCGGAAACCAGGGAAGGCGCAGCAACCTAATTCAGGTACGATGCCTTTCAGATCCCGTTAAATCTGAGGTCCAAGGCTTCTTCAAGCCCGAAGGGCGGATGTCTCTTGTGGTGCAACGAGGTACGTAATTTCGTCCAGATGCGGTCACTTGTACACCCTGTAGTTCTCCACGATTGGAGTATGGAAGACGGTAGGGCTCCTGACTAAAAATAACAAACCCCAATTATTGTGGCAAATCCAGGTCCACGAGGATGTGCGTGGTACGCAATGCCGTACCTGCTCACTGACGTAAACAGCGCCAGCGCGGCCTTCTGCTCATCGACACTGTCATCCAACCTGACTAGGATTTCTTGTCGCCAATGGTTCGCGACTTCCTTGTCCAGGGCCAGGAAGAAAATAACTACGAACGTGTGTCACCACCACCCTTCGTTCCTGTGGGCTTTGGCCGGGCCAGTCGCAGTCAACATCAGATCGATGAGCTCCTATCATCATTTTTAATACTTATCATTGACACCATTTAAAAACATTCAAGCGCACGTTACCTCAGTTAGATGAGATGGCTGGACTTGCAGGGTTGAAGGTGTAGAAGTTCCATGCCGCAAGGAACGACCCAGCAATACCATGAGTGTTAGTCGCAGGGGATGGGCTTCTATTACTGAAGGTGCGTTGCCGGCTGCGTGAAAATCATTAGCCATTATTTATAACTGGAGTGTTAGGGATATAGAACAATGGAACGTCCCCCTCCCCCATTTGATTGCAGGGCATTATCACTCTAACTTACCAGAAATTCGTGAGCAATCCACAAGGTTTGGACTTGACGATCGCAACGGGCAAGGGGCGCCGGATATAAAATTTCCCAGGGGGGTAGTTAGTTGGTCTTCCCCAGAGGGGCGAAGAGAAAAGTTCAAGCCCCATTTTCTGAATGGTGGAAAACTTGGGATATATGTGAGAGATACTAGTATTTTACGAATGTAGAGTACTCCGGTACATTTGGGCCAGCGGCCTCCAATGCATCCAATAGTTCCCCTGTGAACAATGTTTTGAGTTGCTTGGGTGCAACTAATGCACGACCATTGATGATTGGTTCTCAGTGCCTTGATTCACGTATGAATGCGACATGTGCCATGTTGTCTTGGTTCGTACTGCGAGCCTTATCTTGTGGCGTTCGCCAACACATAATCTACAGTGCGCAGAGTGCCGAAAAATGTGACCGTAGGATCTCTCAGGGCAAGAACACGACCAATCGTATATGGGAAGGTGAGAATACAGGGGTGTGAGAAGATGGCTATCAAGAGATAAGAACCTGAATGAGACACCTCAACTGAGGTGTCCTGTCTTGTAGAAGCGAGGCACCCGCGATCTGTCAGTAGGTAGCTTACATAAACCAAATACCACCACCGCGACCTAGTCGCGCACTATCGGTTTTCTGTGTCCTCCCACCCTACTTTTGGAAGCTGCTGGCACACCGTGCGCCCAGGACAGGTCGCGACCTCAGCTCTCCCTCTCCTTTCCTATCTATAGCTTTCGCCTTGTCCTTCCCCAGCATACACATCGCTTCCAATACATATTCTTATGCACTCACGCGAGCCGCGAGACAAGTAAATCGAGCACTGTTTGTAAATTGAGACCAAAATGTGGTTACACCCTAATACTACGAACGCTTACTGATATGCGATGCGCATATTATGAAGGAGAAGAAGGTCTGCATCCGCACAGTCCCTCTGTCACCTTCCACTTCCAGTGTGCCGCCTGGTTAGTCTCTCCTGGACTCACCACCGCCCGGGTTGGCGTATATTACGATACCTGTGACTGCAATACTGCCGGTATTCGTCACAAGCGTCCGATTGTTTTGACAGGTTCGTTCCACCTTAGATGCCAGACCATTGCTAAGCGACACTTAGATTGTGGCCTATGCACCCCACGCTATCGACGGGGTGCTCCTGCTCGACACAATTTATTCTATGTATTTGTAGAATCGAATATATCATTCCAATGTTTCTCACATGGTCAAAGTGGTGCTCTGAGCGCAGTCACTTCACCTCTCATCGTTGCGCAATGAGCCACCTGTTCGTGACTCTAGGATTCGTAAGTCGGCTGCTACCACTTTCAGCGTTCAGAGCTTATCTAGCACTTAGAAATGTGGCTGTCTCGACTTGGATACATGTATTTCCTGTTTCAGGTTAGTGTTTGTTAGACTTGTATCATAATCTGTAACGGTTTGCAGCATCACTGGAGAACACCACCCGCACCCTTTGTCCGCATCGTCAAACCATCAGACTACATTTTACGTGATATTAAAAGCACTGTTAAGGATGTTTAAACTCCAACTGTATAGCTGCGCGTAAAGCTCAATGCAAATGGTTCCCATTCGGCTACTTGCAATGGTATTTCGAGTCTTTTCTTTCGTTGTCACTCACTCACCTAACCCGTGAAAACTCAAGGACCTCAAAAATGAAGGACAGTCATCCCACTTGATGTAACCACAACATCAAGGAAGAGGTTTCGTGCCGGACCCACCATCGCTGTTGTCCTCGTCACCGGGTGGGATCGGCGCTTCGATTACCCCCCTGAGGAGGGTTCACCCACACTAGACATGTGTTGTCACATATGACTGGAGCATCAAATTATATTTATACGCTGCGAGAAGCAAATGGAATTTCACGATCCGAAGCATCAAAGAGAAATCCCAAGACGAACAACATTGTAGTCAGGGTAGCCGTAATGGCGTCACTACCGTTTATGATAGATCGACACGGACTTTGCGCAAAGCTTCACCGAAAATGCGAAACCTCTGCAGTTGCCTCCACCAACCAGGATACACAATGCAACCAACAGTAATGATCCTTAGTAACAATCAGCATGTACAGACCGGAGCCAGTATTTAGGTACACTTGGGGTACTACCTTGGCCCAGACAAGCGGGGCTAGAGTAATTGCCGGTTGGCTTTATTAGCCAGAGATCCTGCCTGTGTCAATACTGGGTCTCATTCTTCTTTCCTTCGCCCCACATTTGAAGTTTTCCGTCCATCTCGAATCGCCGGGCGATTCTTTTGTTAATATTCTTCTCCGCGAGAACGCGGCATATGCAGTAATTCTTCTGTCACAGTAATACCAGTACTATAATGATAGTCCCCAAGCTCGCCATTCCCATTCTCTCCTTATTCGCCTCTTCATACTCGCTCCCGCTCTCACATAGCCCTCCCTACACGTCGTCATCCTATTCAAAGCGCCAAGACCGTCCACAAGTCAGCCAAGACGAACTTAACGGAACTCTACTACGACCTGCGCTGTTCAGTCGTGTAGCGTATTGTTCAGCTGGGGCCATTTCTAGTTGGACATGTGGTAGTCCTTGTGAGGCTTTAGGTTCAGTTGAGGTGTTCAGCGCCGGTGGTGGTAAGAGACCTTTGTTGAACGTTGCCAGTGCATTTATTGATAATTTACCATCACCAAAATAGATGATGGTGCTATTCCTGGATGTACGTATATCGTCCATAAATTTATAATTAACTTTCATACATCTATGATCATCGTGGATCGAAAGATTTCATTGCGCATGATAAGACATCGGGTGCTATCATTGTGGCACATCAAGGCACAGAAAAGACGAACGTGTACGTATCGCAAACACTCTGTTAATTGCACTTTTCAGACTTTCTATACCTATTTCTAGTCTTTCCGTCCTCAATGACCTCCAAATCGATCTCGTCACACCAAATGCCTCGTACTTCCCTTCCACTGTAGGCAGTAAGTCCTTCCTCCTGACACCCAAATTCGTTCACCGACTAGACCAACTCTCCTCCTCCCAGCTGATATCGAAGTCCACGCTGGCTTCCAAGCAACATTTGAACGCACAGCCAATGCCGTCCGTTCAACCGTCCTTGATGTCGCTCTCCCCAAAACGGGAGCGACGCGCATCATAGCAACAGGACACTCCCTCGGCGCGGCAATCGCCGTTCTCGACGGGATGATGTTAACAGATGCTTTAAAGGATAAGCCAGTTCAAGTTGAGACGAGAGCGTTTGGTCTTCCAAGGACTGGAAACGACAAGTGGGCTAATTGGATCGAGTCGACCGTATGTCACCGTATCCAAGCCCACGGCTGAATTCTAATCGTCTGTGCGCCTCCACACTCCACCATACTCCACGCATAGCTCGGCTCAAACTTCTCCTTCGTAACCAACCAAGATGATCCAGTCCCGCGTCTTCCCCCTACATCTTTGGGTTATAGCCATGCCTTGAACGAAATTCATATTCAGGAAGTAGACGCAGTCGGTAACCCTACAAACGTGATCCAATGTATTGGAAGGGAAGATGAGGCTTGTTCGTCTGGACTAGGGCTCTTTGACCTGAGCATTACTAACCATGCTGGTGAGTACGAAACTGACCCGGCAGGTTTTTGCAGGTTTTTTTTTCTCTGTATTGATGTGCGCGGTTAGGACCGTACCTTGCAAATATCTCTTTTGGAGGCTCACAGTGTCCATTTTGATGGAATAACTTCAGGCTTAGTTATGGTGCAGGAATGGAGGCTGAGCGCTGACAGGCCCAGCGCTGCGGTGTCTGTGATGGGTCGAATTATGTAGGTACCTTTGTACCTCCATTTCCAATAGAGGTACTGCGTAATTTAGCAGACACGAATCAGTACAATATACTCAATCGTACGAATGGTTTCGACCGGGAGCTCTGTTGATGACAAGTACCTGCATATAACCGTAACGATAAAAGCGTCTCGACTGTCATGTACGATCGCACAGCTGCACCTCAAGTTAACAACCCACTCGTAGGCCTCAATCCCAACCCACTCTTCTCATAAACCTTATCAATACACATCATCTGTTCCACACTATCCTCTAAACTCACCCATTCCCCTCCCTGTCCTCCAGCCTTCGTCTTCAGATTCTTCCCTCTAACCATATCCACAAAAGCTTCCAACTGGTACCGATACGTAGACCAATTCTTCTTCCTCTCCCTCTCCTCTTCTTTATACGATTTGAACATGCCTCGGTTTTTAGGTTCTACACGCGTGGTGTGAGTTTCTTCGGGGTAGAGGGGTTCGCCTAGAGCTCCTCGTGGTGTGAATGTACCTGGCTCGCGGTCCTTTTCGACAATGACATCCCATTCTTTAGCATGCTTAGCCTTGTGCTCCCAGGAAGCCTTGGCTGCGACTTTCTTCTTCTCTTTACCCTTCCGATATTCGCCCTCGCCCTCTGTTCCCTCTCTACCTTCCTCAAATTGACCCTCGTCTTCATCCCCTTCCCCCACGGGCGCGTACCTCTTATAGTACTTCGCCTCTCCGCTGCCTTTATCATACACCTCGATATAGTGATACAAATGCGGCATCATCGCATTAAACCAGAACACCACCTTCCTCTCCGTTTCGACTTTGATACTAGGCAACTCCCACAACCTAGGTAAAACACCGCCCAGCGCCCATTTTCTCGACATGTCGGTGTAAATACTACTATGAACGTCGTAGGACCCACGTCCGTGAGAGTTGAGGGTGGAACTGAATAGAAGGGTAGCTGTCGTGGATGCGTCGACCCGTGGATCTGGATCTGCGGGAGTGGGAGTGGGAGTGGGAGTTGAGGTTGAGGTAGGATGGGGTTGTTTTGGAGAAGGACCTGTATATCCCGGTAACGGGGGGGTTACTGATGCAGATAAAACGCGCAACAGCCCAGTGGAACTATCACTAGCACGCGGCGGATGTCTCCTGACCTCCTCCTCCCTTTCAAACAAAGCCTCACGACCGCGATGTACCCTGTCGCTACGAGAGGGTTGGATAGCGAATCTCGTAAATGACAAGACATAAGTCATATCCATCAAACTCCCCCCTGACAAATCAAAAGACCAACGGATGTCAGTCTTGGGGAGTGTTGGAGTAGCTGTCATCCATGCTTCGGTACGGATGATGCGTCCTACAGTCCCTTTCCTAGCTTTGCGATGTTTAGAAGCATGGGTTGAATCGTAGACGTCGTCGTCAGAGGAGGAGGACAAGGTAGAACTACCATTATCCTCCTCCCGCTTCTTTCTCGCCCCAAACTCCTTCCCAACACCGACCCATTCTCTCTCTTCAGTCTCCTCCTCGCTCTCCTCCTCCAAAATCTCCCTAAACAACTCTGCAGCAGGATGAAACCTCCAATGCATAGCTTCCATAACCACAATTCTCCTCCCAAACTCCCTCTCTGCCCTCTCCCGAACATCCTTCATCTTCCGCACCTCAATCTCATTGCTCCCCATCGGTTTTTCTACCAAGACGTGTTTCCCGTTTTCAATGGCTTTGATGGTCCATTCGAAATGGAGACTGTTGGGGAGGGAAATGTAGACGATGTCGACGGCTGGGTCGGAGATGAGGGAGGAATAGGAGGTATGGTACCGTTGGAAACGGTGTTTTTGAGAATAGGATTTGGCGTGGGAGGGTGAGCGAGAAGCTATGGAGTAGAGAGTGACGTCTGGATGGTTTTGGACGGGGTGGATGACTATAATGGTATCATGTTAGCACAAAGTGTTGTGATACAGAGCGGAAGAGAGGGACTGAACTGGCTATAGTATTGATAGCCGCGGTAGAGAGCACTCCAAGTCTGAGAGGATTCGATGTCTTGGGTGGATTTGACGTCGTCCACCCCTTCAAATACTCTTGAACCTTTGAATATTGCTGCAAGAACACCGCCATCTCTGATCAGTTGAACGACCGCGACGTTCAGATAAAAATGGCTCTGAAGGAATGCACGAGAAATGGGCCAACCCCTTTCTCAGAGGGAGGTATATAAGCTGTCTCGATTCCAACAATTGCGCATACAAGACGTCATCGTACAAGAAATGTTTCTCCTCCTCCACTCCAGATCTGGTTCGAGTTCCGGTTCCATTTTGGGGTTATCCCGCCATGGTCTTCATTTCTAAGAGTCCGATTTCTTCATTTCCTTCGAGACCTCCTCACAGACTTCCTTCCATGCCTGGCCCAATCTCTCAAAGTCTTCAATCTACAGAGTAACAAATTAGTCACTCTTGGCCTCCCCCGCGTCAAACGTGAAAAGACTCACCTCGGTCCAAATCTGAGCACTGCACCTGGTCCACCATTTTCCGTTATGAGGGAAATGAGCAGAGTAAGCCTTCTTATCGAGTAGCATCTTTTTTTGAAACTTCTTATCGAGCTCCCAACTGTATGGGATGTCTCCAGGGAGAGGCAATTCCACGTTGACCTATACCACCACCGTAGTTAATACGACGTCATCAAGCCAGATTCAGTTAGACTATGCACCATATTGGCAGTCAATTCGCCATCCGGATCCATTACCCTCGTACCTAGAATCTCAGCCAGCACTTTCCCGCCCCGAATAGCCACGTCATGACAGTAGGCATTCAACTTTTTCTCTCCACCTATCCATTCGCGGAATTGAAACGCGGAAAGGACGGTACACCAGTGTGCGAAGTCTATAGTACCGTTCCCTGTCAATCGTAGTTCAGTATGACCACGAGCGGACGAAACGATGTGCATAAAGATGGGGGCTTACACTCGAATTGACTGATCAAGTTGTTTTTTGGACGATTGGGGAGACTGACATATGCGTACGAAGTTGGTATAGAAGTCTTGATCAAATGCTGATTCCTGCGTACGCAGATGCATGAGGGAATGAATGTGACCAACTGAATCTCAATCACCACTCACCTCTCGGGGACATACAAAACAGCGCAAGACCGTTTGACGAACAACCACTTGTGCAAGTTCTGAAGAGAGTGATTCGTGGTGAGTATCCGCATATCACCATCAAACCAATAACATCCCACTCACCGAAACCCAAAAGTCCGGCGCAGCTTCTGTCAGATTCAACCCTACCTCCTGTCCAATCGAATGTGCACCATCAATTACGCTCAGCACACCCTCTTCTTTGCAAATCTTCACCATCTCTTTCCAGGGCAACAGCACTCCAGGATTAGAAATGATACTATCAATCACAGCCACACGTTTCTTTCCAGGTTTCACTTGGGTAGCAGCGGACTTGATATATTCACGGAAGGAAGAGAGGATGGCGGCATGTGTAGTTGGGAAGAGCATGTTGAAGTGCGAGATGGTCGGGTGGGGTAGCATATCGGCGAGAGTTTGGACTGTACGATTGATGGAATTATAGGTTGTGTTGCCTGTCGGTAGATAGGGAAGTCGAAATGGTAAAAACTGAACTTTGCCTCCGAGTCTTTGATATCTCACTTACAATCAATGATCAAATCTCCCTCCTCCCACTCCAAGTTCCTCAACACCGTGGTTATCCCCAACGAAGCGTTGAGTACAAATACGCATTCTTCTGTCTTTGCACCAATGAGCTTGGCTACCAAAGTTCTGGATTGGATCAGGAGATTTTGGTAGGTGATGCGATGGTAACGGTCTGGATTCGCGTCGATTTCTAGAGTGAGTCGGTTGTAGGCTTGGAGAACGGGGAGGGGTGTAGAGCCGTAGGAGCCTATGTATATGAGATGGCGGTGGTGATGGTTGTCGTTGACATTGGATTGAATTGGTCATCAAAATTCGTATGATAGGGACTCGCAAAGCACTGACCATGGTTCAAACACACATACTCCGGATCCATGTTGAAATATTTCAACATTTCACGACCAAACGAAGGAGGTTTAGTGGTCTTGTACAACTCTTCCGGATCATCGTAAAGTGAACTAAGGGATCCAAGAGCTTTAGCCCTCTGAGCTACAGCAGCAGCGGAGATGGGTTTAGTTGTGAGAGGAACGGGGAAAGAGTCAATGATGGCTTCTGGCGACATCTTCATCTGTTTCTGATCTTGAACCGGGATTGAGACCGAGTCGATGATAGCGATGATGTGGGTGGAGGTATAAATACTGGCACCGTATCTTGAATGGTGATGATCCGCTACATCGAATTCCACAAGGGAGATGAACGAGTCATCTGAAGTCGTTCCCAAGCTCCTATTCGACAATCAGCGCGAGATTCTCCTAAGATCAAGGCACACTTACCATCCGGCTATATCAATACGCCTTGGGATCCGTCATATACTCGAATCCGCCTCTCAGGTCTGTCGAGGTGGATTCCGCGAACATTCCGGTTTGTATACCGGAAGGTCTCCCAGGTCTTCCAGTGACTGCGGACGGATGGGGAGTTTGAAGGGCTCTTGAAGTTCTTTCTTGAGAAACGCTTCGTGAAAGTTCTAGATTGAGTATACACTCAAGCTCGGTGTCTGTGTTGGATGAAATCAACCACGTTATTGACAAAGTTGCCATGAAGGACATCCAGGTTCCACCCCAACTCCCCCAGTATATCCCCGACAATGGCCTTGCTGTCTATTTCAGCACATCACCTTGCCGGTGGGAGTTTCCTACAATACAAGCTCTATCGGGCTCTGTTCTATGCACTCCCTTGCTTTTCCAGTACGTGTTCTTCTAAGCACGAGTCTGGCACCTAACCCTCCCAAACACCGCAGCTGGGTGAGCCGCATGTCACTTGCATATCACGATGGCTAACCAATTCCTGATGCTGCAGTGGTTCGACAATGGCATGTTCTACACCAATCCATCTGTGATAGAAAGCCACAGCAACGAATTTTTGCTCCGCGGCGACTTTATCCAACTCTTCGACGCGGGCAATTTCGTCACAGTCCCAAAGGAGGGTGAAGCATACATGCACTTCGCCTCTGCACCTCGGTATGCACAAGAATATCACAACCGACCTATTTCAATCTTCGACCTCGGTTCAGGTGTTGTACTCCCGATTCGCCATGACCACGATTAATCTCGTAAGATATCGAATGGTGGTTGGTATGGCACCCAACACCGTGTCAAAGCGAGCGTTGTTGTATGCTAATGCGGATGGTGGGACTATCACCTAGAAGGACTGGAAAGCACGCCAACGATGCCGTCATAGCTCAGGGAAAATAGGATATAAAGCGGGTGGAATCAATGACTATCTCGATTCTGACGAGGAAATAGAGTGAACCTTGTGCGACGATGATGGGCTAGGCATACGACTCACGGCTCACAGTTGCTCAGGTTTTACCCCTTGAATCAAAATTGGAAAGCGGCGGAGTGAATTGATTGGATGCGAAGAGTTTACTTTTTATATGAGCCTTGTATCTTATCCACACTAAGGATTGGTCCGGATCTGGAGCGCATGTATTGTAGGGTCAACATGTAAACTCCATGTGATTCTCTCGGCTAGTAGCTGGAGTGTCGCAAAGTTGTTTGGACTAGAATCGACGGCATTGATGACAAGACCATTCCTGCACCACAGTAAGCCAATTGTCCACAGTATCCCCAGATAGGAGCGGTCTAGATTACCTTGCTGGCATCATTCACACCCCACCGGTGGATTTTGTACATCACGCATTGAATTGAATGTTGACTTTCTGATACAAGACAGCTCGCCCTAATGCATGGCCATGGAGTGAGTCGGGCCTTGCTGGCCGCGATAAATATTTCCTTGCACGTATATCTAATTATAATTACCGTCAAATGTTCCTCATCAATGTCCACTCCGAGTCCTGTTTGCTAGTATCTGCGGCCAGCAAGGTCGCCGTCGAGCCATTTTCACAACTGTGAGCGTGACTGATAGTGATAATGAGTGTTGGGAACTCAGCTGAACCAGCAAGTACAGGTCAGCTGAAGAAGGCGAGAGTCAGTATTGATCACGAACCGGAACACGGAACAAGAGAAACTGTGAACGTATAATTCAGAAGCGAATCCAAGATCACCACTAACAGCATCGACTGCACGAACACATGGTTGCATGAATCCGCTCCGACAAATTGCCACTCGTTGCTCTAAAAACTTGAACCAAGGAATCGCATACCATTTCATTCATTATATTCATTTCACGTCAAGCCCATTTGATATTCTCCAATAAAGGGCGATGCCCTCCGTTTTGGTTTTGCACAGCTTCGGGAAGGGACGGATATGAATCGCTTGGTCATCAAGTTTTCCAAGGCACTAGAGGTTGTGTCGTAGAAGGTGAGCCCTTGAGCCATCAAAGGGGGCCGACGGTGTAGGTACTTCATTCCGCTCGTTGGGGCAAATGGTGGGAATAACTAAGCGCTGAATAGTCAAATGCTTGGTCATGCAATAATCATTGAGGCTGTTTAAGATATAAAGATGCCGCTGCTCTCTGCGTTCAAAGTGACCGAGTTGCATCTCGACCTGGTCAGCCAGGCGTCACGTAGACAATGTCGAAAAAAAAACCGGGCAGCCAAACGCCTCCACTCTATTTGTCAGTGTTTACCATTGGCTTGATGCCAAACTTGCAAGCCACACATGCATCAGCAGGGATCTTCAAAACTGAACCGGTATGTCCAGTGCAGGCTGCGATATTTTGGTGCATAGGGTGGCCGTATAATTCCGCTCCTATTTATGTTGATCATAAATCCCAGTGAAGGCAAGAACCTCGGGAAAGCCACTGCAAATCGGCCGGAGTCGATCTCGCGTCCGAGTCATTCGGTGGCTTATCACCGATGCTCAATAAGATTCGGAGGAAGAAATATAATCGCTGACCACGTTGAGACTTCAAGGTTCTGTGTGTTTGTTGTATGGCCTTATGGGGACGTATTCAATCCCGGATCCAGGCTCATGATCATCAGTTAAATACGAGCTGGCGCTAGTGCTTTCTTAGTACTTTCGTGATGATGGAACCCATCAAAGAACCCATTCAAAATAAGCGAAACCATCAGAAATCAATCGATTACATAGTTAGACATATTCAACTTAGTGCAAATGCTTGAAGAATTTTAGCTACGGTACCGTAGGATGAGAAGTACATTAAATCGAGACACCACGGTAGGCGCGCAATTGAGACCTTAATCGGGTGGTCTGTCCGGGAGTGAACTCGGTCATGCATGAGTCGTCGGAGTAGTCCATGTAGTTATCTATTGTGTGATTTAGCACGCTTCACTATCTTGTAGTTACACGGAAGGGCACTCACGGATGGGGTCAACACCGCCACCAGAGCATGTGTCACGACCAATTGGGCAACCAGCAGCAGCACTTGCCTCCGGAGGTGTATCGGAAACTTGATCACCGGAGGCAGAGCAGCCACCTTGGAAGGTGTGGTACAAGCCAACCCAGTGTCCGGTCTCGTGAGTCAAGGTCTGTGACAGATTCGTTAGATAAGGTCAGGATGAAGTCAATATACGCACATGACCCAAGTTGTAGGGAGCAAAGGTACCTCCAGGAAGGCTGGAGTACACCATAACAACACCATCATCCGTGGGGTTTTGGGAATAGTCGGACGGGAATGTGGAGTATCCCAACAAGCCAGATGAAGTACCGAAGCTATATATCTTTTGTAAGTATATTTCGGCTATATCTCGGCCATTACCAAACGTACCCAACGGTGTAGACGTTCAAAGCATTGGCACCACCTCGCCTGAGCGCACCCTTCATGGTATCTTGTGCGGAGTTTTCAGGCCCTGCAGTGTTGAACCAGCCCGAGTTGAGTGTGCGACTGATATTTTGAAGAGCGAAGGAGAGGCCAGTGCTTGCGTAAGCTGTGTTGAGGACTCGTATTTGACTGGTAATCTGGGAGTCGGGGACGTTTCCACCCCGGAGTGTCCTATCCCTGGTAATAACATGGAAGTAGACCTTCAAAGGGGTAAGCATTGTTGCCAGTGTCCTTAGAAGGACAACTCCGTCATACAGGAATGGTGGCTGCCTGAACAGCGACCTCTGGTGCGGGAACTTCATGTTTCCGGAAGTGTGCTTCTTTGGCAAGAAGTTCCTCGTCGGTGATAACGGTACCACATCCCCTGTAAGGGCACCGTCAGCTGTGTATTATTTCTGTCGTATGGAACCTTACCTTGGTAAGGTGTCAAGAGGAGTCGCGACAGCGAAGATAGCACTGAATACGACAGCGACTGAGAGAGAGCGGAACATATTTGAAAGCATAGTTGAGTAGGTGAAGAAAGATCTAGTCTGAGATTTCATGGTACAGCTGAAGACGTTTTATACTTTGAAGACAGTACATCCATCCGCATCCTCATTTGTTGCGGTACTTTTAAATGCCACGCTCCATGTGGAGGAGGCAAGATAACATGAACCACCGAATGGAAGTAAATGACAGAAGGCGACGTAGTCCAACGCAATCACATGCAACAGATTTCCCGGACAATGCACTCGCTGTCGAGTATTGGGTTGGGACAGCTTCTATTTTGCACACCACTGTTGAACCATTTCATGCGGATACGAGTGAAGAGGTCCAAATAGCCAGGTAACGTTGAAGTACATTGTCTAGCTTTGGGATAGTTCTCACGCAATCCAAAATGGCCCATGTAGGTGCTTAGCTGGAAGCTACACAGGACCAAAGAAGTGAATGGGGAAGCAGTTTCGGTTGTGCACGCGGTAAACTGATCCCGATTCCAAAACGTGAGATGTGTGACATATGCATGCGCACTTGAGCAGAAGAAGATACGTGGATACAAAAGAATACTCCTTGGCTAGGATAATTATGAAACGCACATGGTCAATAATGTGATTCATCCACGGCCGCGGTCATAATGCTCTTGAAGCTGCTCGGCAGACTCGGATGGCATCAAATCAATGCAATTGCAGTTGTTTGCACATGCTTACCAAACCCTCTCACGAGGAGCGTGGGTCTGATCATGCATTTACAAACCGGTTGTCAGACACGCGCCACTCGAGATCGTTGAACGCAATCTTTGTTAATACCTAGACCTATACCCAAAACGGGAACCAACACGAGCATCACTGGTCTTCGCTCAAGTTTGCTCAGAATAGCGCACCCTCACTGGTCATTACGGTCCTTATGGAGGCACCCTCACATCGCCTTGGATTTTGTGGCGAACGATCCTATTAAACTGAGAAGGCAACTTCAGTGCAGCGTGCCAGGCCTTTCTTCCTGTTTCAAGCATTCGCCACGTACCCAACCTTTGGCACTCTCATGCTTCATGGGGATCCCTGGATACGTATAGTTGGCGGAGGTTCCTCGCTCTGAAGTCTCTGAGCATACAGTTCAATGAATGATGGATTGACTGTGAGCTCTTGTCGCGGAGAATATTCCTGCCCTTCATGAAATGTCCTTTTGGGGTGGATGTGATTACAGACTTATTTTTGACTTGTTTTCATGCAAATAAGCTCTCTCATGCGCATTCCCGATGATACGCTACTTTCCATCCGAGTTAACGCTCGAGGTCTAGAGCCTCCGTGCTATCATGCTTCCTTAATCTTACCATCCGAGTCACCATCTCGACCGGACCCACTCGCCTCGCCCATTACTTCCATGGTCACAACTGCTATCACTCGACACCACTACTATCCAGTTGTTCTCGTCTGCCTCAGCAGATACCCGCAAAAATTTGGAATCATTGGATACTTGCCTTAGTTTGATGCGGTAGAGCATTCGCACAATCCGCTTCCTCCCATTGAGTCGCCGCGTCTACAATCATTCAAACTCCTCCTGTTGACACCCTCCTCACGCTCCCCTTGCGAAGCTGCGCTAACCCGCCTCCTTTTACCCTCTCTGACCTTACTTATCATCCGGCAATAGAGTGGTGATCCATGCGCATGGTTTCTACTCGCCACATAATTCCTCTATCAGCAAGAACTGAACCTATTGGGGAAGTCCAGTGCAGGCATCATGGCAGATCTTCTGCTGCATGGCTTGAATCCCAAGTACGTAGTACTTGATAGCTCTAATTTTGGTTTCAAGTTTGGACTTCCGCGTGGATGTATTGAGTTTGACATCACCTCTCGTTGCGACCTCCTATCCTTCTCATGACCACTCCAGCTCAGTCTGCAAAATGAATTATTCGCAGTTATCTCTGAGGAAGGGATAGCATATTTTCTAGAACTAGTGGAGACGCGTCGAACGCGACTTACCTACGAAGTTACACCCGCCCTTCATGATCCCTTGGTTTGCCCATGCTGCCCACGCTGATTAATCACAAGAATTCACCCTTTTCTGGGGTAGTTGTTGTGATTTATCCACAGGTTCCATGTCGCTCGGTGACGGCCTAACGTCCAGAACAGCAATTATACTCGAAATTTGGTAATTGTCAACCCGTATACACTATTTTATGAAACCCTAAATATAAGTGCATTATAAACCGTGCGATCGAAAATACAATTGAAATAAGAAGTTGTCGGTTGCCATAACCGGTATGTGTGCAAGATCACTCATTCAGGAAGGCAGGGGAAATGATCCATCTAGAAACTCCAAGCGATCACAGCTCCCACTACTGCTGCGAAGATTCCGGTTGCAGGTCTCCAAGCCACAGCTCCGCTGCCATCACCGGAGCCTCCAGTGGTACCGTTGATACTCTCAGCTTCGTGTTGGAATGCAGAAAAGTTTTTGAGACTGGATTCGTCAGAGTTGATGGCAAAGACCATTCCTTTACCACAGTGCCCGGGTTGTCCACAGTATCCCCAGATAGGAGCGGTCTGTGTTGTGGTGATTGTTAGTACGGATATGCTACACGTAAAGAAGCCATGGACGTACGTCGTTGACAGTGATGTTGAAGGTAGGGAACGTGGTTGCGTTATCGGCAACAGGTTGGCTAATGGGCAACAATCAGCACCAGTGCTAGTCGCAGTGAAATTGACTTACAATCCAGACGAAAATCCTTTTTCACCAGAAGTAGAATTAACGAAGCGGACACAAGGGTCCGGGAATGTTGACTGCGTCACTGTGTGATTCTTGGCCCTGAACTCAAAAACGACACTGTCCCCAATGGCAGCTTGAATATGGGGAGGATCATAGGTGAGGGTACCGTTGCTGCCGACTAAGATGACGTGGGTGGTTGGCTGACTAGTAGCTAATAGAAGATTGTTAAAACACTGACAAGGCTACAAACAGAAAATAAACTCACCGTTAGCACGTTGTTGGAACGCGTCAAAAGAGTTATTGCTTCCTGCTGTACCAGGATTGATGGCGAAAACCATTCCTAAGAAACACACAGATCAGTTGGCGATAGCATGAGAGAAGACGCAAAGAAAACATACCAGCACCACAGTGGCCTTTCTGTTGGCAGTAGAACCATACTGGACTATTATCTGTAACGTCAACTTGGAAAGTTGGAGGAGGGTCTGTGCTATTAGCCGCCACTGGGTTGCTAATTCACGACCACGAGGAATTGAAATGTGATCGATGAGGATAAGTGGCACAATTTACTCACAAGCCAGAGTCTATGGCATTGGGTATAGCGACGCAAGGTGTATCGAACGTCGATTGAGTCACGGTGTGATTCTTGGGATTGCTGGAAATAGCGTTGGTAATCAAGGGATACGCAAGGCCCAGTACGGCAGATACTCACAAGATAAAGTTGACTACGTCCCCTACTTCTGCATTGACAAAGGGTGGGTCGTACGCAAATCGACCATTAGGGCCAACTTGAACATCAATGGATACCGCCATAGCAGACGGGAGTGATGCCGTAAGGGCGAAGACTACGATTGAAGAGAGGGACTTGACCGAAGACAGTACCATGATGGAAAAAACTTCGGGTCGAGGAAATTCAGAAGGGGGGGAGAAAAGTTAAACAGATGTCTAGATGTCCCTTCGAATCATCAAGCTTTATACCTCTAACTAGACGACCGGTACCTGGACACAACCATCACCACTCTGTTGGGCCACTCCGAGGGAACGGGACCGTACAACCAATGGCATTCGGTAAGGCTTCTCTCCTGCGGTCACCTATTCAACTGCTTTGCCACATACCTACAGCCGGCCACCGGAACATCCCGAATCGATACTTGAAATCTCTAGTTCCAGTACAGGATGCCATATTTCCCTTTTTGTATTGTACAGGGTATGGGGTGTTCGGGAGGCAAGCTGTGAGCGAAGGGGATAAGTTATTGTTGCGGCCGACCACATCAGAGGTGTAGGAGTCCGTATTTTTTTCGATGATCCGCGTGGCACCGTTGAGAGCTGCCCTAGCGGCACGCCAAAAATGGACCAGGTAAGGTGCTTAACGCGAGACCACAACACCGCATTCTCATAAACGACGTGCCACAAAATTGACAAAAAAAAATCAATCCGATTCGGCCAGTGGACTGCTAAGTGAACCGTTTCTCTTTAATGTGCACAAGACATCTTAATGCTCCATGGCCATGGTAATCAAATACTCCGCTCCAAAATGCTGTGCCTTAAATGTTTCGGCATCAGTTGTTAGGGTATTCAATCGTAGACGTTTAAGGAAGGCCCGTGTACGCCGAGAAGGCATAATTGCCTCGAAGCCTCGGGCATATAATCGGCCCTAGTCTACTTCTATAATCCTTCGAAATGAACAGCCTGAGGTAAGCGAATTCTCATCCTTACCACATTTAGATAACGAAAAGCAAAAGTCCAAGAACGGAAGATGGGAGAAACTTCGCTCTAATACCAGCATTCGCAACATTCGCAATACTCCGCTTTCTGCATTTCTGAACAGCTCAGTAATCGTCGGAAAATGGAGGCTATCACACCAATGGTACCAGCGATTCTTGGAAGTGCTATCGACCATGATTGGCCAATTGATTCCTAGAGCACCAAAGAAGGACCTCACTCTGCTGGCCCACTGCGACTTAAATGATCATGATTTACAATGCCATTAAACTGCACATTATGCTAACATGTCCACATCGTACCACGCAAAACGACTGAAGACAAACGCACCTACCCCAGATTGCGATATAGCCAAAATGGTATCTCAACACACCTTGGGGTGTCAAGGGGAGGAGCATCACGTCGATTATCGCACGAACAGCCGCTTTGATCGGACTGGCCTTGCAGCTCCAACTCTCCCTGTTTCCTCTTGATACAGTCGATATGCCTCCCGTAAGTGGTCGGGCGAGAGCGGGCCTGTCTCTCCCCTCCGGGATTGAACTTGACGAGCTAGAGAAAAATAGTAAGCAAAGGGCGGTTAAACAAATAGGTATAAACAATGAGATGGGTTTGACAACCGGGGAAGGCGGTCCAGGCAACAGGGATTAGATATATGCAGAGTGACATATGTACCTTTTTCTATGATCTCTCCAACGAAAACCTTTCCGAAACCGGCTATGATTTGTGCAACTGGCTGGGAAACTTGATGTCCTGTTGTCTGTTGGATCACCTATTAAGCGTAATGCAGGGCGGGTATAGAAGAACGGCGCCAGAGATTGTGAGTCCATTGTTCGAGAACGAAACGTTTTATCGCACCTTGCGAACTGCTTGCTTTGGCAATGCATGTCTTCTATATGCTTCAAATCGATCGTATTGTGGCGGACTAAAGTTGTCCATCAAAACCCTGACGAAAATGATGATTAGCATGCGTCAGGACGAGGGCATTGATCAAAGAGAGATTGCGGAAATGATACAGGGTGACGACAGGGAGCAATCCATTGAGGGCCACATATATGAATGACACCATATGCTGATGTAACTCAAACATCGCCCCTGTGCAGTGTTCCAACGGGAGATCGCAGCCATCCATCCCAACCACCAAACGTCACGCAGAATGATGGATTCCAATTCAAAGGACCGAAGTAGGAGCACATCTTGAAGGTCTCCTACAATGATAAAAAATAACTTACTTTAGGTTGTCCTTAGACTGGCTCTGCCAGCTCAACCCAGCAGAATAGTCGTCATCCGCCATTGCAGGCAACATATCGTCATCCAGCTCTCCGTCATCTTCTCCTGTAGCTTGTCCAGGATATGCAACTCCAGCAACACCGGCTCCTACAGGCCCTGTAGAACCTAGTCTCACTCCAGCAGCACCGGTCGAATAGGTGAGCAAGCCGGAGGAATCCAACGTCGAGTAATTGGATCCGGGTGTTGAGGCACCAGCAGCACCGGGCGTCACATTGGTGGTTGATGGTGTATATCCCTGGATTTGTGGGCTGCTCGAAGATGAGCCCGCAGGACCTGATTCCCCAGGACCAGCGCCATTGGGGATAGCCCAATGCACGGAGTACCCTCCTGTTCCACTGCCACTCCCAGCGTTGTGGCTTGCTAATGCTGGATCGCCAGAAGTGGTAGCAAAACTACCCGGTATGGTGGGGTTGGGTGTCGATCTTCCTGGCGTTCCACCAACACCCGCACCTAGCATTGCGTTCTTCGGTTTTCTCCCCCTTTTTGCTGGTATTCTTTGTCCTGTATGAGACACCATTCCGGCACCGACACCTGTGACGCTGCCATACGCGCTTGCACCATATGTTGAAGTGAATGTACTTGGTGTGGAAGTTGGGGTAAACGCGGCAGGAGTGGTGGTTGGGATGCTAGGACTGGCAGTTGGTGTTGCTGATGCAACTCGATTCTGTGTAGAGCCGCCCGATGCGGGGGCTATTGGGACAGCAAATGTGGTGGCAAGAGGGGTTGCGCCTGGAGGAGTGGCCATCGTGAATGAAATCGCGTTGTTGCCTGCCAAATTCGTGCAGCGCGGTGAAAGGCAATGGTAAATAGAGGTAAATATTAATTAATTAGATAATAAAAAAAAGGTGCCTGCGCGTTGTGCATGCAAATTGTGAGGATTTCTCCTTACCTGGCTCAGTCTCGTGATATGACATTATCGTATGGCTTACCTGTAATTTGATACTGTATGTAAGTGTGACTTGGAGTTGATTCCACGTGGAGTTGATTCCTCGTGGAGTTGATTCCTCGTGAAATCAACGCCAGTGTCGTCTCAATCTAGCCTGTCCGCCAATTTTGTCCCATCACGCGCGTCACTCGTCACACAACTGTCAAACGATTTCATACATGCACAGGCCATGATATCGATTCCCTTTTGGAATGTGTCAGGGAAATTAGAAAAGCATTGAGATCACGCCGCGCAAGCAGGAGAGCCCTGGCTCACAAAACAAGGATTTCCCACCTCATGAACAGCATGCTCTTTACTCAGCGCTTTCTCCCTCAGCGCTTCGTATTGTCAATCTCCACATGCCCTGCTTTTGATTATCAAAATGTTCAACAGTAATGATGATGAATTCACTCATCTCCGACATCCCCATACGTCCAGGAACAATAGTACACTGCCTTTTCTAAATTTGGAAACAAGAGCCGCAGTTCGAATGGAGGTTATTGTGCCGATTTGCATCTGGCTCCTCGTTTCAAATTTCATTTCATTCAAGAGCAACAATGGGGGTTGTCGGGGAGTGACAACAGCCTTTGTGCGTTTTGCTGATTGCAACGTCCTATTTCCTCGGAGTGACTCTGCGAGAATGGTGAATCGACAAGGTATGCAACGGGTTTCTCTGTCCCTCCGGAATATAAAGAGCAAGAGAGCAACCACAAGACTTGTCATCACCGTCTTATTCCTTCCAAGCCCCATCTTTTTCTCTCGCTTTCGTCCCTGACACGAACCCAATCATGATGGCTAGATTGTCAATCAAATCTTTTTCCTCTTTTGCAATCCTTGCCCTTGGGGCATCACTACCATCTGCTCTAGCAGCAACTTATCAAATCCAAGTCGGACCTGATGGAAAATTCATCTACGATCCTCCTTTCGTCAACGCCGTCGCAGGAGATATTGTAAACTTCGCCTTGTAAGTCCTCGTTGTGGTCGATTGTTCATACCTATCTCATCATTATGCCCAGTAACCCCAAAAATCACACTGTTACACAATCTTCGTTCAATGCGCCTTGTGTTGCTGCTCCAGCAGGGTTGAATTCCGGATTGTAAGTTTTTCCGTCGTGATGTCTTATGGACACAAGTTCTAACTCCCTTGGGATTGTGTCATAGCAATCCCGTCGCTGCTGATACCGCCGATCCCCAGCCAACCTTCCAAGTTCACGTCCAAGACACCAATCCAAAGTGGTTCTATTGTCAACAAGTGAATCACTGTGGCTCAGGTACGTCATATCTCCTATATTCAATCGTTCGCGCCTCTTATCAACGTCAAACATCCTAGGAATGGTATTCGCCATCAATCCCGGACCAGAGGGTAGCGAGAACTCCTTCGAAGCGTTTCAACAGAAAGCTATTGCTCTCAACGGAACCGGAGTTCCATCTGCCACTGCCACTTATGTCACCCCTCCACCGCCGCAATGGCAAACTGCAACTGCTACCATCACTCACGATGCATCTGTCTGGACTACCACCTACACGAGTTACCAGGGCTCGCTTCGTAAGCACATCTATGAATTTGCCTCGACTGGGTTCTGAGCTTGAGTGCCACAGCTCCTAGCCCTGCACCTGAACCAGTCAACCACAAGATCCTCGTTGGCAACGGTGGCTCACTTTCCTACGATCCTCCAAGTATCCAAGCCAGTGTTGGTGACACTGTGATATTCGAATTCAGAGCCAAGAACCATACAGTCACTCAATCGACATTCCTGAAACCATGTGTTCGTGAAGTCGATGCTGTTACCGGTGATCTTGGATTCGCTTCTGGATTGTAAGCCCCCAAATTTTTTGTCCCCAATGTGTGATTGACACTGCTATGTGTTCTCCAGCCAACCTGTTGCTGCTGGTGCAACTCAGTTCCCAACATTCACCATCAACATCAGCGACGTAAGCGAATACCCTAACATCTCCCATGAATTATTCTGACAATCACGCTATTTAGACTGCTCCGATCTGGGGATACTGTGGACAAACCGGTCACTGCGGTGCAGGAATGGTCTTCGCCATCAACGCCATCGAATCCGGTCCAAACAACTTCACTGCATTCCAAGCTCTAGCTGAGAGGATCAACGGCACGTCATCTGGCTCTGTCACCGCTTCCGGTGGTGTCGCCCCCACCGGAGGCGAAACTGATGACAGCGCTGCTGTGACTTGGAGACCTTCAGCTACAACTGGAATCGTTGCGGCTGTCGTTGGCGCTGTTGTCTCTTGGGTGCTGTGACTTTGAGTGATTCTTTTCTTGGTCTGGTATGACCCTGGATGGCCATACAAGGTTGTGCTCTCTTGATGAAGATCTACGACTCTTGCGATGCGAACATTCTATACATAGATTTTTACATTGATTCAAGACATGGACAGGCTCAACTGTAATTCACTCATTGATACGATATATCCTATCCACATCTTACGATATATTCCTTCTGAATTATTATACATCTTTCATAATATATCATATTTTACTATGCATTCCCCTGTCTGTGTTATCATTGACGGAGACGGACGCATCTACCTTTCCAGCAGCATAATCTTGCCAAATAATCCAGTTTTAGCAGCAACGGCAGCAACTGGCATAAAAGATATTAAAGCCAGCGCCAAGATGCCTAGCAGCACAATCTTTATGGCTGCTTCTCGTGTCTGTGAAGGGTTATTGAGAGCACCGAAAGTCAGATCGTCAACAGAATGTTCAAGGTGGTCAAACATTGCAATTATGTATGCGTAGCGTCCGTCAAACCTTCCAATACCATCATTCAATCCAACCTTTATGAGATCACTGGGCGCTATTTCAGCTGTGAGATGGTACATGCAGGAGTCATCATTATTATCCTCAATCAACGCAGGCAGTTCCAGCATTGCATGCGGAATCAATCGCAGCCCTTAATACGCGAAGAATGTAACTTACGAAACTTCACACGGTGTTCATGAGGGTATTCATATAAAACAGCACAACGTCGACAAGAAATACAACCATAGCTCACCAAACGTCACTTAACAACGGAACCAAATTGAAAATCATAGTCAACCCAACTTCCTCTCAACATTGCGTTTGATATCACTGATGACAACCGACTAGCCGATGGAGGAATCATTGATTCGGCATCCTGGCGGACAGATAGTTGTGGTAGGAATGAGTAACTGAATATTGTGAATCAAGAAAGGTGACATACTTGAACAACTGAACATCTTGTTCCAACGTGCTACGAATGTCTTCATGTCCAGGGCGACCTTCAAGTATCCATCCTCGACGAAGAACCTCTCGGATCCATCTGCTGCAGCCTGAACGTTAGTCCTCAGAATGACTTCACTCCTCAAATCTCCTCCTCTCCTTTGGCACTGCCAAGCAGGACTTTACCTACGATGGGAACTTGTAAGGAAGACTTGACATCCAATACTTGAATGTGCCTATTAACGATGGGAAATCTGGAAATACTCCGGAGTCGTCGAGAGGGAAAGGGCGATAATTCTCTTTCGGCGACGTGGTCCCAATTACATTCGGTTAGGATCGGAAAGTACGGGTTCACTCATTTGGCTCAGAAGTGAATGCCACACATAACCCAATAACATGCCATAGTCGCAGTTGTCATTTTACTCCTGCCCCGCTGAAGCAAGGACTTGAATGGATCTACTAGAAAAATGCGAACCAACGACAAGGTAAGTAACTTTTCTTTACAATTCGTGGAAAACTGAGAGCGCCCTGTCAGAGACTACGTAAGCGTGGATGTAGACGCGATGGTGACCGATGAAGAGGCGAAAGAGAAATAGAGAGATACGAACGCGATCGTGAAAACAATGAGGCAGAAGCAAAAGCCAAGAGAAAGGGAAACGAGGCAAAGCAAACGCGAGGAATCGTGGTACGCCGATTGTCTATTTGATGAATAATTAACCCACCAACCCACTCTGTTAGAGAAAGGACAAACGGTAAGGATCATTAATAAGGGGATCCCTTTCTGGCATTTCTGGTATTTCTTCGTCCTGAACGATCACCATCTTGCTTCTCTGTGGCTTTCGATTCTTTGCAACTTCCCCTCTCTTGGTGCCTCTTCCGCGAATCTTCCCTCGCGAAGGTCTTCCTGCAACGCAGGCACTCGTGTTTGATGCATTTGTGCCATTTCGTCTCCAAGTGGCGTGTCATGTCCCCGAGCCTCTTGCAAGTCTGGGTGCATGGCAATTTTCGTTGCCAAATTTTGACGGGATTTGGAAAGGGCAACGCCACCACGTTTCTTCGAGAGCATCGCTGACTGGGATCATCAGAGCGATGATTTCGTCAATGCTAAGGCTGTCTAGTGGCAAGGGGACAGTCTGCGACTCTGGAGACCCCGAAACCTCCGTATCTGTGGATCCGTGAGTTGATGTTCTCGCAAGAGGAAATCAACAGCCTACCTTCATCGAGAGTGGTCTGTTCAGTGCCGGTCCTACTTAAGGACTCCGCGGTAGCCACCGTGTCGAGGTGGGTTCTTGTTTTCATTCTTTGCAATTGACCGGCAGCTGTGGTGCTGGAGGCATAAGGAGAGATACCTCCAGCACGAGAGGCGGGTAGCACTTGGGATGGTTGATGAAGGTTGATCAACGTGTCCCCATTGCTACCGTGTTTCTCGCTCCCCAGCCTCATCGACTCCTCTCTGTTTCTTGTTGGTGCTCTTACAGCCACAGACACAGAATGCTGAGGGCGTACGGATGTAGTAGGCGATCGAGATGCTGCGGCAGCAGGCATTGGATGAGAACGTTGAGTGTAGCCGCGCATTGGGGGTGGTGGCAAGGCTGATGTAGATGGAAGATTGTTGAGATCCGACTCGGGATGGATACGAGGTCTTGAGCCGATGACGATGGTGATGATGGCCATGAGGAGTTGGATAACAAATTGTGTCCGCAGATCATTTGACCTGCAAATTCCACAGCATATTCCGTGATTGTTTCAGTATGGCGAGGCCCATCCAGGGTGGTTATCGAGGCATCCATCCTGAGATGGCTGTCGTAAAGTGTCTGAAAGAGTTGATCTCCCTGCTCGTCGCGTAAGGTGGTGGCAATAGGCTTGGGGTCACTAGCACGTACCTCCTCAACAGTAGGAATGATCGGGAGGCTTTCCAATCCAAAGGGATCAACGAATACAGGTGGAGGGAGGATAGGTAGGATACATTCAAGTTCGACCACGTATCTACGCGTCGTCGCATCGCGCGACGTAGAGGCGTATGCCTCATCTCCATTAAGGCGCGCTACGTTGGAGGTGGTCAAAGGAAAAGCAGACATGCTGATTGGGGATGATTGCAAGACTAGAAGGTAGGAGGGAAGGAAGCGTGGTATGGACGATGTTGAAGCTGGTCAACGAAGGGTACGTAACCTGCCGCCTGGTGTTAGCGCTTGGATTTTCAAAGGGCTCCTTTCAATTCAACAAACGGATTTGGCAGCTTGCCTTATTTGGATTCTTGAGTTTCGGTTGGAATCGACAGTGAATAGCTTGCTGCCAGATTATATGTCATGATAATGCGATAAAATATTATCGTGTATCCGTTTCTGGGTTGTGGGCATCTCCTACAGAGCCTGTGAGGACATACAGTCGAATCATGTAAACGAGACAAACTCTGAAAAATAAAGTAAACCCATGTTGCGACGGAATTCTAAAAGTGTGTTAATATCTTTGCGTCTCATCGCCCTTAAAAGCTTTATGAATTGTCAATATGGATCTGGCGATGCAATGAGCGTCTGCGTGATATATCAGGAAGGCACAACTGGAGTTCGGCATCAGCTTGAACACACGACTAATTTAATGGTATTAGCGCAAAGCATTACCATTTCTGTCCATTATATGGCACAGCTGGCGGCTCTGTGGATGATCATGGCGTTGTAACTGACAATTGGATGATAGAGTACAGGAGTGCATAGCCTATTCAACTACTATTATTGCATGACTCGCATGGAAACGAGACATCAGACAAGCGCTATGCGGCTGAACTTGCGTGTATGGCTGCCGTGGATGTGTCGTGGTGCGCGACACGTTGGGGTAGGCATCATGCATCTGCATCATTATCCACCAATTAAATTTCCTGAACACATGCCAGAACGATATTCGAGTCCCAACGTGAAGACTACTGGTGGTTTCCTCATGCCTTAGCTCATGGGGACCTCTAAGTATGAGGGTAAATACGAGATGGTGTTGACTGGCCTGCAACCCACGCGTTGATGAGTCGTGCAACGAGCATCTAATCCCCAAGCAGTTCCGTCAAAATACTTCTAATAAAACTTGCAGATAAGACGTTTTATGCTTACCTTTGGTCTTTGGCCCTGAAGATCTGAATTGCTGCAGCATTCAAGAGATGACAGACAACATGATTAGTGGTTAGCTTGTCATGTATTCTTCAGTGTTCGGTACTCAAATGGTCAAAGAGATGCTCCCAGTCGCATTGAGAACTGTTGCATTTGTAAAACGCACATATATACGGCGGGTCGTATTAAGTGTATTTTGGGGGATTCATACATTCGGAGCTCTCTACATCCCTCCCTTCTCGCTGGCCATAACTCAACTCCCGAAATTGGCGTCGTCTTTTGAGTCCTCCGTGGGGTGGCCATCTTACCTCAATAAGAACCAGCTGGACTTAGCTGCATCTACATCAGCGTCTGCACAACATGAAGAGGCTACACATGAGGATGAACATCCCACCTACTACAGCCTTGCTTCAATTAAACCTATTCACTGCGCAGAGTGATTCAAGCTATGCAGACAGATTAGGAACTATATTGCGTTCTACCTTCCGAGGAATACCTCAGCAGAAAATGTCAGCGCCCTGCTATCCGACAAGTCAAGCACAAACCCTAAGCCCAATCGCCCATAGGAAGAAAAAAAAAAAACACAATAGAGCTAGAATTGAGGCCCAGGAAATGGTTGAGGTTGAAGAAGCCCGAGAGTGGATGGAAACGAGCTGAAAGCGCTGACTTGCTACTGCGGAAGTTTGGCGGGTGGACTTAAGGGGACTGTATTGACGCATTGACGTACGGGCGTACTGAATATGCTTCGTGATATAGTAGGAGAAAATTAACTAGGCAAACGCTGACTGAATAAACGAAGTGCTTAAGTTGGCGAATGGCATAGGAAGCTATCCTGCGAGAAAGCAAAAGAAGAAAAATAAGAAAACATGAGCTTGTACGACTAATTTTACTTCTCCGTGGAACGCACACAATGGAAATACGATCTACAAGTATAAATACACTACTTGTCCGAGTGAGACATAAAAGAAGACGGTCCAGACTCCCTCAGATAATGATATCTGAATGTAAGAATTTTCAATGGCATTAAGCACGGTAGAGCAATCGATCGTTTTGGTACACTCGCAGTCGTAAATAGACACGTAGTAAAGTCTCAAACCAAGAAATTAGTAGCTGAGTGGGCTAGTGCTGTTTGGGTAGGAGGTCTCTTTATCTCTAGCTGGTTCGTTGTTTGCGAAGACACCGGGGTGGAAGACGTTAAACGTCCAGATTGCGAGAACAATCATTGCACCATCGAGAGCATCTGTAAGAAAGGCAGACGGTCAGTCGACGAGAGCATAACTAAACTGTAGTTTTCACGCACTAAAGTACACCTCAGTTGTAATGATACGACCATCCCAGCCGTCAATAAGCTCGATTGTACGGTAGATAGCTCTGTAACACACAGGTGAGTGAGATTTTCTTCGCTAAAGAAGGGTACACCGAACTCACCGAATGAACAATATCAAAGTGTTGAAGCCCAAAGCAAAGCTCATGATCTTGGTCTTGGAGTCGAATTCACCGCGTGCAATGTTTCCTTGATTGGAACGACCAGTAAAAGGCTTGTTGTAGAAGTAGTGGTAGTAGAACTCCGCGGAGAGAACCATGTAGATAATGATAATACCTACGAAGGGCATCAGCTACAAACTCAAACCGACGAGAACAGATTGCAACTTACAAAGTTGGAATATGATACCACCGAGCATAATATTGCTACCGACTTTAGCATCATCGCCGGTCTCGGCACCAGAAGCAATACCACCACCAGCGCCCTGTATGCAAAGAGAAATCATGTCCTAGAAAACCGGCCTTGTCGGTTACACGTTGCACCTGAAGCTGTCTGAGCACTTACGCAAGTGAGGAAAATGATGGCATCTAGGAGGGGAAATGGAGTATTAGTTGTTGGACTTGGAAATACCAGCCTGAGATGGGCAGGAAACTCACAGAGCTTCGGGCGCAATCTACTGTATGAGTCACCAAGAGCATTGATTATACGACCAAAGATGATGAAGTTGGCTGCCAGGATAAATGTAGGTGAGATGATCGTCGTTGAAATTCTATAAGTCATTGAAACGTGTGTCAGGATGGGACATCCCGAGAATAAAGCCGGGTTTGAAAGATCACTCACTGAATCATGAAAGGGGTTTCATGAACAAGATTGATATTGCTCCACAGTCTGCCTGACCAGCCTATGAGTTCACCAATACCGCCCAGGATGACGGAAGGGAACATGAACCACGTTCTGTATCGAATGGCCTGGCCAGTGTGCAAAACTATATGTCATGAGATTTACTCAACCGAACTCGTGTCATTTGACGACATGCGAACGTACGAGTAGATACACCGAACAAGCTTAGGAAAAGGATACAGATCCATTGCGTGGGTCTGTACCCATACATTGATTCTTCTTCTTCCTGGGTCTGTCGCTTGTTATATAGGTGAACGAGCTGGTTCATAGCTTCGGCGATGATGGGCATGATTAATCAAAGAAGTTTGCTATAGGATGAAGATTCCAGATGCGGAAGAAAAGAAGAGACACTGAAGCCGGAGGCTGAAGGCGTTTGGTAGCTTGTGCGAGGAAGGAATTGACTCGAAATCATGCCTCCTGTTATACTCGTTCAAAAGGTCGGTGAAATTCACATCCGGACAAAGAAATTAAGGCAGGGTCGGGTTGACACATGAGGTAAACGACGTGGTTTACGCAGTGTCCCGGCAATGCTACAATAGACACAAACCGTTGTAGCATAGACTGTCACGGCCGTTTACCCAACCTGAATTCGAAACGATATAGTCTTAACATTACTGATTTATGGCGACACGAAGTAATGGCTGGTGTCCTTGTAAATAAGTGGTTGTCGTACTGTGCAATTGCGTCATCCACGGCTGCACGTTGTAGGCCATCGCCAAGGTTTTGAGATTAGGACCATCCGGCCGAACCCCATACGAGAGTAATGCCGCCATTACGGCCTACACATAGGAGTCAGCAGCGCGCGACCATATCTGCTACTCAGGCACTGTCATCTGGACTACGAGATCTATATCCTGTTGTAGGGCTTGTCAACAGCAAACAGCTCCCGATGCCGGATAACCACCTCAGCTTATTGGATAAGCCTTTGCACTGCCTTCGAACCCGCCGATTAGGAGTATATTGAAATCCATGTCTCTACCGCCTCCGGAAACTGCGGAGCGCAGTTGTGCAGGGGTTTTGTTACACCTGCAAAGGATTGGTATCAAACCCGAGGTCATGAACTGGTGAGGTCACATACCTATTTGAAACTAAATTGAATCCCTAGAACCGGGGGAAAAAAACGTTGTAATAAGAGAGGAATACGACATTGTACTGTACTTTGGCAAACCTAACCGCTCACCCCTTTATTGTCGGATCGGGTGTGTTCTCTACCGGTGGGCAGCTGGAGTTGACGGTCTTTTCGGGGTCACTGTGTGGCCAAGAGAGAATGGACAAGGCGATCCCTACTTGTCTGGGTGCCTGGTGGCAGTGGTAAGCGGCGTGCTGCGAGTATAGCAGCTATGCGCCGACCCTCTTCCATTGAGACATCTACGGATACATAGATGAATCTACTAGGCCGGACTTCTGCAAGTCAATAAAGGGCGAGGTGGTCTTCCATGATAGGAAACTAGGTGAAAAGTAGGGCATTATTGAACGTGCATGCAGATAGCCACAACACAAAGCACGCACACATCTTCGTGGGTAGCTTCCCAGCTCAAAATGCTGGATGTGACTGGGTCGCCCAACGTTCGAGGTATTGCTGCAGTCAAACGTGCGCGGGAAACGTTCGGGCGGTGTTCCGTCCCAGATTAGTCAGCACCATGCATCAAGCCTATCCTTATCGCCTTCCATTATCGCTCTCCCCCTTCGACCAACTCATCGCTCTCGAGGGCATCCCACGGCCTACTCACCAGGCTCACCGCCTCTCAAGACTCGACCGCTCCAGCGATTTTCATTCTCAAGCTAGCCTTTGTCCGAGAGGCTGCAACCCTGGTCGGTGCGATCTTGTAGGAGTCATTTTGCTCCTTCTAGGTCGCGCGGTCGATTCCCCACCGCTGCATGACATTGTTACATGTGTACTTTCATCTACGTGACAAGCAGGCTTTCAGGCGCCTGCTCGATACCAGCCATGATCGAGGTGGTACAAGTGCGAGTTCTCAACTCAGCACAAGTGCCGGTAGATCAAGACCCCGTTCGAGTGTCTTGACCATGTCCCTGGGATCTCTCGTCAACGCGAAGGACGGTTTTGGAAGGACGGTTTTGCACCTTGCTTGTGCTACGATCGATACGGTGGATTACGTCAGGCTGTTGTTGGCACATCCCTCGATCGACGTCAACCTTCCAGATAGAGAGAGCCGTTGGACTGCATTACACCGAGCATTGTACAATGCGAACATACAGGCAACGTAAGTACTTACCCATCCTATTTCTGAACACCTTACGCAATGAATCAAAGGTTGCTGTTGCTCCAACGTTCCGAAATTGACACTTCCGTCAAGGATTGCGAGGGTATCACTCCATTCGATCTGTATAGCATGACCATTCGCGGGACACACCCAGGGCTAGTTAAGATACCCAGAGTTCCTGTGGCTGCAGAGTTGTTTACATGGGGGACCAATAAGTGAGTGGAAAGTTGTCCTGTCTGTCCTATTTGACGTATGATTAGAAACGCAACGCTGGGATCAGGCGATGGAGGAGATCGTGCCTATCCTGACCACGTCATTCTGCAAAACAAAGAATCACCGGACATGATGCAAAATAAATCAATTGATGCTAGGTTCTCCCCAATTCACGTCTGCCAGCTCCAGATGTCCAAGTTGCACACAGGTATGATCCGTAACTAAAGGCGCACGACTCGAAGCGCTTATCTCAATCATTCCAGCTGTCGTAACATCAGAACCTCAGGGCAACCTGCGTCTATGTGGCTTTGGCAATGGAGGACGGTGAGTTTGATAACAACATCGGGTGGTCGTGGCATAGACCCGGATCTCTGAACAGCCTTGGCCAAACCCAACATACGCAGTACAACCTTACTCCCCTTTCCAACTTCACGTACGCTATCATCGCGGTGGCTCTTGGGCAAGATCACACTCTCGCACTGACCGATGCAGGGGAGGTCATTAGTTGGGGCCTCAATAGATTTTCTCAACTGGGCTACGTGGTTGAAGCTGCTCCTTCCTCATTGGGTCCTCGGTCCGAGGAATTGATTCAAGTCGTGCCTCGGAAAATTGCCTCGTTGAAAAAGCACCACGTCAAGGGAATCACTGCGTCAAAGAGTGCTTCAGCTTGCTGGACGGCAACTGAGGTATTGGTGTGGGGTGCCAACAATGGCCAATTTGGTTAGTCAACCAGGATGTGGCTCGTGTCCTGCTGCTCAGTCCCCTTGGCTATGCTAGGTTTCGATAAAACCTCCCAGCCCGTGCTAGTGCACCCCCGCATCGTGACACAGGTGATAGACCCCGTGGTATCCATCTGTCTTTCTGTATGTGATGACCTCCTGGTTTGCTTCGTGATCTCAACCAGTTCTCAGGACTCGGTTATGGCATGTCTCTTAGTCACCCATGAGGTTCTATGCTTCTGGAACGACCGACATTTCAAACTCAGGTACTTTTTTTGTTTTTTATCCCCTCGTCAATCTTACGCCATCATTTCCCAGCTTCCCAGTTTCAACTTTCCCAGAGTCCAACCGATATCGACCACCCCATGCGAATAAAACAGGAATTGAGAAACTGGCGTCCTGTGATGACGTATTTGCCGCCTTATCTACCAACGGGGAGTTGTTCACCTTCTCCCCCCCTGCTGCGGAAGGTAGCAAAGAGAAGGTGAGGATGGAGCCCCAAAGAGTCCAAGCTTTAAAGAGGCAGTACAGTCGCATTCAAGTAAGCCATACTCTCGTTTGTCAGGCACATTGTAGACCCTTATGTTCCCATGATTTGCGATAAGGACATAGCCGTCGGCCAAGAAGGGTCGCTCATATTTTCGACTGAATCTGGTCATGTCTTCGTCCGATCACGCACCACGTCCGCAGTATCTTCCAAGACTTTTAAATTCCAACGCATCCCACTCCTACAGCGTGTGGTCAGCGTATCGGCCAATAACATGGGAGCATTTGGTGCTCTTCGATTGGAGCACAAGGTTCGACCCCTGTTAGTGACCGGAAACAAGTTTGCACAGGACATGTATAAGGTGGAACCGTGGCTCTTTAATCCGGGAAAGTGGTACAGTAACAAAGAGGGAGGTCTAAGGAGAAGGACGAGGCTTGACATCGAACTAGAAACTCGAGAGGCAAGGCGTGAAGCGATGGTGCCCCCAAAACCTGGCCCTCGTTCCCGTTTTTCTTTCGACGACGATATTTCAGACGTCTTAGATGACGTCGTTGGGGTTAGAAAGCTCTGCGATACCGTGGAGAAGGAAAAGGTGCAGAGATCAACACCTGTTGGTGGGCAACCGTGGTCCTATGCATATGCACATGGCGCCGATATCCTTGTCACGCTATCCCATGGCGCCACCTTCCCCGCTCATCGAGTGATCCTCTCTGCTAGAAGTTCAGTTCTCAGGTCGCTTCTAGCAGAAACGTCGTTTCTCAAAGACCCGCAGTCCAAACTCTCACTTCGTGTTACCGCACCGAAAGTCAATTCCGTTGAAGGAAGGATTAAGGCACAGCTCAGTATGACTGGTTGTCATCCACTCAGTCTCCTCATACTCCTTCACTACCTTTACACCGACGAACTTTACGCCATCTGGGACAGACGCGTATTTAATACTGCTGTTGTCCGCGGTAGAGCCCTCCACCAAGTTGAAGTCCGACAAGAACAGATCATCTCAGAATTATCGGATCTAACGAGGATTTTAGATTTGAATCAAACGGTGTTGGGTTGTTTGAGGAGTCCAGTCAAAAGATTCCCGACAGCGACTTTGAGGAAAGACACGATGGCGGTATATGGCGAAGTGCAGGATATGTTCAACATAGAACTTAGCTATAGTCCCCAAGTCGACGAAGTGGGAACAAGTCCTCCATCAAAAAGGAAAGGGAAAGGGAAAGCGCCTGTAGTCGTGGACCGCAAGCAGGATGACTCGGAAAAATTGGACCTGAAGTCACCCATCTCCCCCGATGTCGTACTGGAATTCGCGGATCGTCGGGTATATTGTCATTCTGTGATTCTTAGGGCTCGGTCCGAATTTTTTGAGGCTTTCTTTGACGAAGTGGTTTGGACAGAAAAACGAGTGGACGAGGGGAATGGCGTGTTGAGACTCGATCTCAGGCATTTGCGTTGGAGGGTCGCAGAATTTGTCACTCGATTTTTATGCAATGGCGAGGGAGAGGAAGGCGAAATGTTTGAAGTCCTAGGTTAGCATCCACGTTGTCTTGAGTTGCGGTGCTAAAATGTCGCAACAGAGTTTATCAATTCTGTTGACGAGCTGTTGGAGTTCATGTTCGAAGTTTTGGCAGCCGCTGTACGTACTCGTCACTTCTTCGAAATTGTGGCCGTACTAATTGCGAGAGCAGAACGAGTTATTGTTGGACCGTCTCATCACTCTTTGCTCTATTGTTATCCTCAAATTCATGACCATTCCCAACGCGTGCTATATCCTCGCCGAGGCATCCCACTACCACATTCCGGACCTCGTTCAACGAGTGCAAGAGTATATAACCATAAATATGGAGGTCTTTCTCGAGAGTAGAATGCTTGACGCGCTTCCCACTCCCCTCATCGAACAATTGTCGAAATACGTCGCCAGTCAACAGCTCCAGCTTTACCCACTCACAAGGAGTGGAATTACCTACGAGACACTGCAGCACAAATGGGGAAATTGGACGGCGTTGCAAGATTTTCCGTCTTACATTATTCCATCTGACAGGATTCGCGAGAAGGACCAAGACAAAGAGGAAGTGTTGCCGAAAGTCATGACAAGGCGGCCAAGCAAAGGCTGGATTAGCAATATTGGGTCCGCAACTGCTTCCCCAGGTAGCAGCCCTAGACTTCTGCCTCAACGGTCTGGAATGCCGTCCCAGAAATCTATCCAAGAGGATATCTTTGAACTGGATATGGACGTACCTCTAACCGCCAAGTTACAGACAGCCGTCGTTCCAACGACAGGAACTTCCACACCGCCTTCAACTACTCCTGGTGCTTCACATTCTCCATGGAAGTCTGCTGTGGCTCCTCGGTTAGTACAAATTCCTGGCGAAAAGATACCATGGGGGTTACTGATTAGTTTTAATGGCAGTGTTGATATCAAAGCGATCATGGCTGAAGCTGCGCGTATTTCAGCTGCGGCCCAGCAACTGCAGATACCTCCACAACGCAGTCCGCAGCCTCACTCTCCTGTTGAACAGGGAAGTCCTCCTGCATTAAGCAAGCGATCAATTTCTTCATCCACGAGTTCGACTGGAGCCAGCCCAAGTGGCTTGGCATGGAGGACGAGGGAGGTACCTGTGATGCCCAGTACTCCGCCTGTCTCAGGGTCGAGTGTGCCTCCACCATCAACTACTCCACCAAAATCAGGCACACCTGCAAATGTTCCTGCTACGCCTCCACGGATGCAGCGTCAGCATAGTGCAGGCGCTATGAACAGCCCAGGTTTAGGGCCCGTGATCACGCCAATGAGACAAGTGCCGTCTAAGAATGCCGGCTCATCTAAACGGACAGTGTCGTAAGCTACTTCGATCCTCTGTGACCATTGAATCATGACTCATTCCTATTATAGAAATCCATGGACTATGCACGCTCCTGAGCCCACTCCTAGCCCCAGTCAATCAACCGGGATGTCTTTCTTGGCCATTCAACAAATGGAGATGGATAGATCAGCAGGACCTGCGAAAGTGAAGCAATCGCTGGTGGAGATACAACAACAAGAGAAAGATAAACGAGTCGAAGACGAGTTTATGAAGTGGTGGAAGGAAGAAGAGGAACGGGTGAGATTGGAAACGGAGCAATCCCAGGCTGAGTCTGCAACGCCTGGATCAGATGGTCAGCAGCAGCAGAGGGGTCAAAGGCGTCAGCGACGAGGACAAGATCAAGGACAACAGGTGACGCGGCCTAGGCGCGAGCCTCGGAAATCTTTGAATACAGACCAGAACCCAAGGCAGAGCGAGAATCAGGGTCAATCACAAGAAACTATACAAGGAGGGGCTTCTGGTTCCAAGCCCCAACGTGAGGAGGGATCGAGGAAAAATAGGAAACCGCACGACCATGATTCGAGTGGTGTTGTCAGAGCGGGTGGTAACACTCAGGCCACTTCAATCTCTGTCCCGGACAACAGTAATGCTGGCAATGCTGGCAGTTCGCATGGACAAGGCCAGGCGACACCAGGCGGAGGTCGACATCGCGCTAGACCCAAGAACCCACAAGCTTCGTCGGCAAATCAACCCACGACGTAGACTAACCAATAAGCAAGAAATGTATCAATGCGGAAGTCTCATCTATGTCTTTTCTCGCAGTATGGACACGAACATGCTTCATAACTTTATTCGCTTATCCTTGCTTCCTTCCCAACTCAGCGTTTCTTTTCTCTTCGAGCGCCAATATGCTATCATCTTATGATCATGAGCGTAGTTATGAGATAAAGAATTGATGTCGATTGATGCTTTCTCTGCCTCCGAAACCGTGGGCTTCTCAAAGTTCGAGCTAATCATCAGCAGCCCACAGACGTAGTGTGGGTTAAGGGCTTCCGGAACCTCTTTTCGAAGGTGTACATCGGATGAGGAGGCAAAAGAGTGCAAGCGCCAATCAATTAATCACTGATAGATGTGGATGAACCCCTGGAAATGGATAGAGGTGAACCTAAAACCGCATGGACTCCATGCGTTTCCTGAAGAATGCAAGCACTGCACCGAGGAGAATCAACTACATTCCAATCCCTGAGCAGACCACAATTTATAACGTCCTCGCACAGCTAATCATTCGCACCTGACAATGGGGAGATTCCCATATAGGTCCTATCCTCACACTTGGCTAACAGATGCCATCTTGTAGTGGGAAACTGATATCGACCCTCCGTATCATCCTCTGGCCATTGTGATACTCACTTCCCGTGTGTTTCGTGGGGTTCACGTCCGATCATGGAGGGCAACCTCAAGAACAGGAAGGCAAATTGTGACGAGTCTGGAAGGGAGAAGTATTATGGGAGTAGCGGGTCGGGCCAAGGGTCGGAGGTGATGAGCATTGCAGATCTGGAATTCCATTGAAGTGGTACCTTGAGCGACTGCCAGCACAGCTGAAGATGCTCGAAATCCTTGTATTAGCGAAAATATCTGGCTCTACTTTGCGATAGACGTGATGCGCCGCCAATATACGCAGGAACCGTGCTGGGTGACAAGAGTTAGCCTACTGTCGGGGGTTTATGTATCAACGTACCGAGCGTTGTGGGGTCTTGGTTATCCTGCTTGCAGATCTCATTGATGTGCAAACCCTAATAAGCAATTTAACCAACATCGATCAGCTATATACAGAATTGAGCCTGGCAGAGAACTTGCATCTGCGTTAGGTCCAGCCTCCTTCAATATCTCTGTAACATTTGATTCGAGGCATATACGTAATGCCATTGCTGTCAAGAACTACGATTCGCACCAGAGAGTGTCCAGCTCTAGTCTTGTATTATAGTTAATTACGTACCCCTCCAGCAACATAATACAATGTGTCTTGAGGAGGTACGACGATGGCAATATGCAGCGCGGCAGCTCCAATCATTTTTGCAGCCTCAGCAGCAACGGGGTGCTTCCTAAAAGCCTCTTACTCGGGAGTAAAGTGTTGATGGAGGTCAGGAAGGCTAGTTGAATTGGTGGCAGCAGCTTGCTTGAGATCATCAACCGCCTTGTTGAGGAGGTTTACGAGTTGGCGTAGAGTGGATATAGTTGGTGCATTAGAAGAGGACGTAGTGGACATGCTGGAGCGCAAAGGTGAGCACGACTGACGATTCAACAGGCATTTTATACTCAATAGCGGTCACTTACGGCGACCCAAAATTTTGCATACACAACAGGCAGAATCAGATCTTTGAGTGGCAATAGGAGAAAGTTGAATGATAAATCAGTTCGAATTCAACTATTCCAGGGACACAAAGGGCTTCTAGATCCTATTTATATATTCCATGCAGAAAGATCGTTCCATTGTGTTGATAATTATCGCTAGTTTAAATTCAAGAATGAGTGTCCTGCCTTGCCGAAGCGAGCCTCCACCACGAAGTGTTCGTTAGTCACGAGTAGGTAGCTCACCTTATACTACTCTACTCCCTACCACTACGACCTAGTCGCACACTCTCGTTTTTCTGTGTCCTCCCATACACCATGCCTTCGCTTTTCTCATCTTCCATTCCTTCCATTCTCCCCACCCATCCTACTTTTGTAAGCTGCCAGCACACGGTGCGGTCAGGAAAGCCTCGCAAGCTCACCCCGCCAACTTTGTCTGCTCTGCTAGCTAAGAAGGCAGAAGGCCAATACTGTACAGTCTCTACTTCATGTAGCCATAAATTTTGAGTGCCAGGCTCTATCGCTTCGAATTCAGGTTTGGTAAACGACCAAGACAAGTGCACCCTATGCTACAATTCATGTCGCTCACCCTATGTGTTATACCAATCCTGCTTTAATTTCTTTGTCCGGAAGTGAATTTCACCGACCTTTTGAACGAGTATAACAGGAGGCATGATTTCGAGTCAATTCCTTCCTCGCACAAGCTACCAAACGCCTTCAGCCTCCGGCTTCAGTGTCTCTTCTTTTCTTCCGCATCTGGAATCTTCATCCTATAGCAAACTTCTTTGATTAATCATGCCCATCATCGCCGAAGCTATGAACCAGCTCGTTCACCTATATAACAAGCGACAGACCCAGGAAGAAGAAGAATCAATGTATGGGTACAGACCCACGCAATGGATCTGTATCCTTTTCCTAAGCTTGTTCGGTGTATCTACTCGTACGTTCGCATGTCGTCAAATGACACGAGTTCGGTTGAGTAAATCTCATGACATATAGTTTTGCACACTGGCCAGGCCATTCGATACAGAACGTGGTTCATGTTCCCTTCCGTCATCCTGGGCGGTATTGGTGAACTCATAGGCTGGTCAGGCAGACTGTGGAGCAATATCAATCTTGTTCATGAAACCCCTTTCATGATTCAGTGAGTGATCTTTCAAACCCGGCTTTATTCTCGGGATGTCCCATCCTGACACACGTTTCAATGATTTATAGAATTTCAACGACGATCATCTCACCTACATTTATCCTGGCAGCCAACTTCATCATCTTTGGTCGTATAATCAATGCTCTTGGTGACTCATACAGTAGATTGCGCCCGAAGCTCTGTGAGTTTCCTGCCCATCTCAGGCTGGTATTTCCAAGTCCAACAACTAATACTCCATTTCTCCTCCTAGATGCCATCATTTTCCTCACTTGCGTAAGTTCTCAGACAGCTTCAGGTGCAACGTGTAACCGACAAGGCCGGTTTTCTAGGACATGATTTCTCTTTGCATACAGGGCGCTGGTGGTGGTATTGCTTCTGGTGCCGAGACCGGCGATGATGCTAAAGTCGGTAGCAATATTATGCTCGGTGGTATCATATTCCAACTTTGTAAGTTGCAATCTGTTCTCGTCGGTTTGAGTTTGTAGCTGATGCCCTTCGTAGGTATTATCATTATCTACACGGTGCCATGATTGTCCGGTCTCTTCGCAAACAACGAACCAGCTAGCGAGAAAGAGACCTCCTACCCAAACAGCACTAGCCTACTCAACTACCAATTTATTGGTTTGGGACTTTCACGACGTCGACTACGAGCGTACCAAACGATCAAATGCTATGCCGTGCTCAGTGCCTTCGAAATTCTTACATTCGATATCATATTTCAAAGAGTCTGGACCGTCTTCTTGTATGTCTCACTCGGACAAGTAGTGTATTCATACTTCCATTGTGTACATTCCACGGAGAAGTACAATTACTCGTACAAGCACATGTTTTCTTATTTTCCTTGTTTTACTTTCACGCCGGATAGCTTCCTATACCATTTGCCTGTTTGATTTTTTCCTACGGTATCACGAAACATATCCAGTACGCCTATACATCAATACATCAATACAAGTCCCCTTGCCCACCCGCCAAACCTCCAAAGTAGCACGTCAGCGCTTTCAATTTATTTCCCATCCACTCTTCTTCAACCTCAACCATTTCTTGGGTCTCAACTCTAGCTCTTTTGTGTTTCTTCTCATCAGCGCCTGAATTGTGCTTGGAGTTCATGCTTGGCTCATCGGATAGCAGGGCGCTGACCTCTTCTACTGAGGTATTCCGCGGAAGGTAGAACGCAATATTATTTGTTATCTGTCTGGATAGCTCGAATAACTCTGCGCCGTGGATAGGTTTAATGGAGGCAAGGCTGTAGGTGGGGTATTCATCCTCATCCGCAACTTCTGTCATTTCCAAGAGTGGTGAAATAGTCCCTTCATTTTGTGCAGACGCTGATGCAGATGCAACTGCGTCGGATTGATTCTTGTTGAGATAAGATATCCCACCCCACGGCGGACTCAAGAAGACGACATCAATTTTGCGATTTGAGTTATGGCCAGAGAGAGGAGAGGGATGTAGAGAGCTCCGAATGTATGACTTGGCGAAGGAGATATAATCCCCCAGAACAAACTCTATACGATCCGCCACGCCGTATATCTGCGCATTGTGTCTCGCTAGCGCCAGCCGAGTTGGTGAACTATCAATGGCTATCACTACGAGCGGGATTCAAATCCAAATAGACGCGTCGTAATGTGGTGTATTGGAGCAGGTTAACAAGAGGAACAATCAACAACCAGTTAACACACCTCGTTGACAAGTTCGTGCAAATGCAATCGCATTCCCTCCAACGCCACAAAACGCATCCAAAATCGTATCACAACGACATCTTTCGGCGATTTGGTTGGCTATAGCTTCCGGTGTCACACTATACCACCCTTCTTCATCCAACAGACATCCTGGTGGTTCTGAATATAGCGAGAACAAACGAAGGCGTTGAGCGTAATCTGGATCGTCGTTCGTAACGTTGTAGAATATGTGAGGATAAACAAGTGAAAGAAATAGAAGAAAGCTCTGTAGTAATCCTCAAAACGTACAGAATTGACGCGGCGAAGTGACCACGTACATTTTTGCAAGTGCTCAGGAACTTGAGACGGATGAGAGTAATGTGGCGCCAAACCACCTGCATAATACTGTTGAACAGGTTTAAAAACGTATTCTTTCTTGTTTGCACCCGAGATAAAACCCTGTTGTGTCAGGATTCGACGTTTCTTCGGTGGCCGTTCAGGATCTTCATTCGCGTGTTGGGTTTCTCCCTCGACGAAGGGATTTTCATCAACTTTGTCATTTTGTGGTGGTGCTCCAGGCTCTGAATCCTTCAATGCTTCCAAGAATCTAATGATTCCCGATATTCCGATGGCCATTCGCTTGCCCATAGCAGATTCGTAGGTGAAGTAGAAGACGATGGCCGGCGTCCAAAGTAATTTTACCCGTATGTGTGAGAAAGCCGGCCGCCCGGAAGAGTCTCGGTCCTTTTTCCTCCTTCAGGAAAATTCGGTCTTTCAAACTCCCTTCTCCGAATCGGCAGCGTCCGTCGCCGTTCTTGCACGTATTTGTGCGCTCCGGCCAGGCGTCTAGAGGACGGCTCGGGAGTGAAATCACGCATTTCGATATTTGAAATACAAGACACGGCGTGGAGCTAGTGGTAAGTAAACAGAGCTGGAGCGCTGATTTTCCGTCTTCAGTACTTTATAGATGAAGCCATGCATTGTATTTTACTATATAGTGCGATCACCAGTTCAACATGAGACTAAAGATACGGTCGTGCTCAGACTAGCCTCATGAGCGAGGCGGTCGGCTGTAGTAGTACAATGCTGATAAGCATGTGTGGGCATAACTGCATAAGCGATCAATGGTCATATAATTTCGTGATTCATTTCTTCGTTCGGAGTCGCAGGTACCTCTCTACATCACTGCAAGGGTGATCTTCCAAAGTTCCGCTTGGACGTGCTCAAGCCCGATGAGTTCAATATGTTGCCAGTTGATCCCCTGTCCATCGTCGGTGATTTCCCAAAGTGGGTCAAAGCACGTCGTTTCCATAGCCGTCTACAAGGCCTGAATGTCAGCCTCATCCATCCCGCTCTCTGGACTAAATCAACGTACCTCGCAGAAGTCTGTAATTTGGCTAATGAGACACTTCCCAAGCTCGCTCCTCGTAAATAGTTGACCACGTGAATGTCGCGTCCGGATCGTCTTCCTCCAGAGCAGGTGTTCGTATCCCGGCCACTGATAGGCAAATGATCGCGTCAGGATGTGGTGGCTATGGGCATAAGCGAGTAGTTGAAGTCACATACGATGATGGTCACGTTAATGTATTGATCAGGTACTTGAGCAAGCACCTTCCCCAGGGCATTCTCCAAGATTCGCGCAAGGTAGACCCCCGACCTGGCTCCCAGTTCCGCGATCGGAAAACCAGGCATGACACTATCTACCATGTGAAAGTACACGGAGTCTGTGCAGCACGGATCGTCTGGACGCGTATTACACGAGGCCAAGACCGGGATGGTGTTGGGCAATACGCCATGACCGTGTTGGACGATGGGCACCGCAGTACCCCCGTTGACTGGGTTTCCTGCGAGGAGAGGGACGGTGTTGGCGTTGGTAGACATGTTTCGTGGAGAAAGAGTTGGTGAGTAGCTTCAGATATGGGAAGATGCACAAGTGGGATGGGGTGAGAGGCAAGAGACGGTATGTGGGACTGGCAGGAAATTTATACCCCCCAACGTCACGGGTATTCAATATGAGAACTTGCCTTTGAATTCTGTGCCACAGTCTGAATGTCCATCCCAGTGCCCCCCCACGTTTCCAGGTTGAACGGATAGTGGCGAGCCAATGTGCGAAGGTAAAGTAGAGGTGAATCAGGTAGAGTGTTACCCCTTATGGATTGGGCTGGGAGGAATCGCGATCTAATTCTATTTGCAATTGGTGCCCCGTATGCTGAGTAAATGGCTTCCCCCGGACCCATTTGAGATTACCACCCCTCTTTTTCCCTCCCCCCTCGTTGTCCTTGGTCGCAGACAGATTATTTTATAGCGCACAGCACTAGACCTGTCTGGAATATTCCCAATGAACTCAGAAACGAGGTGCGGACACCTTGGTTCGATTTCTTGAGGGGGGAGGGGGCAGGCGTATGCCCCAAAGCCTGGGGCTTCCTTCCCGCTTTAGGTTGCATTACTCGGGATATTCCCTACATGCCCGAGGGTGATATGCTCCCGAAAACATGTTATCCTGTCTTTTTGAAACTCCTTTGTCAACGACAATACACCCCAAATCGAGCGGCAATCCCCATCAGAATTTTCGAATGATCGAGTCGAGACACTAGTGTGAATTTCACTGACAGGTCGTGCAATTGATGACAGAGAAAACTGGGGACCCCCCAGACCGCAAAGGAAACTGCGCACTGACCATCTGCGAGGGGCTGTGGCATGCCCTCCTGGGATAGAGGTCGACTTGATGTGTTGCACATACTTGAATAAGACATCATTGCCTTAGGTGCCAGCCACGGAATTATAATTATAAAATGCCATCACAGCCAAAAATCCTAGGCAAGAGAGCCCAACTACGTCACGGCCATACACCCTGTATACCTTTCCGACATGGGAACTGCCAGTCATTGCGATAACCCCAACTTGCTCCAGACCCTCGAACCCAAGGGCTGTACGTCATCAAGGGAATAGCCGCATGTTCGTGTTGATCAACCCTAGGAGCCGGTCGTCGAATGCTATAACATGAGGCCTTTAACAAAGAAAATTTCCTATTGATGCAAGTTTGACGGGGATCAATCACTTTACCTGAGAAACTTAAGCGAGATATGATAATGTGGAGGGGATTCGATCGCACCTAAATTCCACCGTCGAATTCATGATTAGGAGGCATGGATAAAATCAATCGTGAATCTCCTCGACGACGGCCTGAATGATGGAAAGGTCGACTGATCCAGATCTGACGTCTAACCGGGTAAATCCGATATGCATGAAGGCATTTCCCCTTTGTCCAGGGATTCTGGGAATGCAACCCAATGTCAATTGTGCCGATTTGCTGGCCCGCCGACAACTGCAAGCCATGAACATAGATGGAAGTGATGACCCGGAACCGTCAGGCTTGCGCGCCTGGCTTCAACGATAATGTCGCGCAGAGGTGACACTTCATTCCATTGTAGGAGCATGCTCTGCGAGCCATGGAGCAAGTAGATCACATGTCCATGTTTCAGTAGTTTCAGTATCTGACAATCAACATGGTCGCTGTTGGTCTTGTAGGAGCGTCAAGCTGCATAGATGAGAGCATCGCCCGTGCCATTCTCGCCAACGCGAATCATACCCTTACCATTCTCTCGCGTTCACCTCTGCCGCAAATCGAGGTCCTGGTCCTGGGCGCCCGGATGATCCAGGTTCAGGACTACAACGACGTTGAAACACTCACGACTGCCTTTGCTGGCGTACACACCATTATTTCAACGGTATTCACTCCGCAAGAACCTTGTACGATGTTGAACATCTTGCGCGCTGCCAAGGCGGCGAAGGTGAAACGATTTGCTCCCAGCGAGCTGTCCTTGCAAGGCGAGCCTGATTCGAAGGCACAAATATGGCGGGAGGCGGAAGAATCTGGAATGCAGGTCACGGCATTCCGACCCGGAGTGTTTACAGATTACCTCGCATTTGGGTCTCAAGTCGCGTACGACGACTCTCCGTTGAAAATGTTTCCTTTCATTGTCGATGTTTCACAGAGAAAGGCGGTGATACCTGGAGATGGAAATCAGAAAGTGACGTTTACGACGGTGGAGGATGTGGGGAGGTTTGTCGAAGGTGCCGTTAGTTTTGATGAAACCGAAAGGCCTTGGCCGAGAGAAAGCGGAATGGCTGGAGATGAAAAGACGTATATTGAGATCGTTGGAGATGCGGAAGAGATTCTCCAAGAAAAGTTTCAGGTCGAGTATCTCGATGAAGAGGACTTGAAGACCGAGATTGAGCATGCAGAGAATGATCCATTGAAGAAGTTTGTTTACGAGGCGGAGCTGGCGATTGCGAGAGGAGAAGGAACAGTTGAACCAACGTTGAATGAGATGGTGAGGGTGAAGACGACCAGCGTCAAGGAGTTTTTGGAAAAGTATTGGGGTCCGGCTATGTGCCAATGACTAGATTAGCCTGGTACTGATACAAACTGGAATTGATTAAGCGGTGTGTAGGGAAGCAACATCGCGGGTAAATCTGTAAGGATCGACGTCCGTGGCTTTTCATCATGCTGCATATCATTCTAGTAATTCCCCGTCGCGGGAAACTGGATATTTATAAGACATGCGTGTGGACTATAGTACATCATCTAGAAGTCGTACGAAGATCATCATTTCAAAGGTCACGCGGTCAGCACTGATGACAACTCGTCCACCACATGAGGTCGACTTACCACGGTATCACGACATCGCCATCAGCAAGTTTGCGCTCTTCTTGCAGTGCCTGCTTCAATTTCTGAAGCTGCACGACGATGGCTGTGTTTCCGCCTTGGCCGGCAACACTGCGCGCTTGGAGGTCATCCACAAAATTGCGGATATGTTTTTGTGCTTTTTTGGTGGATATCAGCGTTATTGATGCGGGATGGACACGGAAGGGTGGTTGCAAAGGTGGATCCATCAAGTTTCGTTGGAGGCGGGTAAATGAGAGTGCGATGATTACATAAGCTACCCAAAGGGAGTTGTTGCCAAGTTGATTGGTCAAATCGTACGACTCGCCAAAAAAATTTGCATATAAACCAGCCGAGCGCGGGCGACAAGCACGAAAACAAAATTCCTTTCCTTACCACCAGTCAGACCCACCCCGTTGCCCAATTATCTGGTCATGGCCGCTTTGAACTGGATCGTCTTGCTGCTCACTCGTCCGGGGGAGTTCAAGACGTTGCTGCAGTTCTACTTGTACCATGAACAGAAACGGGACATCAAGGCCATAAAGGAACATCCGACCTCGGGATGGGATAGAGAGTCTATGAGGAGATGTTGGGAGTTCTTGGACATGACGAGTCGAAGTTTTGCTGCTGTCATCAAAGAGTTGGATGGTGATCTTGCACGAACAGTGAGTATCCTCCCGACCTTTTCTGCTCTCAACAACGTTTCCCGGTGTGGGTGTGCTCCACGCATGTTACCACCACGGACGGACTTCGCGGACTTATCGACATCATCGCCATCAATTCTCACCTGCCATTTTCAGATATGTTTATATTATCTTGTCCTTCGTGGTCTAGACACGATCGAAGATGATATGACCATACCCGACGAACTTAAACAACCTATCTTAAGACATTTCCACGAGTACACCGTGACTCCCGGTTGGAACTTTGCCGACAGTGGTCCTGACGAGAAAGACCGGCAGCTGCTCGTCGAATACAACATCATTGTCGAAGAACTCAACCTGCTCCCCCCTGAGTGTGTTCTATTCATCCGCTCGGAATTCCCAGGCGATTGATCTGTTCATATAGATACCGCGACATCATTGTCAATATCACACAGAAGATGGAGAACGGAATGGCAGATTATTGCCACAAGGCGGCCAAGACTGGCTCGATATACCTTGAAACAACAGCAGAGTACGACCTATACTGTCATTACGTCGCAGGTCTCGTCGGAGAGGGTCTATCCCGCCTATTCTCCGCATCCCAAAAGGAGCATCCCTGGCTCGCTGATGAACTAGAGTTATCTAACTCCGTGGGTCTCCTACTTCAAAAGACCAATATCATCCGTGATTACCGTGAAGACGTCAACCAAGGGAGGTACTTTTGGCCCAAAGAGATATGGGCAAGGAAGGCGTACGGTTTCACGGAGATGAAGCAGATGTATGAACCCCAACACGCAACGAACGCTCAGTGGGTGCAGAGTGCGATGATTGCCGATGCGCTGAGGCATGCGATCGACGCTTTGGATTATCTGAAGATGTTGAAGACTCAGACCATCTTCAACTTTGTTGCAATCCCGGCTACGATGGCCTTGGCAACGCTAGATTTGTGCTTTATGAATCCGGCGATGTTCCAGAGGAACATCAAGATTCGAAAGGCAGAGGCAGCAAAGGTGAGTAAGGTGGTGTTGAGACGCTTTCCTTTCGTCACTCATCATGACGTTATAGCTGATCATGCGATCAACCAACCCAAGAGAAGTCGCACTGATCTTCCGAGAGTACGCAAGACAGATACACTCCAAAGCCGTCTTCACGGACCCCAACTTTGTCCAAATATCGATTGCATGTGGCAAGGTTTGTTATAGTCATCCATACGAGTTGGCGTACTCATCAACTGTACTAGATCGAGCAATGGTGCGAACACCAGTTCCCATCTTTCGTACAAATCAACTACGGCACCGACGGCGCGCCCCAGATTGGATACGACAGCGCGGATCTCCGAACCAAGATCGTCAAAAGACAAGAAACCTTCGAGGCTCAGCTGGCTCTCAAGAAGCGTGTGTCCATGGGTGGTAAACCTGTGGGCGCTATGACGAACGCGGCTGGGGATATTAAGATATCAGAGCTACTGCTGTACATGGTTGCTGGCGTGATTACCGTGAGCGCCCTATGTTTCATCGTTCTTTGGGCTGTTTTGAAGTACACCGGTGAGAGTTCACCGTTCTTCGGTTGAACTCGGTGACGAGATTATGGACGATTTTTTCGATTCGTTGACACTCTTTTCGCGATACCCTCCTGATTACGTCTTCATTCCCACTCATTTGCTTTTGGTCATCAATGTTTTCTTTTCGTGGTCCTCTCATCGCCTAAAATGTATATTTAAGTGTTACCCTTCAGTCGCTCTTTCTGCTTGCTTGCAGGTGCCGATACATTCTTTATCCATATAACTAGACAGTGTGGTCGTAATTATTGTACCTCTATATATTCAACCTTACAACCCACCACATGATGACCACCATCGCCCCTGGATGGATGTCGAGGACCAATTGGGACCCCAGCGTGGGAAACGTTCGAAATTCCCCAACGAATCATCCAAATGTGGAGATGGTGCGCTATTCAGTGGATAACGCCGCGCGAGCATTGTATAGTACACTGACTCATCGAGAGCTTGTATAAAGTAATTCGAAGAGTCATCGGGGATGCATGCCAATGCAGATGACGTCTAGCGCGAGTTGAAATGGACCGGAGGAATTCAGGTAAGGCGTCACGCGCCCTGGGTCCTGCTCGACATGTCCTCCGTAATATTAAGAACAAAGCGGGGTCCATAACATTACGTCTGAGGGAGATATCAGTCTTAGGCTCAGAGACGGAAATTCGAGATATGGGTATGAGAGAGATATCGTGATAGCGAGATAAGGAGATGACTCGTGGATGGAAACGATACCAGTTCAGAAAAGTTGGCGTAGTCTTCGACCGATTCAGAGGGACTAGAGTTGGGTAAACGTCGATCTTTCCGGGGCTTCCATCAAGGTAACCCAAAACCCGATCGAGTCGGAGGTGCTCCAACTGTTTCGATGAAGCAAGTGACAGGTAGAACACATCTCCTAAGGATAGATGACATACATCGAAAATTGAGTTTTCCAACCAAGCGAGCTGTGCAAAATTCACGACGAGTACGCCGTTTGTTCCTCTCTACCGCACAATGAAAGCTCCTCAAGATTTTCATACAGAAGGTGATGGATGGTTTCCGCGTTGAAATACCCCATCCAACCATAGGTGCAACTGACGGATTGGCCGCCCTCGCACGAAAAGCGAGAGATAGTGCTGGCTCGGAAGTCGTATCGAGAGTAAATCCCTGTGAAAGTTGATCGCAAGCTCGCTCCAATAATAGCAGACGTGCGTGACGAGGAACCAATTATCCTTGCCCCACCCAGAATTCAAATTCTTTCAAATTCTTCTGATATTCACAAAAGACCCTGATAAGGACTTCGGATGGAAGCCCCCAAAAAAAGGGAGGTACGAATGGCGAGGCGGTGGTATTTCTTCATCTGATTGAAGCATATTTTTGACTGGGAGCGTAGCATCGTACGGTGAGGGCATGCTAACGGCAATGGTCAGCGGGTTCGTGGCGCGGTACTGTTGCGATTTGGATGATAAGAACTTCAACTGATGCAGGAAAGTGCTCGAAAAACTGACAAGGTGCAACGCGACAACTGTGACGCTGACGGCAACACAGCGCACCCATGATTTTCAGGTATATGATGGTGTATTTTACCATCTAATTCAATCTCGAAAGGCCTGGGAAATGACGCTATAATTAGTGACAAAAGAAGGATGAAGGTGGGACGGCCCAGGTTCGATCTGAGGTCCCCTGCGATTGCACCATGAAATGTGCAGCATGATACGATAACCGACTGCGCCATCAATCACACCTTCGGATCATCGATCAACGGCCGGCGGCTTGTTTATATTGTCTACCGCGCTGTTGTCCTCCAACCAACACATAGCCTGAGCGCTACCACCATCGACGTGGTCGTGTCGCGCGTCCAGTTTCGTGTGCTTTCTTGCCTCCTAGCTATGTAGCACCGCCTCCAGGTACAATACACTTCAGGCTCCACTGATACACATCCTGACAAGAATGCGTTTTGCGATGCTTATCCCATTAGGGGATCGTGACACCGATGCTCGGCTATCGTAATACGCAATGTGATGGCCGCAAACGCCTCGTTTTGATAACGAGCATTCCTGTACGTAGCTCCACCGTGATTTTAGGTGGTGGATCCTACAGGGGAACGGGTGTATGGTTGCCATTAGTTCCTTGGCAACAAGATCTTCACCTCGTTCTGATGTTGTTGACGTGAGTATCCACAGTTTCTGCGGTTTTTGAAGCCCGGTTTCAGATAGTTTCAGGAGCATTTTGACATTATGCCAGTGCCTTAAAACACAGGGCATCTTTCGCCCCGCTCATGGTCATGATGGATGGGTTGGAAGCCCATCGAGACGGGCGCGGTCATGCGATGATCGATGGATTCGCGATGTGAGTCGCAATGCCTAGGACGTTGTTGGTACCCCAAGCTAGGAGTAAACGCAACAGCGATGGTTGAAAGAACAACCACGATAGCAGGAAAACATTGGAGTTGGTCTTTGAAGCTGGCCGGGGACTGCGTTAGCGACTTGCCCGTGGATGCGTCAGCGCTCGACCTTGAAGCGAACTTGACCCTGACCGAACTCAGTATCCGATCCCTTACATGGCTATTCCGCACGCTATTGAGATATGTCAGAGTTCGACAGTAAGGTTGCTAACGACCTCGTCTTGGCCGTTCAATCTAATCTCGAGCCACAGATCGTACCTTTGGTACATCAAGCCTGCGCAGCGCCTTCAGTCGTCACACCCTTCCAAACTTCGGGCCAACCCGCGCGTTTTCAGGAACTCGTTCTCCGATTCGCAACCGCAATGGTGCCATCAATTAGCTTCAATCATTCTGGCAAGGGTCACATACCGCATTCAGTATGTTACTCAAGGTTATCCACTGTTCTGGATGTAACATTACTTTGTACTTATCCCGTTCATCGCTAGTTTGGGAACGGTGTAACAAATGGGAACTGCTTACTAGAAGTACGCTTCCGCACTCCCTATAAAAAGGCAATACAAATCGTTTACCATAAGGCTCTCTCGTTTCAGCTCTTAGCCAACATCCTTCCTCTCGTCTACTGTTGATTCGACCCGCTCGTGGTTCTCAACGATCACCGCCTTCTACTGGATGACAATGGCACCTACCTCGCAGTGGTCATCATGGTCCAATATTCAGTCTCTTGTTCTGATTGTCATCGCTCTCGTCGTCGGAAGCTTGGCGAAATCCCAGACGGTTGATCAACTACAACTGTCGAATGGTCTTGTTTCTCCCGATGGCATTGAGAGACAAGCAATACTGGTTAATGGAGAATTGTTCCGAAAACCTATCGTAGGCACAAAGGTAACCTTGCGCTCATGGGCCTCGTGCATTACCGTCATTGCATATTGACATCACGCTCCCAGGGAGACGAATTCGTCATTGAGGTCGACAATCAATTGACGATTCCCGAACTACGAAAAAGTACTTCGATCGTACGTGTTTAGTCACTTTCGCTTCCACCTTTGGAGATTTATAGTACCGTCTTCTGGACTTGCCCTTTGTCACATTAAATTTAGCACTGGCATGGCTTGACCCAACGGGGATCCGCATGGGCGGATGGTGCTAGCTTCATCACACAATGTCCAATTGCACCGGGAAATCTATTCACTTATCGGTTCAGCGTCCTTGACCAAGCCGGCACATTTTGGTATCATTCGCACCTTTGTACGTTGGGTGTTCCGTGCTTGAGTCTTTTATCTTATTGCTCTATGGTATGGTAGCTGCGCAATATTGCGATGGATTAAGAGGTGCTATCGTTGTTCACGACCCGCAAGACCCTCAATTGAACCTATATGACGTTGATGACGGTAAACCATCTTTTAGTGTACACCACAGTATAATGGCTAAGCAACACCTGTGGACGCAGAGAATACGATCATCACACTGGCGGATTGGTATCGTGAGTGTCTTGCTAACTTTTTTGTCTTGGCTGCGTCAAGCTAATCATCGGTGATGCTTCCAGACTCCCCTGCATCAAAGCTTAGCGGTGTAGTGTGAGATGCGTTTTTCGTCCCTTGGAACTTCCTATATACTAATCGATATCTACCATTAGTAAGCCTGACTCTACTCTCATCAATGGCTTGGGTCGTACGGCAGCAACGACCGATGCTCCACTCGCCATCATCAGCGTTCAACAGGGTATTAGGTAAGTCTTGATTCGTTTCTATCCTCCATACCGACCCTGACCTCTTCTACCTCTTTCCGGAGATATCGTATGAGATTGATCGCGATGTCGTGTGATCCAAACTGGAATTTCTCCATCGAAGGACACGAACTACAAGTCATAGAAGCTGATGCCGTCAATGTTGAACCTATTACCGTGAAATCGTTGCAAATCTTTGCTGGTGAGCAATCAGAACATTGTGATGCGAATAAGAAAGTGCTCATTAGGAATGTTTTTAGCTCAGCGGTACTCCTTTGTCGTATGTGGCCTTGCATAACCTCCAGTGGTGACGTAGTGAAATCTAAATCGCTCTTCACTGCAGCTTCATGCAAACCAACCCATTGATAACTACTGTAAGTCTACCCTTACGATGTTCAACGTGTCCCTCTACACAGTTCTGACGAACCCACAAACCACTCTCACGATACGTAACGTGTCATTGTCCATCTTCCTGGAAATCTACAGGGGTCCGAGCAAATCCAAATACCGGAAATCCAGGGTTCTTGGGCGGCATCAATAGCGCCATTTTGCGATATGCAGGTGCACCAGAAGAAGAACCGAGAGGTTTGGGCTCGCAACTTCCCACACCAGAACTGAGAGAAACGGATTTGCATGTGAGTTTTTGTTCGTTTTGCAAACTTCCTGCGGTGGTGTCGGTCGGGTTTTGGTACTCATTGTTTCGTTTTGACTGGATTACATCGTCCATGTTTAGCCTATTGAGTCACCTAGAGTGGTGAGTAAACACGTACGAATGCGCGTTATTACCTGCTGATGTCTGGTTGTTATTATTTTTTAGCCTGGAAGACCCGAGATTGATGGAGCAGACGTCAACCTCATTTTCAATATTGGATTCGTGAGTAGCCATTTTTTAATGTTACTGCCCACGTTTTTTTTTTTTTGGCTTATCTCAAATCTAATAGAACTCTGGAGAGTTCAGCATTAACGGACACTCATTCAAACCGCCTACAACTCCAACATTGCTACAAATTTTGAGCGGCACACATCAAGCTAGTATGTATCATTGTTCCGAACTTCAGATGTCTCTCCGATCCTTTAAATTATTCCGTGGCCTGTTGGAATAGAATCGCTAATCTTGTGTTGCAGGCGACCTGTTACCTCAAGGTTCTTACTATGCGCTACCCAGAAACAAGGTCGTTCAGGTTTCGTTCCCGATCCTGAACTCGAATCATTCTGGAGGAGCAGTCGGCGCACCTGTGGGTTCCACTCCAATGTCCAAATTATACTCATGAACTGACATTAGCTTGCGACCCATTCAGCACCCGTTCCATCTTCACGGAGTCAGTACCTTTTATTGAGATAGATTCCTCACAATGCTCACCATGCCTCACAGCACACATTCAGCGTCGTTCGGAGCGCGGGCAGTTTGGCATATAACTTTGACAACCCAGTTCGTCGTGATGTGGTTTCCATTGGCGGTGCAGGCGATAATGTCACCATTCGGTTTACAACGGACAATGCTGGTCCATGGTTCTTGCACTGGTACGCTTTCTTTCTCTGATGATTTTGATATTTGGCTGACGGGCGACTTATCGCTGGGTTTGTTGGTTGATGGTGGTCTTGTAGCCATATTGAGTGGCATTTTCGCAGGTCAGTGCTCCCACACTTTCGATCGTGGATGCATCTATTTAACCCAAAAACGTTGAACAGCGGACTCGCAGTTGTTCTTGCTGAAGATGTGCCTGGGATCATCGACGGCCCCGAACCACCCCGTACGTCACTCGTTTCTGATATACCCATTCCAGTGCTGACAATCGCTGCGTTACCTTTTTTTGTAGAGGAATGGCAAGATCTTTGCACCATCTATAACGATTTGGATCCAAAGGACCAGTGATCTCAGAACAACGAGAATGACTGGTTTCCATTACGCCTCCATCAATTTGCGATTTGACGATCCGTTAATGAAACATCACAGACTTGGATCACGGACCTTGATTTATATTAATCGTGTTTTATCATCGTACCATTAATGTTGAATAATTTGGATATAGCCTGTACGACGTAGAATAGGACCCAAGCATCCCTCGGATCCATTGTTGTTTCAAGAGGAATTGTGCTCAGTGATGATCGTCGACTTATGAAGTTCACTGTATAGCAACTAAGCGGTGATGCACTTTGGCCATGTACAGCGTATGTAGGCGACGGCTACAATGATAACTGTCCTCCGGTTTTTTCATACGTGCCTGCGGTGCTCGTTTCTCGGTGACATGAAAGGGAAGACGCTGCGAGTTGTGCTCGAGTGGTCACATTATCCCACCTCTTCTTTTAGAATTGTATTTGTTTCTGTCGTATTGGAGGCGTTGAGTCATGCAATCCGAGGGTTGTGGTACACTCCCTCAAGTGCGGCGGACTAATCAATTGAAGTCAGTGGCGGAGATCAATGAATTACAGCATAGAGTTGTTTAACATTCAACAGCTGTCATTGTCGACCACGAATCTCTCAATACGTGCTACTATCCTGAACCTGTTGCATCATCGCCACCGCGGAGGATCTAGAAAAATGGAAATACAGCATACGATCAAGACTGAATACAGAAAAGCAAATTCGGAAAATGGCACTCACGTTCCTATTCTCTCTGCGCCCGCCTTGAACATCTCCAAACACTTCTCGAAAGTCCTTACTCCAGCGGAAGCCTTCACCTTGACCTCTTTCGCCTCAACTCGACCGCGTTGATATATAAGCAGCGCCTTCCTCATCAATGCGACATCGTGGGCATCAGCACCTCCACCCAAGAACCCGGTACACGTTTTCACGAAATCGGCGCCTGCTTCCGCTGCGAGAAAGGTTGCGGCGATTTTTTCTTCGTCGGTGAGGAAAAAGGTTTCGATGATGACTTTGACGATGATAGGGGAGGCGGATTGAGAGTTTGAGGCGTCGACGACGGTTTTGATGTCGTCATGGACAAGAGAATAATGCTTGGATTTGAGGGCTCCGATGTTGATGACCATATCGATCTCTTTTGCTCCATCCCGAACAGCCTGAGTGGCTTCACTGCAAAAGGGTTAGAACGAGGTTGTTCAAGAGATATGGAGGGGTGCAGCACACTCACAAGGCTTTTGAGCTGCTGGTACCGGCTCCCAGTGGGAATCCGACAACAGCACAAGGTATGACGGCTTTTCCGGCAAGTCGTTGGGCGACTTGCTTGACGTTGGCTCCGTTGACGCAACATGACTGTGAACCCTTCTCTGATCACTGTGAGATCATGATCCGCAGTGGACGTACCTTGAAGTTGTATGTGATAGCTTCATCACATAGCTTATCGATCTCGGCTGGAGTGGTGTCGGGCTTGAGCAAAGTATGATCGACAACGGATGCAAAGTCGTGCTCGGCGGGAGACACGATGTGCGCTAACGGGGCCACAGGATTTGACGAGTCTGCGAGCACCTGCTTACAGCGGGCGCTGAGATTCTCCCAAGGCTGCTGGGACATAAGTGGAAGGAAACAATCTGATGAGAAATGCAAAAATGGTCTCTCTGACGGGGAGTCGAACCCCGGTCTCACGCGATCCTATATGACATGACAGGCGTGTGTACTAACCGTTATACGATCAGAGACCTTGAAAGGGTTCAACTTTTGTCTTCACATAGACAGCGAACACCCGACGTCAGCGCGCCTCTCCTCCGCCCTCCTCGTTCGCAATGTCCCAACTACTCCTTCGTCGTTCGCTGCAACGATGCGTTGCCCAACAGTCGAGAGCATCAATACAGCGCCCAGTCATCATCTCACGCGGCGCCCTGGTGAATATACCACCCCTCGTGGGTTCAAGAATTCGGAGAGGTTTTTCTTCTTCGCAAGTCCGTCCCTATGCGACACCGGGCAAAGGAGGGTTTCCTGGGTTCAATATGATGCCCCAACACGAGAAAGGAGAGGCACTCAAGGAATACGTACGTAGTCTGCCCATGGGCAGATGAATCCCTCTGACTCTGCTTTGAACCAGAGTGTGGACTTGACTGAACTCGCAAGGAATGGCAAGCTTGACCCTACCATTGGCAGAGACGAAGGTATGCTGACACTCTGCATGGTTGACACACGTCTTGACGGGCCTTGGCGCAGAAATTCGACGGACCATCCAGAGTGAGTATACGTGCTGCTCCTGCTGTTGCGGTGCTGATACGATTCAGTCTTGTCAAGAAGGACAAAATCCAACCCAGTCGTATGTTCTGCTTCCATCTACCAATGTGCCATCTCTCATCTATATCTCGTAGCTAATTGGACCGCCTGGTGTTGGCAAGACCGCTATCCTGGAAGGTCTCGCGAGCAGGATCGTTTCAAAGGAGGTCCCAGAGGTGCGAATCGCTCTATTTTAGCATTTCAACGTTATCCCAACATTCTCACACAGTCATTACACGATAAACGCGTTCTCGCAATCGATCTCTCTGCTGTTCTTTCCGGTTCAGGCATTCGCGGTCAGTTTGAAGAAAAGTTCAAGGCACTAATACGAGACATTGAAGAAGAAGTGAGTAACACCTCTTATTCTTCCCCTCATCCCCACCAAGTTGTCATGCTATCTGCAGGCCGGCAAAGTAATATGTTTCATCGACGAAGTCCGTATGTATCTCTCCAACCCTCGCTGAGGTTGGCTCTGACCCACTACCTATCCAGACACGCTATTCAATCTGGGGAAAGCTGAAGGAAGCATAGATGGGGGCCAAATGATCAAGCCTGCTCTGGCGCGAGGTCTACAACTCGTCGGTGCCACAACTCGTACGTGTCTCACATGCGACTTCTGAGTGTGAATGAACCTATATGACTACAGCGGACGAATATCGAAAAACAATTGGAAAGGATGCCGCTCTCGAACGACGTTTCCAACCCGTTCAAATCGAAGAACCCACTGTTGAATCCACCATCTCGATATTACGTGGACTCAAACCAAAATACGAAGTGCATCACGGTGTGGGTATCTCGGATGGAGCATTGGTCACAGGTCTGTCGCGTTACCATCATGTTTTTGCTACGCATATCCTCACCATGACTCGCCATCCAGCTGCTGTTTACAGCGCACGATACATCTCCGACCGCTTCCTACCTGACAAAGCTATCGATTTGGTAGACGAAGCCGCTTCCGCTCTACGGCTCGCACAAGAATCCAAGCCTGATCAATTGGAAAAACTCGATCGGGAGATAGTCACGCTACAAATCGAACTGGAGAGTTTGAAGAAAGAGTCGGACGTGTTTAGTGTTGAGAGAAGGCTCGCAGTTGAACAAGAGCTAGCGAGAAAGCGAGAGGAAGCAAGCGAGTTGACGACAATATGGCAAACCGGTTCGTCCATGTCATGCACAATGCACACATACACCGTTAACGGGTAATTTGAAAACAGACCGATCTCGCCTCGAGCGAATCAAAGAAACAAAGCAGAAACTCGAAGAAGCCAAACACCAACTCGAAGTCGCACAACGTCAAGGCCAATACGAAGTCGCCAGTCGACTTCGATTCGCCACCATCCCCGACCTCGAGCGTCAACTACCGAATGAAGAAGCCGAGCGCGCTGCTGCAGCCAAGAAAGCGGGTATGGCAGAGGAAGATTGGGAAAGCTCGCCGTTGGGGATGATGTTGCACGATCGAGTGACGTCGAATGATATTGCGAGAGTTGTGGCCAGGGCTACGGGGATACCGGTGCAGAACCTTATGAAGGGCGAGAGGGATAAACTTGTTCATGTGAGTGCTTCGCTTCAATTTTATTGTTTGAGTGTTGATGAGGTGTTTTCATAGATGGAGGATACCCTCCGCAATAGGGTTGTTGGACAAGATCATGTCGTGTCGGCCGTCAGTGATGCAGTGAGGATCTCAAGGGCGGGTCTCCAAGCCCCAGATAGGCCAGTTGCATCGTTTTTATTCATGGGTCCAACGGGTGTTGGCAAGGTACGTCTCACTCCATCTTTCCTCCTTTGTTCGACACTCAAGAACACCTGATCTAGACTGAACTTTGTAAAGCCCTTGCACAATTCCTTTTCAATGACGAGCACCGCGGCTTGTACGTCCTTTCTCCTTTTGTTGTCGTCTGCCCGTTCGTATTGAGAACGTTTTTCGTGACACAGGATCAACATCAACATGTCAGAGTTCCATGATAGGCATACCATTTCGCGGTTGATCGGTGCTGCGCCTGGGTATGTTGGATTTGAAGAAGGCGGGCAATTGACGGAAGCCGTGAGACGGAAACCGTACGGTACGCTTTTCGTGAAGTCCCAAATAACGTGACGGTGCTGATACTGCCGCGTAGCTGTCATATTGCTCGATGAATTGGAAAAGGCGCACAAGGACGTCGCCATGATTTTGCTGCAAATTTTGGATGAGGGCAGTATCACAGATAGCCAAGGTCGAAAGGTCGATTTCAAGGTTTGTTCATTCTTTCGGGTGGCGTACGATGCTCTGACTCTGTGACCGTCTAGAACACCATCATCTGTCTAACCAGCAACATCGGAAGCGAGATCCTCGCACTCCCTGGTGCTTCCGACTCCTCTGGAGTTCTCACACCCACCACCCGCACCCAAGTCCTCGACCGCACGAAAGACTACTTCCCACCCGAACTCCTCAACCGTCTCGATTCCATCCAAGTCTTCAACAAGCTCACACCCGAATCGATACTCCAAGTCGTCGATTTGCGGTTGAGGGATGTGGAGGATCGGTTGAAGCATAGGAGGATTGGGTTGGATGTGGATGAAAAAGTGAAAAAGTGGCTGATGGAGCAGGGGTATTCGAATGAGTATGGGGCGAGAGCGGTACAGAGAGTGGTGAGGAATGAGGTGTTGTTCCCGTTGGCTAGGAAGTTGCTTAGAGGAACCATAAGGTAAGCATCTTTGTTCTTTTTCTTGGGTGGTGATCTGATGTGATGCTGATTTGACGTATGCGTGTAGGGATGGCGATACGGTTGTCATTCGCGTTTTGGACGATGGCTCGACTTTGGATATTAGAGAAAATCATGCGCCTGATCCATCTGCCGGGACGGAGACGGATGCACCTGTGAACCCTGAAGACCACTCTTAAAAGTCTAAAACCTTAGTGCAACCTGCGTTTACTCGGGTTGCCTGCTTGGTTACGTATGCCCCTGCATCCGGCTTGATACTTGTTCATTGCACGCACACACCCACCCCATTGCCATCGACGCCTTGATTGTAGCCTTACATAGAATACATGCAAAATTTATCTATCACCGCTCATATAATCTTTCGTTCCACTGAGCTCATTGGCCTGAACTCCACGTCTGTTGTCGAAGCAAGTTCTTCCAACCTTTCCGTAGACCCTTGGCTTCGATCACATGCGCAGGCATGCAATACACAGGGTCGAGGTCACCCAGCCCAGGATATCCCAATATCGATAATCCTCCACAAGACAGTCGACCGTCAGCATCTCGAATAGGAGAGCACAAAGACGATCGATACTCACCCGCAACACCAAACAAAGTATGAAACACATCTACCATATCCCCCGGTCGATCCGCTATTCCACCCCCCTCCGGATCCTGTGCGGAGAGGATAAACCCACTCAACTTGTCCGCATCGATCCATTCGACTTTTTGCAAGATGGAGAGAGCGGAGAGGACCCAGAAGCTGTAGCAGACGTCTTCGAGTTTTTCGGGGCGGCCGTTGAGACCGCCGTTGGGGAGTTGACGTTCAGAGAGCCACCAGGCGAGGGTTGGGTGGTCGATGAGGGAGAGTTTGTCGAGGATGGCTAGGGCACCAACGCAGACGAATACTATATGAGGAGTGAGGGTTCGGATTGGAGAGGGACAGCAGGGATAGTGGTGTACCTTGCGCAGCATGACTTTCCGCTCCAATCGAACTTCCAAACCCGCCATCGAAATTCCGACACTGTTCGATGTAGGATACGGCTTTGTCTATATCCATCTTGTCGAGATGGCCTAATAGGGATAAAGCGCTGACGGCACAGTATAAGAAGCGTGTATCGATTTCACCGTAGGAGTCGCCTGCGAATACTCCAGAGGGTTGTTGAAGGGATAGAATGACTGAGAGATGTGATGCGTCAGCGTAGGGCGTTAGTTGAGGAGAATGTAACGCACATTTGAGGACACGAGGGACGTCAAGTTTGTCCATTGCATCCTGCATGACCAGGATTTGGATTGCACTTAGTGTTGATAGAATATGTGCATCGTGTCCTGGGTGTGCACCAAATCCACCTGTACGATGATACTATTTGTGTCCAAAGCGCAGTTACTTCCTGGAACAGACTCTTACCTTGCTTATCATCCCAACAGCTCATCACAAAATCAATCATCTCGTCTCTATCCAAAGCATCTTTATGACCCATCAAATACAACGCGGTGTACCCCCAATATATAGCATTCAGTCGAAGATGCGCCGTGAGATGGTACGCAAGATCATCTTTGCTCTAATGGTGCACGCGTATCGATATAATCAAAATGTTGAGAGGATGTGTGTGAGTAGACTTGCCTCTCCTAGTTTTTGAATGTAGGAGACGTGAAGTGGAATGAGAAGGTGCGATGGTGGTGGATCGGACTGTGCCATTACCGGGAGTATTTGTCCAACTGTTTGGTTCACCCGAGCATCGGGCTTTGCCGATCTCACCAAGTACATAAATACATTCAAGTTACTCAAACTGGGGTATGCCTCGAGAGACACAAGAGTGCCATGCTCACTGGACTTCACAATATCGCAGCAATAAAATATAAAACCATAGCCCACCCCCAACCCCTGACGACCTTTGTCTGCTCTCCTTCGTTTCCGGTTGGTTCTGGTCCCGGTTCACCCGTCGCCGTTGTATTCGTTTTCGCCATTGTCCCTTGTACATCAGCATTGCCCAACTCGTATGCGAAAGCGACCACCAGTTTGGCATACTCCAATGAATGAGACCACGAAAATCCGGTGGCGCTTGTCGTATCATTGCTAGTGTGCATCACTGGATTTTCGTCACCCCAAGGGGTTTCGAATGGGAAGGCAGCTGGGGCGCCTACCCAGTTCCAGGAATGGTGGTCTGAGCACGCGTAACCGCACTATAAGATGGTTGAAATAAGACGAGTTAGCCAAGTGCCCGTGTACGGCAGATAATAAAAAAAAGAAGATGCTTACAGGAGGACCAACAACGGAGGGAATGCTACAGTAAGTCGTCACAAGTGAACCCACGAAAGAGTTCAACGATGAGTCAGTATAGTCCTGCAATTCACCTGTCAGTTATGATCCTCGCGCAATCAATGCGCTGAGCTTACAGGAACGAGGCCAACGACTTCCTGGCTACCGGGCTTGACGCTATGATAGTCACCGGGTTAACATAGAGTACCTAGAGTGCGAGCAAGGACTCACTAAGCAGTCATATCAAGCTGCATCATCCCCTTTACGAAACGACGAGCATCTCCGTAGCTGAACGCGACGTCTTGTGAGCCCAAAAGCCCAGCCTCTTCACCAGCATACCTGAGTTTTCATTACCAATTAAACAAGAATCCCGCTCATCAGCAGATGGCAATCACGCCGAGTAATGAAAGACGCTCACCAATGGAATTCAACAGGATCTTGTGGCTTGAATCCAGCAGATATCAATGCCCTGAAAGCCTCGATCAAATTGACAATACCGGAGCCATCATCATCTGCTCCTGGAGCTCTGCCATTAACAGGATCCGAATGGTTAAGAGAATCTATATGTGCTCCGATAATCGTCAATGATCCACTAGGATTGATGCCTTTGAATCGGGCAATGACGGAACTCTGGACAAATGAGTGCGAAAAGAGGGAGACAGTCGCTCCGCTATCTTGAGGAGCAGATTCGATGAGCTAATGCATGAAGTCAGTCTTGCAATGGATTCAATGCAGCGAATGCTAGACTTACACCGGCGATGGTATCCCTAATCCATTCAGAAGCTTGGGCGCCTGTCATGGTAAGGTAGTATCGGTTGTGGAACGAAGTCAGATTGTCAAGATTTGTTTGCATATTCGCAGTGACGAGGGTGTCGATGACTTGGTTCACTTTGTCTTGCATAGAGGGTTTGGGATCTAGTCAAAGTGGATTCAGTAAGCAACGCGGTGGACATTTGTTGAAATCACTCACACGCAATGGGCTCAACATCGCGTCCAAGCAGATTGTACTGTGAGTATGAATTTGCGTGGTCATATACGTCGGTGACGTCGAACTGTAAAGGTGTCCAATATAAGCATTGTCATATATGATTGAGAATCGATGCCAAAACTACGTTAATCGGAGAGTGTATAAAGCCAGAAAAAGGTACATACGAATCCAACATCCGAACGAATGAGTTCCAGTTTCTCATCTTCAGTTTTCCAAACTGGATCCTCATCGGGTCCCAAACGCAATAACCTCAGCCCTTTTGCAACGCCTTGTTCAAACTCTTTCCTAGTAGGCGGTGCTGCACGGGTGAGTGCGACTGCGCTCAAAACAATTGTGATGAGTTGTGATAACCTCATCCCTGGTTCTGTTCAAGGGGTGGAGAGGATAGCTGCTAGTATCAAAAGGGGAGTAACGGCGAGGCGGAGCAAGTACCACGGCGTTGAGTCAAGTAGAAAATACCCCCACAGTAGGCACTTTATAGTAGACGAAATCAACACGAAAGTAACAAGCCACAAGACCATGATTGAATAGAAAGTTGAACGACAAGGTAGAAATAACCGTCGGGAAATACCCCAGACGAACATTCAAACCTATTATTAGATAGACCATATCGCTGCGCATTGCTGCGGTTGTCACTAAAAATGACGTATCACTGCTGTTGTCACTAAAAATAGCGCATTCTCCTCGTGATGTGTGTAGAAACTGATAGGACATGCGGTTGACCGGGCATCATCGGATCCAGATTTGGCAACCCCTCCAAAAAATTTCATAGCAACTTCAAATTGAACTTGTATGCCATTTATAGCTCATATTTACATAGATTTGAAGTGGTAAGACTGTAGTTACTGGAGTGAAACTGCTGAGATGCCCACGACGTATTAGGCTGACCTACCCGGTCAGGCACAGTAGGGCCGACGCCTCCTTAAAGTACCAAACCCTCGTAGTGTGACAATGCTGCCTATCAGCCTGGTTCCTTGAAGGTTATACCGAAATTTATGGAACTCGCGTGTAGCCACCGAAGGTAGCACCCCAGCGGGCACGACCACCGAATTGGGAGTGAGAGGTGAAGATACCTAGGAACGGATGAGTCAAGGAATACGGAGCGACAATGAAGCTGACCAATGTCAACGACATAGACATCGGCACACTCTCCCGCGGACTCATCGTAGGAGTAGCTGAAGCTCGATCCACCGGGGTTTTGGTTGGAGAGTTTGCCAGTCTGGCTTATGCGACTAAGATCCCATGGAGCATTGATTCTGATAATGTGTCAGTAATCTGTCCTCTAATACATTGGCGCTTGACCTCCTAGGTAGATGTGATGCCGACAATACCGTCTTCCGTGATGAATTCAACATCATCAGGGGGGCCGAAGAGCATTCAATTGTTCCTCATTGAGCTCGGTAGAGAAACCGTTGATGATGTCCCAGTCAACGCTTTCGGCAACAACGGTGGCTAGCTAGCTTATTTCGTGACACGCGAGTAATGGGCAAGTTATTAGGGACGTCGCCCTTGGATACACCGTCCTTGAGGACGACAATGAATTTTCAGGTGGTCTTTCCTGCAAATCTCGACGGCAAGGACGTTGCTGGATGCAGCGAAGACGACAGAGGCAATGGTGAGAATTGAGAAGCGCATACTGAGTCTTGAGATAATAAGGCAAGAAGACACAAGGAATCCTTGGACAGGGAAGCAGAGGTGCTAAGAACCTGATACTTATACTTCTTCTTGACGAGCCTCATCATCCCTGGCCGCGAGGTCCAAGGAGCCATATCACCCAACTGGGTAAATTAGCAAGAGGCGGATGGTTACAATCGTCTCATGATTGGAGCTCAATGAATAAGGCAGTGCGATAGATGTGGATTACATCCACTGAAGTTGCTGCGTGCAGCTGCCTAGCACCGGTGTGGTACGTGGCCCCGCATGGTCATTATGGTCATCTGTGACATGCTGGCCATTGAATCTCTTGCGTGATTAAGTAGAATGAATCATTCTGTTGAATTTGCGCTGATAATGCTTGATACGATACCATGGTAAATCTATCCACAAAGTAGCACCACAAGGGTGCAAAGCGAAGCAGCATATCTCTGAATATATGGGGACGTCCGCTAGAGCGAAATCATTGTTCCCGAATAAAATTCCATGCGCACTGATAGAAAGTATTGAGATCTGAACATGAGGGGCGGAGGGATTCCGCAAGTAAAAAAACTCTACCTTCAATTCATACGTAGGGTTGAGGAGCACGATGTTTGAGGTTGGCACAATCAGCACAATCAGCACATGATAGCAACGTGTAGTTGACAGACGCAAGGACTGTCATCGATGTACTTCGAGTCACAAGGGTCCTAGTTGAATTAGTGAGGGCCCTCTGTTGAAACCGTGACCGCGTGAGCTGCCAAGGAAGAGAAAATACTTGGCAGTAAGTCGAAATTTGTTATCAATATACTGTACAAGACCAAATACATCGGCGTGATCCGTCACTGGTGCACCACCACTTTCTGGCAATGCATCCGTGCCGTTTACCAATTTCTTTGCACCCTTATGTGTCCCAACAACTGACTGGCAGGTAATCACTTTGGGCCAGTTGGCGTGTCTTAAATGGCTATCAGATGATGATCTGGAACTGACTACCGGAGACGTATCGCAGCTTGAAAGCCTTTACCATGCAGTGAAAAAATAACGTATGGGAAAGATCACAACTCATACACTAATTCAGTGTGCAGCACGGAGGTATCTTATATCGCTCATAGAGTAGAATACGACGCCAACAATAACGCAACACTCACCTTATGCGCTGCGTTCCACTGGCTGGTGGAATCGAAGGGTTCTTGCAAGATTTTGAGACCCGGAAATGTAGGCAACCGAGAACTTTAAGAGTGAAAGTAATGTGTGTCAGGGGTAAAGAGAGGGGGGACAGCGGAAAAGGAAGGGCCAAAGATAGCTGCATGTCGCAGGATAAACCACGTTAAAGCTTGAATCTCGAAAGACTCACCCTGGTGGGATAGCATAGCAAAATGCAGTTAATTACGACTCGTACGCGTGGTTGACAGGGTCGTGCCGTCATGCTAATATCTTTAATTAGATTTGAAGTACGTACGCTGTAGCCCCGCGCGAGCTGAATGATTTCCCTAGTGGACTTAGCGTGTATACTGTGGCCTGTCACTTACGTATGGTAAATTGCATACCTTATATTTTCACCTTTCGCTTTCAGCATTACGACGATATTGCAGTGCCAAACTCTTTGTATGCTTCGTAGGTGCCTATTTATCTAATTTTTTTTTTCGTCAAGGGGCAAGCTGCTTTGATGCAACATGCCTAATTTAGTATACGTACCTATATGAGCCGGAGCCAGCCAGAGCCATCTTTGGGCTTCCAATCGTCACTATACTCCTCTACTCTTCGAATCAGAATCGTCATTATCTCGCTACCAAGCATGGGACCAATAGATTTTACGTGGAATGAACGTCTACTTAACAATTAGTATTCTTACGCCAGTACCCGCAATCACTAGATTTAATGCCTCGAAGAGACTACCAAATGTCTTCGGTAGCGGCGATCTGCTACCGGTGTCGTTAACGTAAACTTCCCTGAATAAACTCGCCTCATCGTCAATCCCCTGCATACTACATCGTAGTTCAATCATCCTTCGAAGTTTGTCGAGTATCTTGGTTGCTGTACACAATTGCCCAGCCAAGATAAGTGACCAATCCAAGTGCTTGAGTTCCAGTCGTTCCAAGTGGGGCATCAAAAAGGCGCTCTCACTTCGGGCTGTGGTACGAGTACCAGAAGGGGATAGGGAGTCGAATAAATGCATCAGGTGCGACGGAGGGAGATAGCAAGAATGAATGGTAAGATGTTTGACCGATACTGAATGCCGGAGAAGGTGGAGGAGATCGGGGCTGATAGTGAGCACGCCGAGCACCAAATGGCAAACGTTGACAAACAGATCAAAAATAGCGGATTCACTCTGTGGGGTGGGTGAGGAATGTACTATCCCATCAACGCCATGTAACTCCAGATACTCGAGCACTGGGAACTTGAACCCCGAAAACCACGTGAGGTCGAGGCAGAACGGTACAAATATCCGGAGTTTTCTCAGCTTCGGAAAGCAGACAGTGAATTGGAATGGAAAAGTGGGTATCTGTTGATTGACATTAATCGAGAATTGAGCGGTTTCCAGGTTAGTGCATTGAAGGAAGACGTATCGCCATGATAAGGGGGATAGGTTGCACGTATGATTGATTTGAAGGTTTGTTAGGGTATCTAAGGGTAGACAAAGCGATAGCGGGAGGTCTGTCGACGAGGGCTGATGGTCACCGTGTAAGGAAATGCCGGAGAGTTTCGGGGACCACTTCCATAGTTTTGGGGGGATAGGTTCAGTTGGTGGGGAACCACGATATAAGAAGTGAGATAATTCGTTGACATGTCCGGGAAGGTGGGTGAAAAGCCCACAGGAGACATCTGAGGCGGATGCATTCTTCCCACCAACGTATAAACGCCCGAGTTGAAGTGCCGGGCAAGCTCGAAAGATCTGGGTCCAAAACGTTTTGATAGCCGCTGTATATCTTTGATTCAGTGCCATGCATGGTTTTGGGGAACGATTTTGGATGGTGAGGGTGATGGGGAAAGTACGGGCGCGAGTGAACCATTCAATAATGCGTGCAGTGTGCTTGGCCCACGTGGTTTCCGCGCAATCATTGGGGAGAGTGAAAGTGCATTGCGTCCAAAGCTGAGGATAAGCGATCGCCGCCTGGCGCCATTCGTGACAGATGTGCATGAGAGTTAGCACCTCCTTGATAACCGCAGGGGACCCTCCTATGTTGGAGTACTTGGAAAAGGGTGTGAGTGAGAGTCGGAATATTTCCTGCCATAGTTCTGTTGGGAGAAGAAGAGTCAGTGTTGAAGCTGTGACAGGAGACACCTTTAAGTTTCGCGTCAGTGCTATCTAAAACCAGGCCAGGATTTCGAGCCATACCTGAAAGCACTCAGAACTGCTATGTCTTTCAAACTTTAGCTCTCCACTACGATCGAGGGCAGCTGAAGCACCTGCATGAACGAGGCGTAACGGTGATGGACCTCCGAGCCGTCCTAAAGCGACAGTTGACATGGTGAGAACTCAACATAGCATGAAAACGCACCATCGATTCGCCTGCTACAGCTCAGCTTCTCCAAGTCTTCCATTGTTACTAAAACGATATCGATATAAGTGTGTGAAGTAATGGTGACGCCGCGTGGCATCCACGGATTCGAAGGATATTGCAAGGGTGTTGTTTGGTCAATAGTATCTATTGGTGGCCCTAGTAATTAAAATCATCAGAAGAAAACGTAGATGATCATCAGTACCGGGGGAAAGAATGCCCGGCTTGTCTTATTGGAGTTCCGCCTTCAACATGCTGGCCACTAACACATGCGTCAGATTTTGGGCACGACTTAGAGGTGTCATGAGAGTTACCACGCCAGATGCGGACTCGGCGAGCACTAGTACTAGTATCACCTATTGCCAAGCATGCCACGCGTGCCAAGTTGGGATTCGGTGAAATGTTTGGCTACCAGTACAAACCCGAGAGAGTCGGAGTTTACCGTTGTAAGGGAAAACTTTAATCCCTCGCACTCCGGGAGCTGTAGACCAAACATTATAATCATTTGTTTTCAATTACCAGAAACAGGACAATCAATTATAGGAAAACTTCACGAGTATGGTGTGGCGGACTTGAGCTTGTGTAGTCATCACAAATTGTTAGACGCTCATCGCGTCGCTCAACCGGAAATATGAATGAAATTCTGGGTATGTGCGAAATTTTCTGCTAAGGTAAATATGTAATGGATTGTCCTGTTTCCAATTGAAAACAAATGATTATAATGTTTGGTTTACAGTCGACCGAAAATCGTCCACCTCCCGGGGTGTCGAATGCTAAATGTCTATATAACACGGTAGCCAACAAACGGAGAAAGGCACAGGGAGCCATCTGGCGCAAAGCGGTTCATACAGGGGAGAGCTTCTTCATTGTCGACCATGGGAGAACTTCTTCTTCATTCTCAGCCATGGGAGAGCTTCTTCTTCATTCTCAGCCATGGGAACACCACTATACCATGCTGTATCATGATGCTTCATGTCATTTCGAGATTGCGTTTGTCCTTTCCCATTCACTAGATAACCGGGATTGAGGATGTTGAAGGTGTATGCTGCGAGAACAATCATCGCTCCATCCAACACGTCTACGCAACAACGAATGAGTATCAAGCTCCTAGTTGTGTGGCAATGACCCAGTGCAAAGCTGTAAATACTTACTGAAATACACTTCTGTACGGATAATCTTCCCAGTCCAACCATCTGTTAACTCAGCTGCACGATAAATTGCGCTGCAGGATAAATAACAGGGACATGAGCCAATTGCAAAACAGGCATACTGACGCGGATTAAATATCACCTACCGAATCAATATGAACAATGCGTTCAAAACCAAACTTATAACGAGGAGTTTGGCGCGAATGGTGAACTTCCCACGAGCATCCTTCTCTCCTCCTTTAAATGGTCGATCATAGAAGTATCTGAGGTAGAATTCGGTGGACAAAGCTATGTATATCAATATAATGGCTGTTTGAATCCATTCATGTAAATCGCGATTGGTCCAGTGAGTTTGCGGTCAGGAGTGGAGATGATGAGACGTACCAAGTTGAAATCCAATGCCGTAAAGCATAATTTTGGCACCCTGTACAATTGGCTTGAACTCGACCAATGATCATCTTTACGAAGAGGCTCACATGGTTAGCGCCGTCTAAATCATCATTTCCTGAAGCCACAGCGGCCTTGGCACCGCCGTACGCCTGGATTGCCAAGGCGACCACATCCTGAAATGCTTGCATAAGAACATAATTCCAAGATTTCACGAGAGTGTCACGTACACAACCCAGAGAGAACATCGAGTCTGAATGCGCAGGATAAAGTGAACATGGTTCAACTGAAGCACACAACCCCAGGAGCAGCGCGACGTACAAATGCTTGGCCTAAACCGACTATATTTCGGACCCAAGATCGTGCTCACGTCCTTGAAAGTACTAAAATTCGCCGCCAAGATGAATGTCGGCGCAATGATGAGCACCGCGGTTCTGAGAAATTAGTTAGCATTTAAATGGAATTGAAAAAAGCAGTTTCGCATGCCAAAAACGTACTGGACTAAGAATGGGTTTTTCAGAGAGGGATTATACGCACTCTCCAGTCGTGCAGCCCAGCCCAGTATTTCAGCCAAACAACCAATCACCAGAGTCGGGATGAGGAACCACTTCCTATATTTGATTGCCTGTCCTGCATGCAATACTTGAAAGGGCGGTAATGGCAAGGGTTAATCAAGTCATCAGAGCTAAGCTGCGGGTGCTTACAACATGAAAGTCCGAAGAGAATAACGAAGGTAAAGCATGCCACCTTCGAAGGTACATACCCGTATGGGCTGTCGACGTCGGCGGACGGATCGTCTCGAGGGAACAGAAATTTCATGGTCTAGGGTGGATATTAGGCATCAGGCGCAAACGTGAGGAGACTTGTATATACAGCCGTAAAAATGGATATTATTTTAGGCCATGAGGCTGTACACAATTAGTTTGATGGCCATGGATAGCATGCCGTGATAATCGATTATATCTGAATCGTACCTTCCTTCATAATGAATCCGCACTCGGAACCCACGCAAGAGATAAGAGTTTGATCCTGTAACGTAATCGAGCAACATGAGTCGGCGGGAGAAAATAAGCAATCACTGTCGCGTACAAGTCACTCGATCCCCCGAGAGCGTTGTCTTGACCAGGAGTCAGATGCCGTCCGATTATAACATTCTAATCACTTGAGGCCTGCCACGTTCGAGATTTGTATCGAGGACAGTCTGAATTTTCTTCACCGAACTCCCCGAGATTAAGTTTCAGTTTTCTCGGTTTAAAGGCAAGCTCGAAAAGAGATAATGGACACTAGCAGAGAGCTGTGCATGAGTTACGCATCGCTCCCATAGCATATCAGGACACAGTGCAAAAAATGCTCAAGGCCCTGGTCTCTAGCAACGCAACTCAGCCTTTTCCGCGCCTTGCCGTTCGTTTATATTTCAAATTCGTTTCCGTGATGAAGCATTGGGCCAAATAGGGTTGCGGGTTGACTTGCCAGACACCGAACTTACGAGTTATTAGTGACTCATGTTCACTAATCCGTGGATGAGTTATCTATCCATCACAATGATGCCGCGCCCACTAACTGTTATTTGTACTTTGTTTGTCTCACCGAAAAGCCCGTTCCTGTCGAGACGTCGTGCTGCAGGGAGAATTGTGGCCTCACCACTCCACAGAAATTCACGAGAAAATCGGCAGAAAATACCTATTATATTTCAACGCAATTTTTTGCTAACGGAATTCCAAAATACTTCGTAGTTCATCGTTGGGCCTCAAACTAATGCAATGGTGACTCTTCGGAAACCTACCACACGAGCATAACAGACAAGAAAAATGATCTGTGACTAAGAAACAGTTCAAATGAGCTTATAAAATGTCCCAGACATGAAAGATCTAGGAATCTCAGAGGTGTTGTGAGGCACAGATTTGGCAGGGCAGTGGTATGAAAGAGCAGGAGGATTTTCAGAATCAAGCCTAAGCAGAGCAGAGCAACCCAAGAGCTTTGTCGAGAAGCTAAAAGAGAAAATCAAATTGTACAACGTAGCTCATTGGTGCTCAGAAAGCCATTCCTGATTCCGTCAAAACTTGAGCGCAGCTAAATTGTGGCACAACTTACTTCAAGTCTCCCATGTCGTACAGGTCCAATATGCATTTCAGACTTGAGAAAGAGTCACCCGAAACACTTGAGAGAAAGATCTGATATCTCATTCATTTTCTGTGATGGCCTGGTTCATGGGTAGGATGCTCTCAGGTTGGGAAGGGGAATCATCTTTATTTTCGGCGTATTTTTACCTTTAAAATTATGATACACCTAAATGAGATACAAGAGTAGCATCTGTAACCCAGCACAATTACTGGAAGCGCGAAGAAACTGCAGAAGTCCACGAGAAGCAAGAGAAACCGCTCGAAAATGGGCTCTTGGCGTGAAAAATAAAACCAAATATCACGATTTTGTTCGGGGCGATGCCCACCCCCTTGAAACACGGTGTCTTCCAACGACAAATCCTCTCATCCGAAGGCTGTCCTTCTGGGTATGACGTTGCACACGATCAATCTCTTCATCGTTGTACATGTGGGAGGGTTACCGTCGGCCGACTTCGGCTGAAGGGTCGGTAAGTAACGAGTCCTACTAAAACCCGAGCTCTTGTGCACTTTTAAAATCAGTAACGGAACTGCTCATCAAAGCAAGTAATAAAAGAAACATCGGTAGTACAACAACCTATCTCGTCCGGTACAGCATTCCTGGCATTATTCACTCTGCGACCCGGCCCCAAACCCCAGGTAACGGTAACGGAAGTTATTCATCAGCAACTTCTCCACAAAGCCATCACAGCCACGATTGATCCGTAACTCAGTATTCAGCATCGGCCAATAGAGCTTGAGCCGCCTTTTTAGCATTGGCCTTCAAAGCTTCCATTTGCAATTCCAGATGACGGATCCTTGATCGGGCATCACGGAGTTCAGAGTTCAACCGCGCATTTTCCTCCTTTAACGCTTCACTGTGAGCCTGAAAAAGGGAAGCATATGAATAAGAGAGGGAGAATATATCACTTTGCTGACTGGAACCTACATCAGTGGATTGTGAACGAGGGATGGCACGAGTTTCCACGGGGCTTGGAGAATCTGAAGGAGGCGGTGGTGATGGACTGCGATGAACGATGGCTGGCGGCGCTGCCATTGGCGCAGGTGCGGGTGCGGGAGGGGGAGCACTGGTAGTTGGGGTAGGTGAGGTAAAACTCATTGCACGGGCGGAAGCGGGAGCAGGTGAGGCAGGAGACATTGCAGCACTCGACGTATTTCCAGTGGAAAGGTCAACAACATTGCGAGGTGCCGTTTTTCCGTTGAAATACTCTGAGGCGGACAGTGAGGGCTCCATGGATGGTGCTGGTGGGTAAATATCGGATTGGAAAGAGTCGGCCTAGAAGGAGGCTCGGTGAATTCATATCCAAACAGACGATGATAAGTTACCTTTCGTGGAACGATGAAAGAGATGGGTTCAATCGAACCTCCGTGGACTTTGTATGCACGGGCGATCTCGCATTCATGGATGTTCAAAGCACGACGAGGCAGGAAGCACATGCCGCGTTGTGGCTCCGAAGACTTGTGCTCCGATAATGCATAAAGCACATCGGACTCATACTCATAGTATCGGATGTTCCCATCTCTGGAGTGCAAGATTAGTGCAATACCAGTGGGATATAACATTTCTTACCCCTTGCCGGCTGGGCAAGAGATTAGTCTATCAGTGAAGATTGCTCGAAAGTTGAGCACATACCAAGGAAGAGGATGTTGTTGTCACTCCAGAACGGCATGACGACACCAGCGGACTGATCCATACTAATGGTCTTGATGTTAGACAACCCGCCAGTCTCCCAAATCGCAAGTTGGCGGTCAGACATCCGGCTGAAACCAGTAGTCGCGATCCTGTCCATATCGCCCATCCATACTATACGAGAACCCTTGATTCCTGCATGTCCATCTCCGATACGAACCGGATCGGCACCAACACGATGATCAAAGAGACGGAGCTTCTTGTCTCTGCTGGTCGTTGCGAGGAGCGTACCAGTAGAGTTGAAGGTCATATTTTGGATAGCATCTCCGTGTGGACCAAGAGTCAGGCGGGGACTTTCGGGATTAGCCAAGTCCCACAATTTGACGGTATGTTCTCCCGATGCACTGGCAATCACATTGGAAGCGGTGGGATGGAACAAGACTTGCCCGATCTTGCGTGGAGAGGCATCCATTCGCAATACGGGATCAAAGTCTTGAGGCTCCCATCCATCCGCACCCCAACCTTCAAAGTTAGATGCCTCGACTTTCCAGATCATAACTTTTCCATCCTCAGCACCAGAAGCTACGATTGAGTCGTTGTGTGGTGACCAGTCGGTATCAAGCACTGGAGCGGTATGGCTGCGGGCCAGAGGCAAGGTATCGGGCAACTTGTGTGGGAATCCGGGAATACCTTGGAAGGGTGAAGGCAGAGGGACGATGGCGAATGCACCACCGCCAGACGCGTTCCAATTGATGGTGAGATATTTCTGAGAAACAGTGCTGTTGAGAGGACACCAAATCGCCATACGATATACAGACTCACCGCTGACGCAGAAACAAAGTTGGAATCCCAAGCACTCATGGTAATCTTTGCATTTTCGATGCTGTGTTCCTTCTTGGCTGGTTGTCCAAAGACATGGCTGGTGCAAATTCAACTGCAATACTCGTCAACTTGCATTTCTAGGACCTACCGATACTTAGAAGGACGGACGAAGCGGGACATGGAGATGGTTGTCAATGAACAGTGTGCGTGCTGATAATCGAAAGCTGCAGCGCGCGTAGCGACGTTGGACCTGATTTAGGGTTAGGGTTATCGCAAACATTTCAAAATAACACGCCCATTCCGGAGCTCCGTTCAGTCCCAGGCCAGGTTATACCCCTTCCCCATGTCCCTCCTACGGTCTGTGCAGCTTTTGAGGTCGGTATCAAGTGTGGAAGTGCGCAGAGGACCTATTTCTGCGCGGCTATGTAGAAGATTATACGCCGCATCAGCCGGGGAGGTGAGAGCAAAGCCTGACAAGCGAGATATCATGTTTAATTTTGGAATAGCTACGGCAAACTGGCCTTTACGACTTCCACCTCCAACATAATGCCAAAATGGTTCCTTTTGCTGGGTATTCCATGCCATTGTCGTACGGAGACGTTGGGCAAGGTGAATCTATCACCCCCTCACTTTTCGTTGATGGCCTTGCTTGACACACCGCCAATGATTCTCACACTCAGTCGCAAGCCACAACTACGTTCGTAGTGCCGTTGGCATATTTGATGTTGGCCACATGGTTCAGTCAAAGTGGGTAATCGTCTTGCGGTGTACTCAGTGTCAACGTATTGACCACACGGATCTTAGCTTCCGAGGCAAAACGGCAACAGAATTCCTAGAGTGGCTGACCCCGTCGTCTCTATCCTCTCTGAATCCATACACATCAACGCTTTCCGTGATACTCAATGACGAGGGTGGAATAATCGACGATACCATGATCACTAAACATGCTTCACACGCCTACTATCTCGTCACAAATGCCGGACCCCGTGATCGTGATATAGCTTGGTTTAAAGAAAAAATCACAGAGTGGAACTCAAGTGAACGTGGAAAAGAAGGTCCTGTAGAAATGGAAGTGCTGGAGGATTGGGGTCTTGTCGCTCTGCAAGGTATGTCTTGGTTCCGGAACCTCTCTGCTGTCGATCTGAATGGAGTTAGGCCCGGACGCCGCTAAGTATTTGCAGAACCTGACGTCTTTCGACCTCAAAAAACTTACGTTTGGGAAATCTGCATTTGTCCCAATCGAGGGATTCAACCTTCATGTTGCTCGTGGTGGCTACACTGGGGAGGATGGTTTTGAGGTGAGTTCATGCATCTGACAATGCGAACATCTCTACACCCGCGACACTATATGGAGCTAAGCACCGTCAGTAGATCTCGATCCCACCGTCTCAAACTCTTGAAGTTGCAAAACTCCTTTCCAAAAGTCCTGTCCAACTAACAGGCCTCGGGGCGCGAGATAGTCTTCGTCTCGAAGCAGGATTGTGCCTGTTTGGAAACGACTTGGATGAGACCACAACACCCGTCGAAGCTGGTTTGACTTGGGTAATCGGTATGTCTCAACCAAGCGACTGCACATGAGATCATGTATCTGACTGGCGATGTAGGCAAAGAGCGGAGAGAAAATGGCAACTTTATTGGCTTTGAAGCTGTGAAAAAGCACCTCGTTGACGGACCCGCTCGTCGACGTGTTGGCCTCATTGTTGAGGGCGCACCAGCAAGACGTACATTTTCCGCTTTGCACTTGATCAACCTGAACTGACCATTACCCGCAGAGGGAGCCAAGATCTTTGCCCCATCAAGTGGAGAACACATCGGTACGCGTTTTTCTAGATCCCATTCTACCAAAACTAATTCCTTGCTCCTCTTCGGCATTCAGGTGTGGTGACGTCAGGAATTCCCTCGCCCTCGCTAGGCAAGAACATCGCTATGGGTTACGTCAAATCAGGATTCCACAAGAAGGGGACAGAAGTCGAAGTCGAAGTTAGAAATAAGCTTAGGAAGGCCGTTTTGACACCGATGCCCTTCATCAAACCCAATTACTGGAGGGGAAGCTCGTGATGAAATCCGTCCTCGTCCCGTGTTTGTTTCGCAAACCTTAGGCGGACGGTGTGGTGCTGGACGATGGTGGTCAGATCGCACCGAGAGTAGCAGGCAAGGGGAGTTTGTTGCATACCTTGATTACTCCTATCCACATTGAGCAAATGAATGGACAATGTTGACTGGAATGCTAATAATACATTGAAACGAACGCCTATCTGAGAAGGCTACCACCGTGACGTGCAACCAAATTTCATGCCCTATATCAGGAGTGTAGTTACAACCCTTGGTATCTTACACGTCCAGTACGACCCACGTTTACCCCCTCCTTGGTAACTCGAGTTCTCCTGGGCCAAAGCTATCTGGTAGTAATTCGTCCAGAGTCGCCTCCTGCACGCCACCTTCCGTCACTTTCCCAACTTTCCCAGAAGACGCGCCCGGCTGTTGCGGATAATCAGCGGGTACGAGTAACATGGGCATATCCAGTGCGCAGAATTCACGAAGGACTTGACGGCACAAGCCACAGGGCGAGATGGGCTGTGCGACGTTGCTAATAAAACAGAGATGAGCCTGGGGGTTTGAAAGGGTGAGGATGGACACACGTGACGACGGCAAGGCCGGCGAACGATCGCATGCCTTCACTCTATATATGAACGCCTTCAACGCTGCTCATACGCTAAAAGGAAGTGCCAGTACGCACCACGGCTTTTACGATAGCCGTACGCTCCGCACATATCGTTCCACCTGCACGCACGTCAACCCAACTATACACATCAAGAGGTATGATGTACGAACCGTAAGAGGCATTCTCGATGTTAGCTCCCTTGATGATCTTGCCATCGGCAGTGAGGAGCGCCGCCCCGACGGGAAAGTTGGAGTACGGGCTGTGCGACCCTTTTTTAGCTATCAAGTCCGTGTTGATCATCAACCTGAACAAATCGTCATGATACGCGCATCATACACACCCTCGAATGCGCCTTGTATCAAGAGTTGTCGATCACCGTCCGACAATGCTGATCCTGTTGCCATCATCATCGACAATGACACTCCCGAATGTCAGGGTTTGCGATGGGAAGTTGTGATAACCCACGTGACCCATACCCCGTGAGTTGGAAATAACGCAAAAGTCGGATTGAGGCCGGTCACGATGCTCGTGACTTTTTGTCTGCAACTGCCGAAATATCAATCAGACAATCCCCTCGCCTTTTACTAGGGGATTCCGTGGTGCTTTGGCGCTTCAAGTTGCATAGCAATCTTTGGATACATCCTACCTCGAGTGGAATTTCTGTTTTTTTTTTTTGTTCCTTGTAATAGCTATTATTCTCGTGTGGTTCTCAAGTATCCTTTCTGAAGCGTGTTGTGTAGATGTTCTCAATCACGGCTAATTGCTCAGTATGCACCACGTGTGGGTGTATATACAGCGTCATAGTGATATAGCACTACATATGGTATCTTCGGAACAACAAGGTAGGCTCCATAAAACCAGCTCAATTGATTGTTATGTTTGCTCGCAATGATGGACAATAAAAGCCTCCTCAATTCCTCCAATGGTTCGCAATGGAGCCAGCCGGCTAACACCATCAATGAGCATTTCCAAATCCAGACGCCAATCCATTGTGTTCGGCAACACAATCGCCACCCTGAGGCTTTTTACCTTTATCCGAAGAAACAAAGAAGCCTTTGAGGATGTGGCAAACAGGGTATTAAAGTCAGCTCCTCGTGACATATTCCTTCTTGTTCATTTCATCATCTCTCTGCACCTAAACTTCCAACTCGCGCTTTTCCAAATTTACCTCATATATCCCAGCTATCAGGATGTCCTCTGCCTTCAACACCGTAAGCAACACCGTCAGGGACAACACCATCCTGGATAACGACACGGACTTTCTCGATGTTCATTGCTTCGGGTCTGCTGACGAACACCTCGGATATATCATGCAACTATGTGGCATCGTCGTAACCGAAGCCCAATCCTTCAACGCTGGATGGACCGCATACATGAACCAAGACGTGGTGTCATTCGTCGCTAATATTCTCGTGGAACTTCCGACTTCGAAGAGTGACATCCCAAAGGCATGGTGAGTGATTCACGTTCTTACCCCAGCTGACAAGAACAAACGATGCGTCATATAGTGATACAATTGCAAGGAAGATACGAGAACCTGTCGCGTACGTGATTGAGCTTTCCGTGCCACAGCACTTTATTCTGACGCGCTTCTTTCAGGGATAACACGGTCCCTTCCACTGGAGCACCTGTTCCAATCGCTGAAGACGGAGGGAGCAGGTCTGGTTCTGAAAGAAAGACCGTAGCCTCTCCTTCACCGAACAGTGCTGTCTCGAGGTCCCTTCCCGACTCCTCAATTCCCATACCCCCTGCAACGAACCAGGTCACCATTAAGACTGAGGAAGCTTCCTACCCTGTCTCACTGCCATTAGATACTGTTACCGTGTGTGGACCTGATGGCACACAGGTCTTGCCTGCGCCCCCGACCTCGTCACCTTCTTCGCCTCGGTACACCCCACGACAAGGCTGTACTTCCATGCCCTCATTAGCAAGCGACAGCGATGCAGAAACTAATGAGGTTACTGCATCAATTGTCCTTGAGCAGGAGGAGGACGAACAGCTTTGCGCCGAGATGGAACAGAGGACTCGTGAAGGCCTTGTTTCCGGGCAAACCGCACATCCAAGCCTAGAGCCGCTTCCTCTGGCATCAACTTCTTCTCTCATAGCACCTCCTGCCTTACAGCCGACGCACTCCACCACGACTCTACCTCCATCCTCTCACCCTCCCCTCTCCAATGCCACGCTATTATCGCAGCAACCCCAAAGAAGCTGGATATCCAACTTGGCAGCCACAGTCAGACTATCCTCATCAACGTCAATTTCAGCGACAAACATCCCCAGTCAACTACCCACAAGCATCCCCGGAATATTCTCGCCACCTCTGTTTCCACCCCTTCCACCCCTTCCTGCTGTACCAACACCACCAAGCTCCCCGCCATCACTTCAATACCCAGATGAAGTGAGCCCACACACGAGTCGCGATCTTCCATCAGTGACACAGGCTCAACGAGGGAACGAGTCCTCAAGCGGACTCTGGGCGATCAAGCAAGAAGAGGACTGGGAGGATTCCGACTCGGAGGATGACTGGTTACCCACGTGGGGACCCAGGGACGGTGGAGAGGCTAACAACTCGACTCAAGAGCGAAGTATATCCCAGGCTGGACCCGGGCCCTCTATGACAGTGCGAAGACGCTCACAGCGAGTGGCTGCAGCGGCAGCCAAGGCGAAAGTAACCAAACCCGCAGCCGAAGGACAAGAGGATGTAGAGGCATCCAAGGACACGAAAGGAAAGGGAAAGGCAAAGACAAAGGCAAAGACAAAGACAAAGGTGGGACGAGGGAAAAAGACTGCTAATGGAGTAAAAGGAAAGAAAGGAAAGGAGGAGTCAACTGCAAAACATGAGGAAACCACGACTCGTAGTGTGAGGCGGCCTATCGGGGCTTTCAAATCAAGAAGCTTGGACGAGGCAGTCGTGGCTCCGACATCTGCACCTGCCGGCGCACAGCCACCAGCTCTTGCTCGGCGAAGCAAGAGGACTCGTGCGCTCTACGAAGAGGATGAGAACGAAGAAAAGGATGTGCGGCCCACTCGAAGGGCTCGTACTGCAAGGAAGTAAGAGGCGGACGACATGGAAACAAGGGACAATGTCGTATTTGTACTTCTCTTTGTTTACTCAGCTCATCTCGACACTCACAAAATCAAGAACGTGGCCACTCTCGCATACCAGAATTCACTGTAGTACCACATGACGGCCACGTTCCCATTCCTCTTCACGTCTGTTGCTTAGACTCGTCGTATATATTTGGACAGCGATCTCCCCTGCGAAATATCTCCCTTGCGTCCGGTTAGTTTAATACGATCATCCTCTCGCGACGTCGACGGTATATATATCATGCTCAATAGCTTTGGGAGATGAGTGGGTGCTTTGAGGAGCAGATGAACGCCGTTGAAAATATACGTCCTTTAATGTAAAATGGGGTGGCCTGGTTATGAAAGGTCATCGAAGGAGATCTTTTTCTGTTTCACGGTTCCATTGTACTGTACTTTAATCAAAGGGAAGTTTGTCCCATCATAAACGCAGCACATGCTCATGATGGCCGTCGGCGTTCTTTTATGGCGACAAACTCAGTGTCTGCCAGCGCATTTCTTGAAGGATCACCGTCTTTGACAATTCAGGCACAATAGAACGAGAGACGGCGTTACCGTCTAATCAAAAAATGCCAGAATCATGAGGTTCAAATCGTCCAAAACGTACCACAAAGGAATACAACGTTCCATTCAGCTACAGAAATGGAATTGTCTGCAAGCAACGAAGCCAAATATCCCTCGAATAGCTTACACATCGACCACCACCACAATGCTTGGCACCACACCATGTTAATAACTTAAGAACAAACGAACGCTCAGAGATGAAGTACTCGACAAACATCACATCTGGCAACAGAAAGTCAGTCCCACACCCCGTTTCCATCCCCATCCCGAGCTACACCATCCGTACAAATTAAAAACGGCATGACCTCCCCGGGCCGCTTCCCACTCTCCAACACCTCCGACCTAATCCTCTCCATCATCTCCCGACTCTTATCCCAATCCGCCCCTTTGCTATTCAACGATTCCGGCACCGTCTCAAACAACATCGTATCGTCTCTTTGTATCACCCCAGCCGATGTAGACGAACTAGCCATCTTGGTCGCTATTGTCGTCACAGTCGTAGTTGTCATGGTCGTTGCCGTTGCCATCCCTTCTCTCGATTTGACAAACCAATCCAAATACTGCGCCTTCGTCTCATACCTAACCTGTCTCTGAACAAGTTTCGCCCTCTTCTCCTCCCACTCGGCAGAAACGAGATCAGGCCGAGCCTTCGATAACTGTTCAGCCATATTCAGAAGCTGTAAATTGTTCTTAGCTCGTTCCGAATATCTCTGTTGGCGCTGAAGTGGGGGTGTCGGTTGCGATTGCGATTGCGATTGCGATTCACGCTCGGACTGAGACTGCGCCTGTGATGAGGGCCATGACTGGGATGGAGACGAACCATCCAACTGTGAATGCGACTGCAACGACACCATTCTTGAAGACGGTATCACCTCTTGGCTCTGGGTATGCATCTGGGTATCATCAATATCTTGGGTATCAATCTCTTCATTCATCCTCTCCTTCTCCGAATCGTCCTCCCGGGATTTCGGCAACACTACTCCTTTCAACTTCTGTGACTTCTGATTTTCCATCTCGACCTCAGGAAATACATCTTCGAATGGGTCTTCAGCACTACTCCCTCCAACCCTGGATGATCGTTTTTCTTTGCCCAACATGGGGACCACATGCTCAAGGCGTGCAAAAGGGCGCTTCTTGGCCTTCGTAATCGTAGATCCTCCAGTGTTCGTCAATCCTGGGGTGGCAAGTTGCTGAGGTGCTTGCTTAGGAGTTTGGGGAGGTGGAGGAGACAATGATGCAATATAAATCGGAGAAAACTGACTTCCTTCACCTTGGATCCCCGAGCGCTTACGTTGTGGTGTTCGTGGTGGTGTCCTGTCCGCCTTCCGTTTCGCTGAATTACGACTACCAGACGTAGATGCCACTGGGGGTGATTGTATGTGCATAGGAGGGGGTGTGACAGGTCGAGACCGCGAAGCTGCATGTTCTTCGGTATTCAGTACACCTTCCTCTCCTTGATGTGAAGGAGACGACGATGTCCACCACTGAGCATCCTTCTCCGAAATCCCCGCCAAACTCGCAAACAACTTATGCGCTGTCTTCCCCTTCTCATCGTCCGAATCTTCATTCGTGCTTTCGTCACTGTCCCACATCCTCCTGGCCGCTTTTCCCTTCCTCATACGAGGGGAAAGAACTTCAACTGCTTCGGGATCGTCAGGATGATCGCTCGACTCAATACCCAGTATTTCGTTCGCCAACACTTGGTCTTTGTATTTCAAGAATCCACGAACAATCGCCAATTTCTTGATCAGCTTTCCGTCGTCGGACCATTGTTCTGCTATCCTAGCAGCACCTTCTCCAACAAGGTTCTTGATCGCGACGTCTTGCACTGAGTCCAACGAGGGTGCATCCCCTGTTGCTTGGGGTGCCTCAACGTCGAGGTGTGGTTCAGCCAGACAGTCCTGGAACATCTCAGGCATACAAGCCCAATCGAGTCCACGAAGAGCTGGTATAAGTGTATTGGGAACAACCCGCTTTGGGCGGAATAGTGCCACAAATTCTCGAAGCTCTGGTAGAGTGGAATGGCGAGCTAAAGCAACGAACTGCATAATCTTTAGCTCAAGACATCACAAGTGATAGTGCGTTACGTACTAGGTAGTTGATTTCTTCACCGCGATATATCCTGTCTTTCGTATCCTGTATGTAGAGTGACCAACTTGACACTCCCATTGAAACTGGATTCACATAGATGACCCTATGCCCCATCCGACTCTTGGGTGTATGCTGATCTCCAGGAGCTTCATCAACAGCAACATGGTCGCACCTATCGAACCGTTCGCAGGCATGAAAGCGGGTACATGCAGGGTCTGAGGTAACGATCCTCTTCAAAAACGGATCAGATATGCGATTAAAAATCCCAAGTTTATAACGATCGACATGGATCTAGCATAGTGTCATCTTCGCATTCGGTCGTTAGCAGCGATCTAATTTACCTGTGATTGAAAAGCACGAGCAACGCCTTTCAAGACGTCTTCATAACCCCAAGTCCAGGCATTTATGAAGAAATATGTATTGGGCGGGTACAGTTTGATAAGTTCTATCAATCCCGCAACTGCGACTTCCTAAATGGTACATCATGAGGCACATAAAGTTTAACTCAAATCATCACGTACTTTTGTCGGAATCCCAATGTTTGAAAGCAAAGAAGAGGTATCGAGGTAAATGGCCTCCAAAGTTGGCGTCAGGCGAGTGCCAGCTTCCTCCTTTTTATCTTTACCCCCTGCAGGGCGTGTTTCGGCCAGATATGGCTGCAAGGAAGGATTCCGTTTTAAGGATTCCAAAAACCAAGGCTCAGCACGGAAGTCGCCAGTATGTAAGACAGCTCCTTTGTCTCCCTCGATTAGAAACCTGAGTCGGAAAATTGAGTGAAGGAAAGGAACACAAGGTAAACCACATACATAACGGCACCAGGACAGTGGTTTGCGTCAAGAAGGGTGATCGTAACCCATTCGTCATGAGAAATCTCGTAGCGGTACGGCGTATTCAGTGGAAGTGTCCTCTATATATGCGCACATAATAAGCTTCATTTCACTGTTCATGCATATTTATCGACCCGCCTACCAGCAAATCCCTCGAACCCGTATAAAATACACCCCCAATGTTTTGCCTAATTGGGTCAACCTTCAGGTGCGAGAACGTTCTCGTCCTCTCCGCTCGGACTTGCTTCTCAAACAGCTGCCTTTCTCTAAAGACTTCATGTCTCAGTAACATCTCCTTGGCATCTACGCTACAAATCACCGCATAACCAAAGTTCTTTGCCGACAAACCATTGATGTGGTCTGAATGTGTGTGCGTGAGAAGATGCAAAGCGGGAGGAGTAGGAAGCGACGACGACGAAGCGAAGTCGTCGACTCTGATGTTGTAAGGGAGGATGAAAGAATAATAAGGCGTTCCGGTGGGCATTTATCTTACCGCCGGCCTCTACACTGCATTTGGAGGTGGATTAACTTGGAGGGGCAGGGTCGGTTTGAGTCACATTTATTGATGTGACATCCACTCGTGATGTGACCACCGCGAACGATCCATCGTCATCTCTTGACGAAGTACGCAGGATGCAAAGAAATGTATGTGCCATTTTCGCCCAGGTGGATTATATCCCGAGCATGCTAAAACGTTCATTTTCAGAACTTTCTTTACGCTAGTATCCGATACCAGATCCAACCAAGCACTTGGGCTAAAGGGATTAGAATGCGAGCAAGATTGAACTCCAGCTCTGGCGACTCCATTTCATTTGCGGAGCCGACGCTATATTACACTGAGTACCCATCTCTATTCGAATTTGCACAATCGGTCCATCCGTTTGACAGTAGATCACCATTAAAATCTGAGCTTACTCCATGTGCTGACGCATTTCCAGTACCAAATGGTCGTGGGGGGATCCTCCTTATGAGGCACAGAAAACATCTGAGGTATACACAACTCTTGCGTCGAGAATTTACATTTGCGCATACAAATCTTAGCGCACAATGTTGATAGCGCTCAAGATTGGCTCACCTCATGTGAGGTAATTTCTGTCTTCTCAGGATGCTCGTGGTCACTGATTGAATTATTCCAGGAGTCCGAACATGAACTGCCATGTAGAATCCCCGAAATATCTCGATCAAAGCATCGACGAACAATGGTATTTTTGACGGAAGCTCGATTTGGTTCCCAAACCATGGCATCAATGCCCGTGAGTGCTTTATTCACTAACGCTTCTAATTATGCTCAATATCCTCGATTCCTTTTTTTGTGCTTACGGCGAAGCGATGATGCATGTCAATATGAAGGAAGCCCAGTTTTTAACATCATATGTCTTGCCCTGCGACGTCAATATACTGCTTTTTCCTGATTTCCGAATGACTTTAATTGTTGTGGTGGTAACAGAATTGCGATAGAGCGAAGGGTGAATTCTTGGGGGTATCACTGTGGTTTCTTCCATGAGGATATGAGGAATTTTGGGTATGAACTGTCGGTCAACGAATGATCTGAGAGTGGCGCCACTCAAATGTGGTCCATCGTCCAGATTACCGAGTTGTCAGTTTCAATTTACCCTATGGTGAAGCTCGATCTGGAACAGGAATGTCTCCAGCATCAGGAATTTATGGTGATGGCCCGAAAACTCCTAAAAATCTGGTGATTTACCCCCAAATGCATGGCAGTAGTACCGCTACTTAGAAAATCAAGTCCCACATACTATAATCAGCGCTCCAAAGTTAGTGTAAAATCTGGTGTAAGGTATATGCTGCGATTTTATACCATGCTTTCCTGATCCACAATACCAGGGAGAAACTCCATCTTGAGAGGAGGCTCTCTCTCGTTGAACCACTTCCTCCAGTCAGGGTCATAGTAATCCACCCTTCGCGCGAACAGCCGAGATACACGGACTAAACATCTGAGAGTGAGAACGAGGCCCACAGGGAGACTATGGGACATACGTTTGATTGTATCTTGCCAAGGCGAGGCAGGAACACCTGGGACCCCCTTTGTCTACTATCAAAAATGTCAAATTAGTTTCGGCTTCGGTCTGTGAGCGTTGAACCGTTTATCGCTCATTGTTCGAGGCCAGAGGATGAGATAGAGTTGAAAGGCGAAGAAAGGAGCGAAGGACGAGAGGAGGATCAGGCACTTTGATAGATTCTGAGGTAACCAGCCTGTCATAACACGTGTAGGGCTGGCTTCAAGTCATTTTTGTCTCTGAGTCATTAGGACCGTGAGTATGTTGAAATAACAAGCCTTTTGTGGAAATTCGGGTTCTGATATGCGACATGTAGTCGCGGCTGCAAAGTCGAACAATGGTTGCGCTATAGTAGTTGACCAGTTATCTTAATCCACCTGCGTTCCGGCGTTCAAAATTTCAAATGTTCATCCCAACACAACCTCGGACATCTTCGGTTGCACACTATAATGGTCATACAAGGCGGAAATTCACAGGTTATGCAGTGCTTCTGATCAAACTTGATTGCAGGATTGCAGAATCGTGTTTCGCAAACGTTAAATGTCATCAAACTTTAACAACGCTGCTTCCGTACTCGTCCGTCTCGTATTCACCCGAACATGTTCAGATGGCGAGCTCTCGCTCTATCGTTGGGCTATTGGAGTGAAATTCGACATCTCTCAATCTCTATCAATGACGGCGACTTCCGGTCACGACACAAGTTACTGCGCTTGACTGCAGGTCTCGACTCTCCAAGTCAAGCACCCCACCATGCGGCTTTAGTTCAAATTCTGAAAAGCATTTAAGTCTCACCACGACCATAGATTTGCCACCAAGCCACCCTATTCGTACTCACAAAATGTTCTTAATGAAATCTTGTAGGATGACATATTATCCAATGGGACTCGTATAGTGATCGGCCTCGGTAAGTAAATCCGACTCTTAGTTTTCCTCAGATCCACAAAGCAGAAAATTCATGAACATTTGTAGCCATGTTAACATGTTTGCTATACGTTATATGCACAACATCTCTATCAATCGTTTTCCGGTTCAGGAAGACCAGTCATGTTTAATTGCGTAGGAGGGCGCTCCTCATTAATCGATTTCCTCCAGTCGGGGATATTCTCCATGTGTTCCAACTCTTCTGTACGCATTGCAACTGTGAGAGCATGAGCATAGAATCTTACCAATGTAATGTTGAGAAATGAGCATACGACATCCAAGGCCTGCCGTGACAGTAAATCCATTCCACCCAAGCCAAAGACATAAGCCTAGAGCTGCGTCCAGCATCGGATTGGTAGCCTGGTAATTCCGGCGTGCTCGATCCACAGACACCCTTCCTTCCCCTCGTCGAAAGCCCATTACTTCCTCCACGAATGGAAGAGAGTCTTCAATATTGAATACCCCGGCACGAGAAACAGTGAATTTATCCCTCCAATGCATGAACTCGGGGGTATACTCTGTCCACAAGACCATCATGTGTGTTCGTGTGCGACCCAAGCCCAAATGAAGCTGGAAAGCATTAAATGCGGCCACGGTAATCTTTCTTGTCAGAGGGAAATCCCACTGCCACCTTATCCAAGCTTCTTCGAATAGTGCAGCTTGAGGGTTATGCAGTCTCAAGCTGTCGACAACATGCCACATCTCCGCAGATTCCCTGCAGGAGCGCTTGTGAGTTTTCTCAAGCATCAATTGAAGTGCAATTACCGGCAGTTACGCCTGTGATCGGGTAAGACAATATCTTATAAGTTCATATATTAAGGGACTCACTTGTGGGCTTTCCAATTAGCACGCTGGCATTTCTTGGAACTGGATCACAAACATCATTAGAATCCACTAACCAGGAATTAAATGACTTACCAGTAACGAAAGCCTGAGCGCCGGCAGCTGCCACACATGAACAATGTGACGTGTGGTTCACGGCCGTTACAAGTAACACACGATTTTAGTCGGCGGACTGGGGACCGGACATCCTCATTCAGTAGATTCTCCCCTCCCAGCTTCTCTATCACAGGGTGTATTCCAAGGCCAGGTCTGGTTAATACTTCTCGGCATCTATTTTCATCCAGCAGATCAGAGTTCTTCTTCAAACACTTTGTTGCCCAGTTGATGTGGCTAGAAACCATGTAACAGCGATCATAATGAGCATCAACTGGCTCGCGAACGGTTTCCATACCTCTTACACTCCGATCTACCTGATCCCAGTTCTACGAGTATCCAGGCCAGGTTTGAATGCGCCCTGAAGCACACGCGCATTTGATAGTCACTGAACACCTCTTCTGAAGTATTCAGTTCCTCAAGTACCGTCTCAAATGCAACACGCGCGCCTTGTAGGTTGAAGTGCATGAGCGCTTCTCCGTAGGCAAAATATAGTTTCCTGGGATCGTTGAGTACAACGTAGATTTCATGATACAAGGACCCACGGATAACTCTCCCATGGTTTAAAAGCCTTGCCACCCTGCTCACACAAAGCCGCATACTTGTCAAGACATACCCTCAGGTATAACGCGGCTTTTGCAGGCCTTTTCACGGAGGGATGTCTAGGACACACAATGAGATGCGATGAATATCCTACAAAACCAGGGAATGCCTCACGTCAGGAGCAAAGCTAACTGCAATCTTAACTGAACCTTCTTCTACAATCCAACTATGAGAATGTGAATGCACAGCTGAGTAGGGTCGCTTACATACCTCAAGCTTAGACTCTTCCATCACTAAGGGAGTGACACGCCCGTGAAGTAACTTCTCCGTCGCGTCACTGACCATATCGTCTAGCCATAATAAACACGATATGCAGGGTTCGAGAAGGTCCTCTGGTACTAGATTCGAAACTCCATCAGTGTGGTCGAATTGGAAGAGCAACATGCCCTACTTGTAAAGAACTCAGATAACTGCACATATTCACATATTGACGGTAGTTCCGGTTGATCAAATATGACTTCCGAGAGTGTTATAGTCCCCTCCTCTTCTCCGGTGTAGACCCTCATCTTTCTCGGTAATGATTCGATGTCAGGCAAGGCCAATACTGCTCATCAATAGAAAGTTTGAGAACAAAGTTCATTGATCCGTGAAGGTGAGGCCTTATGAACACAAAGATGCTCACTTTTCTTCGCGTCTGCTCGTATATCCTCAAGAGATGACAGGATCGCCCGAGGTTTCTTTTGTCCACGATCATTGATATCAAACCAGTCTCGATGCCTTGGCCGGCAAGTATTGATAGGAGTATAGCTCATGGTTCGACGGGAGATGATAGACCAAGGTGGAAGCACTGAAGAAAGGAGCACTGAAAGGACGCAATGCAAGGCTTTTGTGCCACTGCAATCAGTGCCACCGGCTATGTAAGCTGATCGGATTTTTCTTGATTACCGGAGGCTGGCTCGTGCGGAGTCCTGCTGACCCGAACGAGGTTCCTCAATCCTCAAAAACTAATACAACCAGCCAATGCAGTAGGGGCATGACTCCAATCGAAACTGAGATCCCACGAACAAGTCAGGTCTTCCAAATTCCGAAATAACAAGTACACGACGTATCTGTAAAATATCTTCCTGATCCTGAAGACCTGGAAGTCAGTCAATCTTAGCGGGAGGTTGACTCATGTTGATCATCTTCCTCCAATCAAGATTATGCTCCACACCTTGCAATCGAGCTGAGGATATGGAAACTGAATCATGTGAGGGACTAGAACTGCGACGGCAATGTCGAGAATTGATGTACCACATCCAGACAATGTCTCGACAGGGACAGATCCGTCCCCTAAGCACAAAAAATATATGAGCCCCAAGCGATGTGTGGATTGACAGTATCATGATCTCAGAACGCTCCATTTTCCCGCGCCCTCGCTTGATGGCAGGACGGCTTGGGGCGCCAGTTGTCGAGAGAGAGGTCAAAGTATTCTGGTTTGCGAGCATTGGATGGGATGTAGGTCACTGTTCCAACGCAGACGGAGATGATAGGTCAAACTAGATTGCTGAAAAGAGAAGTTCGCGAATGCAAATAGTGAATGAAACATTCAGGTCAGGCGTTTTGATCCATCACAGTAATTCAAACGCGTCTGTGGCACCCAGCCTGGACCGTCCGACTCTACATTTCTGCCTGATGTTCGCCGCCAAGCAAGTCGCATTACTATTTGGGTTCAAGTCCTTGAAGGGCATCGATTGAACTTCTCCATTTCGGTCAGGCTTGGAACCAAGTCATTCAGCTGATGGCAGCATTACATGTTGTTCAGTCAATCAGTTTGAGGGTTGCCCTCATATCCGTCAAGTTGCCCCTAATGGTACGTGGTATGGGTACAGTGTTGTTTTTCTACACGATACAATGCATTTTGACATAACTTATGTCAGTGTGTCATCGATTCATCACTGAAGATCGCTGTCTTTGGTATCCCGTCAGATCTTATGATCCCTCGATACATACCCGGACCATTCATTGGAATTGCCACTAGAAGCAATATAAACATAAACAGAGGCGATGTTACTAACTAGTCTGTACGTACCGTTTCCCTCGAGGTCCAACGCGATTATAGCTCCAGAGCCCGAAAGTTGCTCAATTGCCCAAGTGGCAGCGTCGCTTACCGATTCCCCCAACCATCTCATCCTATGAGCAATCGTGGCAGCCGCAGCCGTCCTGATAAAATACTACTCATGGTCCCATGAACCTCCAGGAACTTGAAGACATGTATACAATGATTTGACTTACATCCCCATCCCCAGTTCCAGATATCCCCACACCTCTGGTTTTTGGACGTTTCGAAACCTTCCTCAGCAACTTCTGAAACAAACCCGACGGCTGCTGCACCCATTCCTCCGCCCAGTGACCTGCCCCCATAATAGCGCTATCTCCGACTCTCCCTGCCACCTTATTTGTTCGTCCACCGGTCGAAGTCACGGTTGCAATACACCCACGCACATCCAACGCAACAGCCCCCACAGTTCCTTTGGGGAATTCGCCAAAAGGTGAGCCCGGGGCAGCATTCGTGGTTACCCCGTCTCCATCTTTATTTGGCATTAAGCCGTACGGGTACGGTTCGACAGGAAGACCTGATGCAACGCGATGTTCTTTCCACCTATTTTCTGTAAAGAAATATAAAGGGTGGACCAGACTCTCTCCCAGTTGCTGTCCTAGCGATTCAGCTGTGGAGCCACAAAGAATCGTATGAGGTGTATATGTCGGAGCGAGGTAGAGAGCTCTTGCGAGCTTCGATGGATTTCGAGTATGATGAAGTTGAGTCACCCCGAATCCGCGTCGTGTCCGTTTTATTTTTGGATGTGCTGCAGGTGGCTTGGATACCATGACTGAAGCGTCCATTTCTTGCTGGAGTAGAATATTCAGATCAGCTATCAAAATAATGGTTGCGAGCTTTTGAAGCATACATTCCCAGAGGTCGTGAAAACCGCTCCTTTCCCTGCGTTGAACATGTGGTTGTCTGTGGAGTTAAGTAAGTGGTGGTGGCATGAGCACGCGATCCACGTTGCTTGAAGAAGTCACTAAACCTTCCAGGGAAGCGACAGCAGCTACAGCTGCATCCAGAGCCTCTCCTCCACGTTTCAACACTTTATAACCCTAGTAGTCCATCGACATTAGATCGTTCAGGCTCTTCACAAAACAGAAAAAATACGTACCGCCATCAATGCCTCCGACAACCCCGCTCTAAACGCAGCCTGGGCTTCGGGTGTGTTCGTGTCTCTCGTGGACGTCTTCACACCTCCATGAATTACTAGTACGACATTATGCTTCCGTGTATGCAAGTCATTGCCACTTGTAGTTTTGTCTGGCGACATATGATGGAGTGAAAGGTCAAAAACCGGAAAGGCGTGGGCAGGTGGAGTCAAAGGAATGCTCAGCGGTCACGGCCGATCAGCTTTTACTTATTCCCGGCTATCACTTATGTATTACTGGAGTGAGATAAGTGTCCAGGGGTGCGAGAATTCGTCGATGCCTCGCATGTTTAGAGGACCGCCCACTTGGCTGGGGACTTCCATAGTAGGACCTACGGAAAAGTGGTTTCATAATCGCCGGATACCAGTCGCCAGGATCACACTCAAGTCGATCCACGAGTCTTTCATCATGTAGCCCTAATATCAATTGAGGGTGGACTGAAAGTGTTTGTAATGAAAGAACCTACGTCGCGTGCCTTGTACAGAGGGGCATATGCGCTTGTACAATCAAAAGTAAACCAACACGTGCATAGCACGAGATTTATACTCTCGGACATCATGTACGTGAATGCTAGGATGAAGCATATTTTGAAGACGATATCGCTATCGATGGATGCCCGTTCGTCGGCAATGCTGGCATCAGCGAGCGGAATGGCGCGATAACCTACATTCCATCAGTCACACGTGGGCTATAGCGGGAAATAAATTTGAATCCTGCCATTTATCTTCCTAATACTTCGCTCATCCTGTATAAAATGATTTATAAGTTTAGACTCCGTGGGAAGCATGATTCATTTGCAAGTGATAAAACTTATACACACCGCCGTTTATATTGTGACCTTATCATGGACTGCGTCGACCATAGCGTTACAAAGGAAGGTGAATAGATATTACATTATATACCCCAACGCGAATTATCTGCATGGTCCCGAGGAACTACAGTGCAGGACCATTTATTCTACAGATTCGCTTTGGCTTGCTTCCAGGTATCCTGACGTATGGTATATTTACCCAACTCGAACGACCAGTATTTTGGCCTCCCAGTCCATCCAACCAAATGGCTTGTGACGTCGCGTTGTCGTGACGTGTATTTCCCAATTTCCGTCGGCGTCCAATGACAGTCAATAGATACATGTTCGAGAGCTGGGAATTGCTCCAGCCAGTCAAGCAGATCCTGGCAGCTTGCGCGATCAAAGGTCCAGTTTTGAGGACACCGGACGCGCAGGTAATTCACATTCGTAAAGAGAGCCGGGGATGGCCACATCATGTGAAATGGACGGCTCCTTCTATTGTAAGAGGAATACAGACAAGCGGGGGCTGAGAGGAACACTCGGGTGAGCGTAGCTGCGTGGGATCGAAGTATAGAGGGTACAGAGTCGGCAACTTGAACGGTTCTGGTCTGCAAGTCTTCTTCGGGGTCCTTCATCAAGAGCTCCTGTATACCGTGGAATGAGGTAATATACCCAACAACTGCTGCATTGATGGGGTGTTTGAGCTTGAGATACTGAGGCGAAGCACCCGTGACCCAAAGGAAATCCCAAAGCGCATCTGTGTCCTGACTGGTGTCCCGTTGGGTTAGCGCTAAACGCCGTAGGTTCGGCAAAGATGGCGTGTTGGTGGCGGAAAGGCTTCGTTGGCATGCAATAGATCCTCGAAGTTGGAGACTACGAAGGTGTAGATGGGGGATTGTGGAGTTTGATGGCAGCAAGTCCTGAATGCAAAGAATTGGATCTGAATCCAGAAAAAAAGTCCAGACTCTCCAGGGAAGAAGAGTGGGCAAGGATTTCTCGTGCAGCCGGGATCATGGCTGCTTGATCATTGGAATGATTGGCAACCAATTGGAGTTTCTTCAATGACGGAAGCGACGAGAACGATGGTAACGATGATGGTAATCGTCCTTTGGAGAGCATGAGCGAGGACCGAAGCTCGAGGCATTCTAAACCCCAGCAAGATGCCTCGAACACCGCCAACATGAGGCTCTCTTCTACTTCTACTGCGGTCATAGCTCCTCGGTTGCGATCGACATTGCGAGGGCCACACATCCATCCTTGAAATGCTTGAGCGATTTCAACCTCGCAATCTCAGTCTTCAAAACGTCAAATAGTCGTGGAGCTCCCCAGCCATCGAGCCAAACTTCGAGTTTAGCAATGAATGGTAACAGAGGCTTTGGAGTTGGGACGAAAATGAACGCATTCCCTGTGGCTGGTATCCTTCTGCAAACGACATCTCCGACGTTTAGAGCCAATGTGTTGACGAGGAATGGTATGAAAATATGAGCAAGACGGATGGAGGTAGATCGAAGACTAGCGACATCTGCTGTGTCGAGGTGCGGCCCAATTTGCTCCAAGAGCTCTGTTGGAAGCGATAATAATGGATCAAAGCAGAATAAAGCGTTACTGTCCGAGTTGGTTGCGAACGTCGATGGTCTCGCTGCCGTTCAAACATGAGCAAAATGATTTTGGCGCTGAGAAAACCTGGGCAAGGAATATTCAACTGCTCCCCGCAGCGACTTGAATGTCCCTGTCGTCGGTTGCATTTGTATTATAACTCAGAGTTTTTTTAACAAACCACGCGATGGGTGTAAATTGTGCGTCTTCACTTCGTCGTGTTTAGATGCCAGTGCTCTGTAGTTGCATTTGATGGCTGAGCGCTGTGGCGGCGACGTCATAATTTCGTCCCGAAATGAGCGGTGAAGCACGGATATCCGGTAGTCTAATAAGCGATCATTGATTTAAAGTACCACACATCCCGAGGATTGACCGGATCATGGTCAGGTATTTTTGTCTCATCAAGCATTATGCATCATACCAGTAGCTGTGCTGCAAAGCATTCCTGTCCGATAAAGCCAGTCATACAGTACCGCACGGCTCGTTGCGTGGCCAAATCATGATGACTCATTAACATCAGCCTCGCAAAGCTTAAATATGAAGGCCCCAACGCTCCATGCATTTTCATTCCACTTCTCTTTTCCCCGGCGTCCATTCTTGTCATTATTATGTCTGGTACTCAGCCTACACCGCAAGTCCTCATTGTCAGTTCTCTTGGCAGCGTGCGTTACCTATACTCTTGCTGACCTCTTTTAGGTTGGGGCCGGCCCAGCCGGATTAGTTCTAGCAATCACTCTCCTACAGAACAATGTTCCTGTTCGCGTCATCGAGAAGGCAACAGAACCAAGGTTGGGACAACGTGGAGCAGGTATAATGGTAAGCACCACTTTACCTATAACCATCTCAAAGTGACAACAAATTGTGGATATCAGCCCAGGTCGCTTGAATTGTTCAGGACGTTGGGAATTCACAAACCTGTGGAGGAGCTGGCAATCGCCCCGCCGACAATACAGAAATACGAGATGCCAGCTGGCGTGAAACCATTCCATACATTTGATATGACACCATTTCTAAAGCCTACTCCTGCATGTCCATACGTTCGTTCATTCATTCAACCATCAATTAGATTGACTACTCAAGCGCCCATTCTTTCCAGCTTAACGTTGTAATGCTAGGGCAAGATCGCCAAGAGGAAATATACCGCACCGTATTGGCGCAGCACAAGTGTAAGGTTGAAAGAGGAACAGAATTAGTAGATTTTGATCAAAAGGAGAATCACGTGCAAGTAAAACTTCGAGTTCAGGGTGCGGGATCGCCTGAGGACGTCGTGGAAGAAATCGTGAATTATGATTGGGTTATCGGAACTGATGGCGCCACAGGTGTCACGAGGAAGCTGCTGGGGTTATCATTTCTAGGTGAAACGAGAGCTGTCGAAAATCTTGTCGTGGGTGACATTTTCGTCAAGGGCTTGAATTCTAAGGTCAGTTTCTTCATCATCGTCACTGTGCGTAGCGCCTGACATGATATCCAAGCACCGGCATATGTGGGGAGACGCAAGTACGATACTGTATGTCTTGTTCGCACAAGCGTCTTCTGTTAGCTCACACAATACAGCGTCTCGCTACGGCCAACAGAAACACCAGACCTATTCAACTTGATAATCGCTGGCCGGGATATTAACCACAGTCGACTGGCCTCGGACGGGGAAGAGCTTATCCGTTTTCTCAAGGATAACACAGGTAATCGTGCTGATCTATTCTTTGGATCTAGACCATGGCTATCACACTACAAGTTCGTGTTGGCTATCCTATTTGTTTTAATATGTGCTGACGGACGCCAACTAGACCTAATGTCAGAATGGTTGATAAATTTGGATATGGTCGCGTATATCTTGCTGGAGGTAAAACTGTTTCGTTTAATCCAATGTATCTGATCTAATTCAGCTTCTAGATGCGGCCCATGTGCACAGTCCTACAGGTGGTCAGGTTCGTGTATTGCATCAAGTTCCTACTCAGGAGGTCGTAACTCACGGGGATTGCCTCAACGTTACAGGGCATGAATTCAAGTATACAAGATTCATTCAACCTCGGCTGGAAGCTTGCACTTGTCGTAAAGGGACTTGCGCCCAAAACACTCCTTGACAGCTACACCGAAGAGCGTATACCCGTTATCGCAGAGGTACTCAATCGAACGACCAATATTCTTAAACGAACATTCCAGGAAACAGACGATGGGCCATGGAAGAGAGGTCCGGCGTTGCTGCAACTCGGAATCAACTATCGTTGGAGCTCAATCGTCGTCGATGAACAAAAGAAGAAAGAATCGACGCCAGAGGAGGCTGACAGTGAAGCCACCTATAGTCCATATGGGACGCTTGACCGGCAGCTTCGAGCTGGAGATAGAGCACCAGACGCACCCAATCTAGACGATATCTACCACCGTCTTCCACCACAGAGATTATTTGATTTATTTAGCTCGCATCACCACACCGTTCTAGCTTTCACCAACTCGAAAAGCGACTGGGAGAGCATATTACTCGTCATGTCAAGGTGTCCCGCAGGAACAATGCGAGCTGGATGGATCGTACGCCCTGATGTCTCCCAACTTGTTCAAATCGAGAATGCAGACTTTGGTCTAGTGGATAGGGAGAATCACGCTCATACTGCATATGATATCGGCGAAGAGTGCTGGATAGTCATTGTCAGACCCGATGGATATATAGGTGGTATTTTGGCTGGTGCAGAGGGCCTAGAGAGATATTGTAAAGGCATTTTTGGGGCGTTATGATTGTTTTTGGCGCCCGGCCAAGCTAGAAGTACAATATGATACACACTTCATTGTATCTACTAAGACTATATGCAGGCATGTATCAAAGGAACTATATGAAAGGATTGAAGAATCCAGGTCAGTGATCATCAAACCAGCGAGCGACGGAATCATACCAAAACAAGCAGAGAAACAATAACGCGGTCCATAGCCTTATTCACGTCCGTAGCTCCAGAGTGTGGTTTAGTCATTAAAGCTGGAAGAGCGCCACCACACCTGCCACCATCACCAACAGTGGCATAGTCATTCCAGCGGCATTCATCTTCGCACCATTACAATGCACAATATCAGATCCAGGTAATGCTTCACCGTTCCGAGAAGCACGTATAATCAAGGCTGCTTGTTCTGCCAGCGCGAACGTCGGTGCTCCCAGCTGATGTAAGGTATAAACGTGACGAACAAGTATAAAAGTGGGTTTCACGTACATGTGCAGAGAGACCAATAGGTATCACTGAGGCATCTGCCACTCTCACGTTTTCTGTACACATCATCATCAGCACAACACGCCTTCACAAAGCCATCCCCGGGAGACTCACGAATTCCATGAACCTTTAAATCCATCCCGACAACACCTCCCAACTTTCTCGGCATCATCGCACAAGTACTCGACGGATGCCACTGCGATCCAGCATTCCTCCGAACCCAGTTATTCCAATCGGTATCGTTGACTACGCTCCGTCCAGGTACGACTTCGTCTAGGGTGATATTAGCAAGAGGTGGAGTGTTTGCGAGTGTTCGAACGAGCTTCAAAGCTTGGCGGAGGACGGTGACGTCTGCGGGGTGGGAGAGGTACTGTGGATCAATGAGAGGTGCATCAAATATCGATGACGACGATATCGCAATTCTCCCCTGACTAAACGAAATCTTAAGTCTCCATCTGAGACCATAGTTATATCAACCTCACCTGAATGGATGTTGACTGGCAGCTTGTATCGAAATCACTCCTGGCGTATTGATACTCAACAAAAGCTCCACTTGTCCAACTTGGCTGGAAGTGATCAATTCGTCCGAAATAGCTTTATACCTCGCTTTATACCCTGCCATCACTTCTGGGTATTGACTTGGTACCAGAGTCTCGACGGAGGAATTAAAGAACGAATTGATCACGGCGTGAAATTGCTCTGCATGGACGGTGGAACTACCAAACAGGATGGTAGTATTCAAATACGCCGCAGCTGAATTGACGAATGACATGAATACGGGTGAATTCTGCCGTCCATGATCGTGAGTCAGATCAATACAAGACAAACGATGAACATCCTGACTCACGCTAAACTCAGATCCAGTGTTCTTCAAATCACCCATTGTCTCCAAATCGGTGTTCCATACCAACCCAGCATTCATATGATCTTGCAGATGCTGTCCAACACCCGGTAACTCCAATTGAACTTCTACTCCCGCTGATTCCAATACATCCCTCGGTCCAACACCACTCGTCATCAACATATGCGGACTTCCAACGGCACCACCGGCCAGTATCACTTCACCACCATCAGAGTTAACGTCCACCGTTCTTCGATCCCCTTCCGCCGAACTAGCAAATTCCACCCCCGTCGCACGAACATTCGACGAGGAACCATCCTCAAAAACGATTCTCGTTACAGTAGAATTGACCAAAATGTGAAGGTTCGGGCGAGGAGGAAGAGGATCGATGTACGCCGAACGGGAATACGAACGCGTCCAATTCGTGGGGTTGATGGAAGATTGAGCAATGAACCCTCCAACATTTTTGCCGTTGTTGGGATCCGCATTGCGCGCGATGCCTATAGCTTCCAAGCTGGGAAGCCAATGCCCCACGATGTCGAACATGCTGATAGTGTGCAATACAAAAAGCCATAAGCCCTTGCTCCAAAAGAAAAACAACAAGAGAAGAATCGATGCTTACAAACCGGGATACGAAGCATGCATCGGTCCTTCCGTGCCATGACTAGCCATATCATACTCAATCCCAGCTGCAAGCCTCACTTCGTCAGTTGGGGGAGTAAACGTCTCGCTCTTCTTCAACGCGTTATGGAACTGTTTCCAACTCCACGATCCAGCTCCCGTAACACTACTATCACCACCGCTTGATAATTTTTGCCAGGTATCCAGTTCGAGTTCTGAAGGCCAGACGATGTACATTCCGTTAACAGCTGAGGAACCGCCAAGAATCTTTGTATTCGTATAATTAATTAGCGAACTGCGACCGGCCAAGACGAGGCTGGGAATCAAGGGGCTGGATGCTCACCTTGCCCTTCGGCCATGAGATGTTACGCCCACCGGCATCAGGTTGTGGTATAGTTTGGAAAGCCCAGTCATACGGTGTACCAAGCAATGATTGAAAATAGGCAGCTGCGGGGGGATCTGCGAAATGGATCAATAAAGGAATCGTGTGAAAAGAAGAAGCAGTCAGCTGAAGTAGAGCGGACCGCCCCCACAGAGCATGAAGTAGATAGTGGGGATAGAAAATCAATTAGAACCCAGACGCGAGAAATCCATAAGTAATATGACATAGAGACAGGCTGGTCGACAGTAAAGTTAAATCCCAACTTACCTATTTGGCTTCTGACGGCATCACCAGAACCGCCAGCTTCCAGGACTAGTACAGTTCGATTCGAATCTTCTGATAAACGTGAAGCAAGGACGAGACCTGCCAATCCACCTCCTGCGATGATATAGTCGTATGAATCGGCTAGGTCATCTGGGGTGATGATTTCCCTCCGATGTCGTTCTCGTTCAATGGCTTCGAGTGGAAGATGGGATGAGGACACGAGATGGGCGGTGGAGCAGAGGAGAATAGAGGCGGTAATTGCATGTAGGGGGGAGTGCAGAGACCACATCGTGGGAGGTTAGGATTTGCTCGAACCCTGATGTAGTTGGTAAGGTGGGATATGGCGGATGTAAGGTCGTTAAAGTCGTTGACTATCGTAGGGAACAACAAAGTTCAAGTCATCCGCTTTGGGGTACAGTTGGACAATGGGAAGGGCCGGACAGCCATGCTTTACATACTAGATCATTTCATGACGAACAGTATTTGCACGAGGACACGTACAAATACCCAAGAAGACGCCCATTTAGATTGAATGGTCTTGGCTACTTGGTGTAGTCGATCTTTGGAGTGGTTGCCTGAGAGGCCTAGGGTCGAAACACAGCATTTAAGACTTCGAAAGAAGCCCCGGCAGAAGACAGTAATTTTGAAGAGAGAAAGGCCAAGCCGGGAAAACGCATGATGATGCGTGGAGACTTTTAGCCGCATTCTCGCCCACCCGAGACTGGAATAGTCTTGGCTCAGGCTAGGAGGAATATTGATCCATGTCACTGGGAGTCTGGGTTCTAGGTGGACTAGATTTGCTTACCGCTTTCTCGGCTACTGGTAATGTCGACGCAGTGCTTCGGGGTTGCGCCTGTGACGATGGTGGGCGCTAACAAAGTCCTGGCCAGTTTGTCAGCAACGCACATAACGCTCATGATGGCGGGGCAACCATGAACTCACTGCGCATTCAACACAGATACGACGCAGAGACCCTTTCCTCCTCCCACAATGCAGAATGCCAAGAGCAGGATACGACCACACCCTATCCAACGTTGTCAACAACGTGTTATGTTCACTCTCTCTGCTCTGGGTGGCCGCCTTGATCTATAAAGCGTCCAGATGAAATGAGTCACGTCGATTGCTTCATGGCCTTGCATGAACCTTTTCAACACAGCCCGCATGGAATTCCGAGTAGTTCTCGCGCTCTACTCCCGCTCCAGATAGGCTCCAACAAGGTTCAACTTCAACCTCGCTCATCGTTCCTTCATTTCGCTCTGTTTCCTCGATCTTCTGGGCTCTCCCGGCATTCTGTCTTGTCACAACCCTTGAAATCCTTCAACTTGAAGAGAGTTTGATCAGCTCACCGCTCCTTTCTCTCAGTTCATTCATCTGCCTTTTCGTGTTTGCGGTGTCGGATATGTAGCTATATATGTTGGCTTTGGATGGTCAGAACAATCAAGGTTGAATATACCACCAGAAGCATACGCTTGTTCGTTTGCGCGATCATAGGGCCTCTTCTATATGTCAACAACTTGCGTGTGGGATGCTGATCGCATTTCTCCCTTTGCTCACCCTCATAAAGCGTTGTGACCATTTTCCTCGCAACAATGATCTACCTTCTCATTCGACGGCTACGTGACTTTGCTGTGCTCGCCTTGTCTGCCCTCTTGGTAGTCTCCCATGTCGATTATTTTGTCTTGAGTGGACCATGTGGTAACGATAGGATCCTAATGGTATTTTGTTCCACTAGGTGACGCTTGTGCGCCTTGATGGATCCTTCATCGCGACCTTCCTCGAAACAGCAAGTTTGCATGCGTTGTACCTCTCCTGGGAGAGTATGACCGAAGGCATGATGGCTTCTTGTTCTCGTGCATCTTCCACCTCACCCGTCACATGCCAACGACCAGACTAGACTGTACAGCTGCTACGAGTCACGGCTTTGACTCTTGTTCATGTTCACGATGTTGCATATTGGCAATCTTGTACATTTACGACACGAATCTCTTGCACTCTTGAATAACCACCAATAGGACCACAGACGTATACCCCTCGTTTTCGACATTCACCAGACTTCCATACCGTCGCATGTTCTTCCCACTGATTCCTTGTACATCGAACCCAGCTATCTGAGTTGCTGTCGCATTGTATTCATGTTACCATGTACCATAAGACTGTCAAGTATCGTACAAAAAAAAAAAAAAAGCAGCCATCATTCCTCTATTGATCCAAATAGAATAAATATTGACGTGTGAGTCAAACACCACAGGCTGTCCTTCAATGATATCCAAGGTTGTCTTATTAACTTCCACCCTACCTCGTCTCCCAACGAAGCAGTCCACAATGCACGCTCAATAACCGTCTAACTCTTCCTCTCCTCACTCGTAGCATCCAACTCTGGCACCTCAACCGTCCGCGGCTGCTTAGCCTGTGCCTTTATCTCACTCACCCGCTTCCTAATCTCCACCCTCTGCTCATCTCCCACCCTCTTCGCATCATCACGAGCTTGACTCAAGTTTTGAACCGCCGCTTTATGTACTTGATCAAATTTGGTCGGCATAATGAACACGCTCGGTGTGAGTCCAACCATGAGGGTCTAGATTGATTCATTTGTCAGCCGTGATGTACAAGGAAAAGAGAAAAAGAGGAAGTCTTACGATAATACCAACGACCAGAATCAGCCTATCCTTCCACCTATCATCAGGACTAGCGTCCCAATTATGTTTTGTGTAATGCGTATACTCCGCACGCCTGCTATGGGTCGCGTAGTACGCCCTCTTGCGTCTTTCTAATTCTTCATAATAGGGATCAATACCCGAGCCTGGGTTTGGTCTAGAATGCGGGAACGGTGATTTGCCTCGAAGGACATCGTATGCAGATGTTATGGATTGAAACCGGGCATGACGGACAGAGGGAGAGAGGGAGCGACAATGTGGTGAATCTGGGTGGTGAATGCGAACCAGGTCGTAATCTGCGTGAAACCATGTGTCGATATCTAGCCAGTAATTTAGGACGGGGGTGTAACATACATCTAGCTTTAATCTCTTTCTGAGTGGCACCATGGGGCAGATGAAATATTTGATGAGGCGTAGGTCTCGTATGTGTAGGATACGGATATGGACTTGATGGTGGGTCGTTTCCCTCTGCGTTGTGGTGGTGGTTAAGATTCGAATCTGCTGCCACCGAGGCTAAACGGACTTGCAACAACAATCGCAGATGATTCGGTAGCCTTGATCCTCCAATTCCCAATCTACGCTCGCATCCGAGTCGTAACATGGTTCAACTTTCAATTCGCTCCGTGGCTCTACCCGGAGAGAAGCTGTGCATTCCATACGTGAGAAAGATTCAAGAAGGAATTCTGCGCGATGCCTACGATGGAGAGCGCGTTGAGCCCGAGGAGCGACGAAGAAGATTCGGGTCGGATGAACGAAATGGCTGAGGAGGACCATATGGCAGCCGAATCGGGGATTGAAATTATGATCTCATCTGTCCGCGGAGTTTGTATTAAGCGAGGTTGATGGCCGACTGCGTACATCTTTCAAAGCGGAACTGACCGTTCACGACTCCAGCCGGAGGGAAAGGAATGAATTCATAATGCAAAGCCTTAGAAATAGTTTGATGGATCGAACCACCCAATACAGCACTCGCTTACCGCACAGAGGCGAGATAATCTCTAATATATCAATATCACAAACACTTCCTGGTGATACAGTAGTACAAGATATATAAACCGCAAAAAACAATAAGCGAACATAATCTAATCCATAGTCGGTCAGCCACTTGGGCTTGGTTCAGAAACAATCGAAGGTACTTGAGCTGATAGAGTCTGGACACGAGTTAAAAGGTCTACAGGATAGGGTATATAACGTCAGGCCCTGCGCTGTAACCACCCAGAGAGTAGGTCGTCAGCTATGGTCCCTAAATTAGCAGGGCGGAAACATACAGTTTACGTAGTTCGGATCTCTGAGCCACACTCGCCGGCTGAGGTAGCTATGCTGGGCTGAGGCCGCGACGCGAATCGGGGTGGTTGTGTGTACTGCAGAGTTGGTATGGATATGTACTGTGTGTCGGGCTGTCGTCTTGACGTTGAAGGTACCTAGTAAATCCAACACATTTAGTGATTCGCAGCAACCTTTCGCAGCAGTAGCCAAAAACCTACCTTTCGGACTTTCCTGAGTGCTTCCTCATCTTTTTGTTGTTGTTGCTTGATGTCCATCGTTCTACAATAACTCATGGTCATACCCAGTACGACCATCTCTATCGCCGAGAACGACAATGCCATCAAGTGAAGGCCGTTGACCCATCTTGGGCGGATTGTCAACTGCCCTGAAGAGAGTATAGCCTCGTTCATCATCACTATGAATGTAAATATCCACAGGAATAACAGCCCAAACAACCAAACTGCATATGTTATCTTGAACATAAACTGCGAACTTTTGGCTTTACTTGGATCGTCACGGACAAGCCGTTGGTGTTGACGATATAATAGAAAGACCGTCCCGAGATGCCATAAGATCGTGCATCCCGCTGCCGCACTGTTGACGGCTACTGTTATCGAGTCGGTTGTCGAAAATGAAAAACCGAGGATAAATGAACAAAATATTATAGAAAGTAGGAATAGATGCAATACAACGGAGCATGCTTGGCCTGTGGGAGGTCGGGTCCGGGCAAGCGCTGACCGTTTCTAACGGTTTATCAGAGACGGATATCTTCACAGCCACGGGTTGGATCTCAAATACCTCTCAAAGAAGCAGGTATATCTATGCCTTTTATATTTTCGCACCCTGCGCCTCGATGATACGTTCACACTTGTGAACCGTCGATTTGAATTTGATTGTGACGACGATAACCTGTCAAGATGGGACCGCTCAAGGTCGGAGTTCCCGGAGAAGCGGCGATATCCGGGCCATAACCATGATGAACAACAGAACGTCTCCAAGTTTCATGCACAAAGCCCGATAATGGTTCGCTGCAGAGGAGATTGTACCATTATCTTGGCTTCGTTGACAGCCAGTGCTCTGGTGCATTCCATCAATCTATAACTCCCAATACGCTTTCAAGAGATCCCATATCACCTACAGGCATCGAGGGCACAGAGTCGGTAGCGAATTACGGCGCAACTCGGATTCTAGTGGACGCCTTTTCTTGAGGCAGTTGATGATGAGTATCTTTGCTGTTGTTCTCATATCGATGTGCGTGCGGCTGCCAGTCCCAGACGTTGGGTTCTAGCCGCGTGGACCATCCTTATGATTCTGTGTTTTCCGGCTCTGCACGTATATAAGAGTCAGAGTCAATGCCTGACGCGGAGATGTAAGGCGAAAGAAACGTGCATGATGGCGTATAAAGGTCTCGGGCTCGATCTTGGACATCAAGGGACCCTGTGAAGAGTGCCTACCCTCGCGTTTCAAACACAGCTAGAACCTGACAGGCTAAAACCGGAAGCAGTCAATCAACACACTTCATGTGAGCCTGATGTTTAAAGGAATAATTTGATGGCTTCGTATAGACAAGGACTAGAGCTGTTGCTCTGCGCTCAAATATGTGCAACTACGCAGCTCCTAACCAGTACACAAATGGGAGAGTTAGGACACCACAACCGTGAAAGATACACTGGACGAAAGCTCCTCCGTACCGTGCCAGGCGTCCTCGCAGGGTATACCCGTCTCCGTCCGAAAAACTTGCTCCAATACGTACCCTTCAATGGCATAGATCGTTCAAATGCATCAGTTTGTCTTAAGATTCAATCATGAGATAATGCAGACGCAAGGATCACGGATTTAGCAGTAAAGGAGCGTGGAACAATGGATTGGATAACTTGGAAGAGCCATTCCTCATCGGACGGACTGCGACTTTGCGCTCACAATGGATGTGTGGGAAGACCTGGAAATTCACGCGAACCATCCATGTCGATTTGTTCTCAACTCTGCTCTCGTCTTTGCAATAGTGCGCGCCCCGCGCCCAAGTCAACCGCCTGCAATGCTCTACCTAGCTCCGGGTTGTATTCTACGTCCATACACCCATGCTGGTTTATCTATCTATGGCTGTACCTCTATCGCAAATGGTATGTTCCCATATGTCGGAAAACCTTGTCCGCGCTCAACACCGGATCGAGTTGAATTATTCTGGGAGTAAACACAGTCCTAACCGATTATAGTCACTTTTTGATATTATACAAGTGAGTTCTGAGAAACAAATTGGTAATGATAATATCCATTATAACCAGGTTAGAGCTGGTTATGAATGTGGGAAAGGCTTTCCGACGTAGTAGGTACAAGAATTATCGTCTATAAAGCCTCTGTCTGATGTGGACTGAGGTGGCCCGAACTTAGGCTGAAGCGGTCACGCCAGTTGAGCGGCAGTATGGGCTGCATAGGTGGTATGGACATGCGTATGAGCTGCGGTCGAGACTGCCAGTGAGCGCGCCTAGTAATCCCACACATTCAGTGATTAATATTTACAGCAACCAGCCAGAACTTACCTTTCGGACGTATTTGAGAAATTGCTCATCTGTTTCGTCTTGTTGTTTGATGCCCATCGTTATACAATAGCTCATGGTCATACCCAGTACGACCATCTCCATCGTCGAGAACGACAATACCGTCAAGTGAACGCCGTTGTTCCACATTGGGAGAGCGATTTCCAACGCCAGCGCTGAAGCGAATATAGCCTCGTTCATCACCACTATAATTGATAATAGCCACAAGAGTAACAGCACAAACAACCAAACTGCATATGCTGTCTTGGATACAAACTCCAGACTTGTCGCTTTACTTGGATCGTCACGGTCAGGCCGCTGGTGTTGTCGATATAGTAGAAAGACCGTCCCAAGATGCCATAAGATCGTGCAGCCCGCTGCCACACTGTTGAGGGCTTCGGTTATGGCGTTGGTTGTGGGAAATGAAAAACCGAGGACAAAGAAACAAAAGGTAATAGAAAGTAGAGATAGAATGGTAAGCGGTAGAGGAAGAAATTTGAGTGAAGAAAAGATCATGTCGAAAATGAAGATACAGAAAAAGTTGGGGATCAACCAGAGATTCCGGCCCCCTATGGGTCCATATTTGAAGGCCCCGTGTTGGCATGACGCTTGATACTTGAAAATGCAAAAGGTGCACCGCTTCTGTCGTTCAACACCGAGAGTAAGTGGCTGATAAAACTAGAAAGCCCATGCGTGTCCGGTCGTCCCACGGACAACGATCTTGTAGGATCACGAGATGTGGAGCCATCAAGGCACAAGGCTATAAAATTAGTAACTGCACTCCCAGTCATCTTTTACAATGGAGTACACTTGGCCTGTGTAGTGGCAACACAAGCGCTGACGCTGGCGGCCTCTGCTAACGGTTTCTGAAAGACGGATATCTGCACAGCCATTAGTTGGATATGAAATGACTCTCAAAGAAAGTAGGTATAGCTATACCTTTTGTACCCTGCCCTTCGATGATACGATCACACTTGTGAATCTTGACGAAGATAACCTATCAAGGCCGGACTGCTCAAGATGGAAAATCGCGGAGAGGCTATGTCTGGGCTGTACCATGATAAATATCAGAACGTTGCCAAGTTTCACGCGCCCGATAATGGTTCGCTGCAGAGGAAATTGTACCGCTACCTTGGCTTCGTTGACAGCCGGCGCTCTGGTGCACTCTATCTAGTAGCGATTTGCGGCGCAACTCGGGCTATCTCTTTCAAGTCGCGTTGCTTCCATGCTCGTGGTGTTGGGTCTAGCCAAGTGAACCGCTCAATGATCCGGCTCTGCATGTATATAAGAGAGAGAGTCAATGCCCGACGCGGAGATGTAAGGCAAAAAGAACGTGCATGTATGGTGGTATCAAGGTCTCGGGCTCGATCCTGGGCATCGAGGGACCCTGTAAAGAGCGTGGTTCATACACAGCTGGTAGCCTGACAGGCTGTAACTAGTGGGAAGTGAACAATCAGTCAATCATGAGATAGTACGCACGAAACTCACTGATATCATGAAGTAGGCACTTCGTATGCGCAAGGTATACAATCCTGCGCTGGACTCAAATGTATTTATGCAATTTCGCACCTCATGATCAGTGCAGAAATAGAGAGTTCATCGTGAACAGTACCACTAGACAACTCCGATATGTCCGAGAACTTGCTTCAATACGTGCCGTGCAATTGCATAGATTGTTTGAATACATCTGTTTATCTCATGATTCAATCATGCAATAATGCAGACGCAAGCATCATGGGTTTAGCTGTAAAAGAGCGAGGAACAATGGTTTGGAAGAGCGCAGATTTTCCTCATATTACGTAATTGGTCTCGAGGGGGACGTGATCGTGTGACTGGAGGTCCGCGACCCAGAACTGCATACAGGATCGGAGTCAGGGGACAATCCATATATTCATAGACAGCCTTGGTGGTATATTTGTCAATGTCATCATACGCGCAAGAATATCGAAATGGAACGATTTGCAAGGGGACCTGACAACTCCAAATAGGTTGTTGGCACCGTGTCGCCGGCGGGAACCCAAAATTGTAGTACATGAATACACAGCTATAATTACAAAAGTCATAACCGGGTCCGAGATAAATCAATTAGGGTTGACTCCAACGCCAAAGGAATGAGGCTCCATATGACGTCTATAATCAGAAGCCGAAAATTACACAGCATAAGCAGGGATTCCTCCCAATATCGAATATAACCCATGAAAAGAGCATCAAGTTTTAGAAGATCTGGACCACGTTTTGAAAAGCTGAATGGTAGAATCCTTGTGCTTCAGTGGTGAAGCGTCTAGTGTTCAAACTCGTTAATCCTTGCTGACAGGCCAGGCTAAGTGGCAAGACAAACCTTTATTAGCCTGATTGTCCGGTACAGAAACTTTTGTGGCTTTACTGCCTGGTTTAAGCATTTTCATGCGTTCCATCCACGATTTCTTGGGGTGATCTGATTCCCCAATGGATACACTAGACATCGTAGCTTGAGAACGCACAGAACGCGAATCAGGGTCGCAACGCGGAGAAGGTGATGGAACCGGTGAACAAGGCGGGAGCACGGAAGGGACAGTGATAGGGGAAGGTGACGGTGGAAGAGAATATGGTATCGGTGCGGGTGATCCAGGGTCAAAGGGCATAGCAGCAGGTGATAGAAGGTTGGCATTGACTGGAATCTTTTCACGTGGTGAAGGCATCTTGATGCGTAGAAATCCATTAGAAAGGGGTCGAGCTGGCCAATTGAGTAGAGTTGGCTTATGTTTTGATGCTGCTCGCTTCTTTGCATCGTCCATCACTCTAGAGCAACGAAATGAGTCCGTCATGATCGATAGAAATGACGGGGAAAAAAAGCATCCTGCTCGCGCAGGTGGTCCAGCGCAACCAGAAAGAGTGAAAAGTGAAAAGTATGGCATAAGAGCATACCTGCGCAAGTAAGAGACCTCCTCAAACCAATCTTGAGGATCAGGGAGTGTCTTAATAGATCCTAGGTCGTAGGATACGTCAACCACTGGAAACTCGTCCGAGGGAACGTTCGATTTGGATACATCCATGATCGACTGTAGTAGTTCAACATCAGCATCTTCCAACGGACTGTGCATCTCGGATGGCGGAGCCCCTCGCATCTCTTCAATAGGCGAGATTGACAAGGGTGATAACCCGGAACCTGGTGTGGTCGGAAACCCGGCGCTTACTTTCTCTGTGATCATTTGAAGTTCTCCGCCTTCGTCTTGGTACCGTTCTGCTAGGGATTCGATGAGACCCTTCGAAGTCTCGTCATATTCGAATAAGCCATTAGAGGAAGGAGCTGAATCCGTTCTACCAACGTTTACATTTCCATTGCCCGTGACCGCTGGTTGGGTCATCGCTGAAGTAAGAACGTCATCATTTATTCCTTTATGTTCCCCACTCTTTTCCTTCAGTTTGTCGCAGCCATCTCTCCTCCGCCGAACGTATCGACAGACGTCATCCACAGATACCACATGAGCATCTCGCCTATCTCCCATTTCATTTTTGATCCGAACTGTGATGGGTGTCAGATGCAATGGATGATAACAATCTGTCCAGGGCAACGGCTTGTTAGGTGAGAGCGGACGGTCCGATTTTCGTGAGCTGTCAACAGCATTTGAAGTGGACTTGGCTGATGACGATGATGTTGTGAATTCAGTGGGAGACGGATTAGTGACGTAAGGTGACGGCGTTGGAGCTGGAATGGAGAAGGGAACAATAGTTTGAGTGGAGACAGGCAGAACGGGAATCGTCAGCGACGAGGCCATGCGCCGCCGTGAATGGGGCAGCTGATGACCTTCGTTTACCGCGTGACTTTCCATAGTTGGGTTGACTATGGTCGCAGGAGGAGCAAGTTCAGCTTCGTCTTTCGCGAGTAAAGCAACCCGAATGGATAGCCACGGCCCGGAAAAGTTCATAGAATGGACCTATTGAATTTGGTCAATGTTCACTGCCAAATGAGTAAGCAGCCAAGAGGGAGGAAGTGAAAACGTGGGAGGCGAATAACGGACACAGGTGAAGATGAACCATACGCACGTCTATGAATAATCCAATATAGGTCTGATTCCTCATGCCCTTGACCGCCTCGCGTAGAACATCATCCCCTTGGTCCAAGTTAGCAATGGTGGATTGTGGATTGATCTTGAGGGTAATGTAAGAGCCAAATGCTGGCATTCTTGATGTATAGCACGCATCCTGTTGTTTCGGCCCGCTAGGCGGGTGACGTGTCGAAGTCGATGGCATTGCAGAACGTTGATCGATAGAAGCGCCTAGTAGTTCTAATCGCGTTCCAATATCTATCATGGCAAGTCCAGTTGAATAGCAGCACCTCTGAAGGAATATCCAAAGTCGTCATGCGACGTCTTGACTGAATGCTATCAGCAAGCACAAGGCTGCGTGGTATCGCCGTATTGTTGACGTGAAAGTTCTAGCCAGTGGGGTCGAGGTCGCGTAGAGCGAGTATCGAAAGAAAGACAAGGAAAGGAGAACATTACACAGGATCCATGTTATAAGGGTTGTATTCGGAGGTACAAGTAGCTCGAGGCTGTGTTTCATCCCGTGAGAATCACGGGTCCCAAGAGCAGCCACAAATACAATATACCGAACCAAGGCACCAACGCCGTATTATCTCCGAACCTGATGTTCTTAGGGCAAAGGTGGCGCAGATGGGGTCGCTGTGCTAGGTGTGGCTCAATGATGGTTATGAACACTGGCACAGCTCTCAAGCGTAAGTTGATCCGCCTCATAACGACCAGCAATTCAAATAGGGTTCACAGGATAAATAAAGTTGAAAACAGCATCTGCGGGGTTCTTGGCAGGGACATTGCAGTGCAGAATGAGGATTATCTACCACGTTCGTGATTGTGCACTACCAGCAACCGGTGAATCATCAATATTTCTTTTCATCGCAAACTCACACTGGTGAGAACGCATTGGCGTTGCATAGAATGGCAGAAAAAAATCACCGCTTGGAGTTGTGAAAGTAAACATTGTTAATTATAAGGGTGGAGTGTGGAAATTAGGAATACGATTAAGCACCTTGTCAATGGCAGGGAAGCTACAATTATAGCACCGCATGTCGCTTTGAACAACATTTCAAATCCCGTCGACAGAAATCATGACCAACAACACTTTGCTTGACATGTGAGGAGCGTGGCCGTTCTCCAGGAGGTTGCTGCTGGTCCATATTAGCAGATAATAACGTATACCTGTTTACCATTGTGAACTTGTAAATACGATGGTCCTCGGCAGTGCAACACGCAACCATTGTCGAACATGTGAACCGAATTCAGGAACGTTGCCAACTTGACAAAAGGAGCAAAAGGAGCGAACAAACACAAACATCATTTTATGCTTCGGTGTTCATGCCAGCCTCAAGCTCTTGCACAATGAGGCGCTCTAAGTGCTTTGAATGACCCTGAACAAAGGCCATTCAGGACATTATCGGCCTATCAAATGGACAGGGATAAATGGACAAGGATACGCATTCTTCTTTCATCATCCATTTCCTTCCTCAATCACTTCCCAGTTTTCTTCCTGGTAGGACCTTCACTTCGCTTAACTACGCCACGCTAACCAACAATAGATCTTTCTCCGGTAGATAAAGATAACTCTCAGATAAACACATATAATTATGACTGCCACCAAAAACGCGCTCACCACGAGCATCATGCACGCGATCACGCACCTCACGGGCCCCCTTCGTTCCGTCTATGATGAAGCGAAGTGCTCCACGATAATAGCCGAACTTACGCTCGGTTTTTGGTCTGCTTTCTCAGCGGCCTCACCAGGTGCAGTCATCACCATCAAGGTGCGATGTGGGGATTCAGTGCCACCATTTTTGGACGCCATCTGCCTCTCGAGTGGCATCAACTGGGCTGAATGGTTCAATCTGCTCGGTGGAGAAGCATTTGATCTGGTGGTATCCGTGCACGACGTTCTAGCCATCGATGTAAATGGCTTTAAGCGCACCATCGGGCCCCAACCCTCTTGCCACGATGCCACACCGAGCCCACCTCGGAAGAGAACAGTCGCCCAACAATTGCTGGAGCAAGAATCTGAAAAGTTAGAAACAGATCAACTCTTTGCATCGTTGTCCAATGCCATTATCAGTCCCACTCCTACACGAGATCGCTTCCCAGCTAAGGGTTATAACGACCACGCAATTCCCCATACGACGGCCAACGATGCGCTTTCCTCTTCCCCTATAGACCCTCGTGTTTATCATTCCTCTTCTCGGTCTTGTATCTCCTTTGCCTCGGACATAGAAACTGAGAGTGAGCAATCTTCCATGTTCTCTTCCCGGCCATCATCACGGTCATCAGCCTCGTCTATCCCTCGTAACAACAACCAAGCCACTATCGTTGCGCCCTCCTCCAACAGCATGAGCCCTATGCATAGGGCGACGCAATCGTTGTCTCATCATCCTGCTGCTTATCAACAGTTTCCATCCAAGACTTCCACTTTCTCAATTCAATGGCGAACTCAAAACCCTTTTCCCTCCAATGTCCCTGTTACCCCGTCTCAGTACGTTCTTGATGATGACGACGATCATCAACCACCCGTGTTTGTTGATCGGTCGAAGTCCAACAGGGCCAAGTACTTTGTATCAAGGAGGCGTTAGCATGGTTCTCACGGGCGGAGTTATGCTCGGTCGCCCTGTGGCAGCAACGAAGGTTAATCCAGACATGACAGGTGCAAGGCGTTCTTCAGAAAGGTGGTAACCGTACCCTACCACTCACTGTAATATTTATGTCTCCATGTGGTTCTCATCCCGTAACTACATCTCCCTGTATTTTTAAGCTTCTGTGTGAAGTATTGTCTTGGTTTTATCCGTTAGACTCTCATGCTACCCATTGAGACCGCCTTGTACTGTATTATTCCAGCTGAGGTCATATTCCCTACGATATAGAATCTAGATATCATGTCCTTCAGCTAAATCACTTCTGATAGATGAAATCCCAAATTCGAGTCTTGCAGTTGCCAGTACACTCGCAACTAGGTATGAGCAAGACATACCCGAGAACGGCTAGTCGCGGCAATCGCCGGCGGCCACAAGAGTCTAGCTATATTTGCTCATCTTGAATACAGCCTTCCTTCGTTCCTGCTCAACCTATCATCTGGTACTCCATGAGGAATTGCCGTGTTTATGACGCACAGAGCCCAACAAAATGCTTGGACGCCCGTAGGCGTAACGTGAATCAAATATTTATTCTATATCAATGGGCTGCCCACACGGCAGAGCGGGACTGTTGAAGACAAGAACGTGAGCGCGGATCGACGCGGTGGTTAGCTCGGCTTTAGTTTTCGTGTCTTGCCATGTGCGTACGCCTGCCGCCCGTACTGGTTACTCATCACAGCTTCCCCAAGGTAGATAAGGCCGTGAATTTTGCCGAATTCGTTGTCGTTGCTCAAGCCATCGTTAATAGTTGGAGATAAGTGTAAGGGTCGTGATCCCAGATGAAGTCGACGATCCAGTAACTGCAGTCATTCTCACCCCATTTATCCATGAACCTTCTAGTACTACCGCTCTCTTACGGATGCCAACAATGCGCAATCAACTCCAGCTTACCTCTGAGCTGGAGGAGACAAGAGCATCCACCCATGCTCCACATGGAAATCTTTGTGATCTAGGCCGGCGCCATCAGTCATGTACCTGGTTTTTGACGTCACATAAAGACAGATTTCATTAATTTTATTCTCCGCGTCTCCTCCGAGTATTTTAGATTCGGGCGCTCTATGTTCCGAAAAATGTTATTAAGTTGGATATCGACATTCCGCGGCCGAGTTATAAGTCTGGCAACTCTAGTGGTTAACGGACATTGCGACTACATCACCGGTCACAGCACGATTAGGGGAGCGAGATTAGCCGTAATGTGTCCATCGTGGGGACGAACATAGCCCTCACGGGTGGACTTGACGGGAGCGACGGAGAATTCCGGTGCAACTTCTTCGCAACAACCCACCTGAATAAGCAGAGACAAGCGCTTACACCGTTATCCACAGGTTTCACCGCTAGCTATACTCAAGTGCCATCTCCCGTGGGCATTATGAACCCGGACTCTTATTTTCCCAAACCCACGCTGGACACTCTTCCAGCAGAATTATGGCAAGAAATATTCTCTTTCGCCTGTGTTGACGATGGTTCAACAGGTCGAACTCTATCTGTCGTATCTCGGGCAGTTAGATCTCTTTCAATGCCTTTCTCTATCCAATCCGTTGCCATACGTGGCTACGTCCAATTATCATCTTTCGTCTCCATTTTACGACAATCTTCTCCAGAACGACGTCGTGTCAAGTTCCTTTATATCTCAATGATACCAGCATCAACAATGGCTGCTATAAAGTTCGAGTATCATCGGCGAAATGCCTTCGCGTCAGAGTATCAAGAACTGCTTACCTTTATCGCACCAACCCTGGAGATTCTATACACTAGCATGGATTACGCCCAACCATTCTATCTAATACCCCCAAGATCACCACTCCCAGTTCTTCGAGAACTCTCCATCTTCGACGGTCCCAAACTCAGCGTACAACCCCTGCCATCTCAGTTTCCTGATCTTCCCAGCCTCCAACATCTCCATCTAGTAAACCCCACGACTCAATTCCCTAAGCATCTTTCATCCTATCCAAGGTCATTAAACAACCTCAGAGTTTCGGCTCCTTGGATACACGGATGTTTGATATCGTTGGATATGGCAGATAAAGTTAACCCCCTAGGTCCACAGTGCACCCTTTGGCTTAGTTGTACCAGAGAGTCGGAGAAGCGATGGGAAGGGGTTGAAATGGCGGTGGCACAATTAAACCAGGATAGGGACTGGATCAAATTGTTGCCGGAGAATCACAAATACCAGCCACCAGGACCTATGGCAGCGAAGGAGGCTTGGCTAGAGAGACTCGCAGGCCACACTTGGTGGTAGAACAAGGACGACACCTTCCCAAGTTCAACAGGACTCCCAAGAGTTCGAATTCGCTGGACGAAAAAGAGCAAAGTGGACTTCTTGATTCAGCGACGTATTTTCTCGCTATCTCTTTTGCTTTGATTTCTTTTCTGTCAGCCACGTTCCAAGTTGTATGTCCCCTACCAATGCAATGTCAAGTGCTTTCTGGACTGTTTCGTTTCTCAGTTGTCGTTACTGTCATCCACCTCATAAAGGAGTTCACGAATCCCTATAAAATCCACCCTCCCATTCGTCTTCGAACCTCATCCCTCTTGCTTTCCTACTATCATCTCTTTCGCTTTAATTGCTTGCACGCGCTTTTGTCACACCTCACTTCATCTTCAGCTATGCGATCTGGTATCAGCCTTCTTGCTCTCACCTCTCTCCTCGCCTTCAAAGGCATTTCTTCCTCCTGTGCCGCCCTCGTCGCCGGAAACGATGTTTTGGATCACCTCAACGACGCTGTCAAAGGAGTTACCGCTGACGTTGGGCTGGAAGCTCGACAGGACGACTCAACGTCGTCATCACCTGAGTCTAACAACTCCACTGCTTCAACGGCACCAAGTTTCCCTAACAATTCTACGGCGACGGGAAACCTCGACTCTGGTTCCAGCTCATCATCTACGTCATCGTCAGCCTCCCCCTCATCATCGTCAAGTGGCGGCGATATCGATACCTTCCCTTCAGGGAACGGTACAGTTGAAGCAGAATACACGTATCAAGACCAAGCGACGGCGTATCACAACTATTATCGAACGCAGTACGGTGCTCCAAGTGTTGGATTTAGCCAAGACTTGTATCCAGACACCTTAGCGTGGGCAGAGGCTTGTCGGTTCCAACATAGTAACCCACAGGGCCGTTATGGAGAGAATTTGGTGAGTCACCCACATGTTCCTCTTCATTTGCAAGGGCGCCCTTCTTCGGTCGCATTCGGGGCTGTGGCTAACTGTTGCCTTTGGGACTGTCTAGGCCGCTGGTACACCACCGTTCGGAATTCCAGATGCCATGGCACTATGGATGAACGAAGCGAGTAAGTAATTCGTGCCAGATATCCATCGCCGTGCGTGGCTGACATATTGCGTATCAAATCCAATCTAGGCAAGTACAACTGTGAGTTTTCTCTCTATTTGTATATCCCTTGGTTCAACGTTCATCTGGAACTCCTCCTACAGACGACAACCCTCAATTCGACACATCTACTGGTCATTTCACTCAGGTCGTTTGGAAGAGCACAACAGCCCAAGCTTGCGCGCTCTACGCGTGTCCCTCTGGAACTATATTTGCAGGCTATCCTGCCAATTACGTTGTGTGCAGGTACAGTCCACCTGGAAACGTTCAAGGACAATTCGCGTGAGTGCCACTTGAGTCTATTCGCATCCAGACGTGAATATCTCACCATCTTGCAGCCAAAACATTGGAAGAAGAGTACAGTGAGAGATGAAGCATTGTGAGGAGATCTTTTTAGCGCCAGGTGTGCTACCTTCCAGTGCATTGCAGTTTTTTCCCCTCCCAAAATTCCGTTATCCGCTTGACGTTTTTTACGAACTTTTATGACTTTTTGTTGAGCCGATTAGTTACGATTGTCCATGATTCGTGTCAGGGAGGTTGTAGCTGTGCTATGACGTTTCGATGATGATTATGAATAGACACACAACCTATTCTTATGAAATGCGTACCTGGGTTGCCCATCGGGATATCGCAAGCCGTTTTCCACGTCCAATTTTGGACGATCGGCGCCAATCGACTGCATGCACTTTTCTTTCATTCTCCTCAGGAATAGATATGTATATTCTTGGGGGAACGAGAGCAGCACCTTAATGTTTGATGGTCTCGCAGTTCGTTCGGTCGTCTATATTGCCTAAAGATACATGCAATGAATAGCGCTGTGAGCGACGAGTGGATCTGTCAAAGTCTAAATGTGATCTCCCAAAGAATACTGCCAAGCCGCGGATCCATATGCTGTGCCTGTACACATATTGCCTTAGAACTATCAATTCACAGGGACGTAACCGGGTTGACTTATATGGCAAACCCCGAGACTTATTCTTACCATCCTATGCATCCTAGAAAGGGGGAATACTAGGACTAGTACAATAGCGAAAGACCATCCTCTTCCATCCTTGGAGAATGTACGGAAGAGATGTTGCAAAGAGTTTGTTTCGGTTCATAAGATACCTTCTACGCTCTCGCATTCCTTATTTCAGTGGGAAAACTGATCAAACCAGGTCATTACCAAGGCGGAAATATGGCTGTGGCCTCTAAAGACAAATATATTTCACTCGATTGCAATCATCCATATAGCGATGGTCAGTGCACCCTCATAGCAGTCTATGTTTTCCATTCATATACGTGTGCAGCTACTCAAATCATGCATAGAGTGCTTGAAGATATTTTGGCCTATCCTAACGGACCTCCCAGAGGACAGGCTCTGTAATATTCTTGGGGTCGACGGTCGTTCATTGCAGAGGAAATTACTCGGACTAAAGTTAGGTCGGCTTCTCATGTGAGTCCTTTACTTTCTATAGCTATCATCTGCGACTGTCAATCGTATTCATCTGCAGGAGACCAGAAATCCACCGACCGACTGAGACAGTGATGTATTACGAGGCGTGTATTGACGCCGGCGCCCGCGTGAGTGAGTCTGAATGCCCAGTGTCGACAGAAGCACTGTTGTTCCTGGATCCGTGAGTGATCTGGGCCCTTCGTGCCAGCGTCCTCTCATGGCTAGTCTTCAGGTTCTTATACATCGATTATGGCGAAGCTCTGATGTATACTAACTTGCAAAATGCAAAGTCCATATTTGAGAAAACGCTCGTAGCTCTGGAAGAGAGGGGCAGTTTATAGGAGTATAGCAATGGTGCTGACTCGATTTAGGCTCCATGAAAACTTGGCACTAGTATTTCGGGAACTGGGACTGGACGACACGGTTTATGAAAGGTATCAATTTCAATCTGTTCGCATTATGCATACGGATGCTATCATAACTCCAGCCATATCAACTGGGCCATCAGATTCTGGAAGAAAAATCCTGGGATGACGGAGCGCCTTCAAGGTGATGGACTTGACGAGGTGTTGGTCAAACCGGGGTTTCCGGCTCACCCAGTTTTGGCCCGGTCGACGAAGGAGGAGTGATCACGCAATCCAGCTCTGTGGGCTCCGACACGCACCTTCAAACTCTGTAGACACTGTCTTATGGTTGAACCTGACGTCAGGCTATCTCGATGTGGACGATGCTTGCCGGTATGGTATTGGTGAGGACATCATCGTAACAGCGTTTCCGCACATCAATCTGACTTTCTTATTATTCCGCGTTCGAAGGACTGTCAGCGAGTAGATTGGACAGAGCACAAGTAAGCGCCATCGCGATCTGTTCACACTGCACCCTGAAAGCTTGAAGATTGCAACTCCAGTTAGTAACCCAGAGGGTATTGTTATCACCTTCAATAACAACTATCGTACAGGGAGACCGTAAAGAAGACTAAAGAACATGATGAGGCATGGAGAAAGTGGCAGAAACCTACTACTCAACCCCTTGCTATAGCGGTTGCACATGCTTTGGGCGTTCACAGAAACATTGACGAGCACGGACTCACGTTATCATCAAGATGCCGTAACCCCCCATGATACCAGTCTGTTGTATTTCGCTTTCAGGTATGGGAGGAATAATGTTATGCCCCGACTTGCATGTGGTAAGGCAATACTTCTCTTGAGATGGATCCATCGGCTCATGCAAGAACTTTGGGATATAGCTTGAGCGCGGCGGTGGAAGAGAGGGGGAACAACCCAAGTTGGAGGAAACTCGTTGATAAGACAACCCCTCCTGAGAAGTGGGGAATTTTTTGGCTAGAAGGAAGATGTCTGATGGGTGAGCTCTGAACGACGACCGTTAGGGTAAGCGATGTTGTTTTATACACCCCAAGTCCATCAAACACCATGAACATGTTGATGATTGCCACATGCGATGTCATGATGTTGTATGCGTTGTCAATTATTTAATATACGGACTGAGTTCGGGTTGAGTAACTTTCGTCTGGACTAAACGGCTGTCAAGGAAGATACGAATGTGATAGCTGTTGGGACTGTCGCGTATAGAAAGCTGCACCAAAGGAATCACGGTCGTCATATGAATCCACAGTGAAACGTTGGTGAGATGGAAAGACGCGCGGAAGGGTCCGAGCCGCGTGACGCGTTTGCCCACCAGAAGGTCTGGCTCCTCATGCACTTTACCTTCTCCAACTCCGATCACGCCAATCTCCCCTGATGATCCAATTCTTACACCATTGCACACAATGCATTCCGCCTTTTGATGAACCTGGTTTTGCGAGGATTAGCCAACTCGGCCCGGTGCACGACGTTACAACGACTGCTCTCAGTTCGACGTACGGAAAGCCTCTTTCCGTGAACAAAGGGCGATGGGCCAATGGCGTCGTCTGCCGAAAGCAGCCAATACAGATACGCGCTCTGCCGCGCAATGCTGTGCCCGCAGCTTGCCTCCTGGCACTCCACCAGATTCTTATCCGCGTCTCAAGCAGGGCGGGCGGGAAGCAGGGTCTTCAACTCCCCAAATAAGGGAAGTGAAAGGAACAATGTAATTACGACCCTCCCATGACCAGCGGTATTCAAGGTCCACCATAACGTATACCCACAAACCTGCAAACACTGGTTGTCTTGTCGTCGTACTAGAAACATCTTGATTTATAAATGGTTCAACGATATTAATAGAACCAGGGCGGGCTATAATTGGACCCATCACCCGAGGGCAACACATGTCCACATGTACACGAATCATACACAATCAACACATCTTATCGCACAGCACCATGCTGACGGGTGACATGTATCGTCCATATCAAATTCTAACGGATCAGCAAAGGCACGATGGTGAACTCATCCCGAAGCGGGTACCATATATGGTAGGTTTCAATACAACGATTGGATTTGTGTCAGCCGTAAGCGAGTTTTTTTTTTTTTTTTTACGCGGAACCCTGGCCCGGGGTAAACTCTGAAGACTTGAAGCTTGAAGCTTGATGACTCGTTGGTTATGACAGACACAGACTGGTTTGAGATGATCGTTTGGAGGAGCGTGCTCAACGTTCACGCTGACTGCAGAAAGGATGCTTCCATATGGAATTCCCAAACTCATGATCATGATCATTTTAGAGATCAGTCTTCATTATCCCCAGGAAGCATGCTAACTTGGTTCCTGGTGCAGAGAAAACTTTGGGTCATCGTTCGAAAAAGAGGGTTCAGAAACACGGATACACTATCGTACATATCATTCCTCGGAAGCTGACTGTACTCCGATCAGAACGAGACACTGACATGCGCCATCAGATAACCTTCCATAGCGGTAAGGACTCCCATTCATAAATGGATATCCTCAACCCACGGCAAAGCACTCGACATGGACATCAGAGACAGACACGCGCGCCACCGACCACAATCACCGGTATATGTCCTTGTACCCATTCAAACTTCAATAAGCATGCTTGCGCTTCTTCATGGCATTGGGGTATCCATCAATCGATCAACCTGAACCCATGATGCATGATGTGCAATGTAGGGAAAATAAACACTTGTCATGTGTATAGACTATTAAGAATACTCCACTGCTGTTCCAAAAATAACTCGCACGTATATCCAAATCGCGAAAGTGCACCGCATAGCCAACTTTGGCCCTCTCGATCCTCGATCCTCGAAAACCAGTCTTTTCATAGTTCATAGTGCATATTGATAAAGAAAGATGAGAGGCCTAGTTATATCTGGGTAAGTTACGTCCCCGCAAGGATCGTTGGTACACTATTTTTAGAAAGGACGGTTAGGATGAGGAGAGAAAGAACAGAAAGAAAAGAGAGGGCAGGCGTGTAGTGTGGAAAAAACCTTCGAATGGAAAGACATGTTAATTGTAACAAACTGGACATATCTACACGAAATATATCGATAGCGTCCACCGTAGAGAACAAACGCAAGGGAAGGTAAAGTGTAAAAACACAAATTACAGCATAAAGAAACACGCCGAGAGAGAGGAGACACAAAGGAAAGAGACGTAAACGTACAACCCGTTTAGCCAGCTCCGACATCAGCCACTATCAGCTCTTTGACTTCTCCGACAGGTCTTCCGTCCATCGTGCCCATCGACATCGAATTGGGAGACGCAGTCCCACTTCCCTGGGCACTCGTCGGGCTCACTAGTCTCCCAGGACCGCCTGTACGTTTTGATGTCAACGGACTCGATAATAGCGCCGTGCGAGAATTGTTCCTGTCCACCGAGTTGGGAGGTACACCAAACATGTCGTTGCGCTCCCAAGACATCGACTCTCTACTCGAGATGGAACTCGAAGTAGGTGGCGGTGGTGGTGCGGGATGATGGGTAGCTCCAGATAATATGTCAAGCCAACTTTCACTATTCGATGCGGAAGAGGTTGCGCCTAGATGGTGCCGTGAGCGATGAACGCGACGTGACGGAGAAGGGTGATAGCTACCTGATGAGGGTCCTGATTGAGATGATGGCCAGTCTAGGCCGACGTAGTTCGTGGGTGGATGGGTAGAGTGGGATCGCGTGTCGGCATCTAGAAATGCGAACAAATCGTTGGTGCCGCCTGTGCCTGAATGGTGGTGGTGGTTGCCTTGCTGTGACCGCACGCCGTACATGCCTTGATCATAAGACCCTCGATGACTGCCGTATCCCGGTGCTCCCAGTCCCCTGGTGTTGGATGAATGACCTCTGGGTGATGGCATAAAGTCAGGTTGGAGAGGCATAAAATTGGGTGGCGGCGGGGTTTGTTGGGAAGGGAAGAAGGGATACCGTGAATCAGAGTTTTGAGACTGCCGACTTGGATAAGTGGGAGGATGGTACGAGTAGGGGTTGGGACCGACGTTGGGAGGAGCACCTGGACCAGCAAAAGATTCGTCTGGAGATGAGCGTGAATGGGAATGGGGGTTGAGACTGGGCATTAATCGGGGTTTCTTGACTTGGTGATGGCCATTGGAGGAAGGACGGATGAGATGACGGTCGCTTGAGACAGGCAAGGACGATGAGCTGGAGGACATGCTGGATTGTGGGATGGCGAGGGACGAGGAGTAGTCGAGCTGTGGAATGGTTGTAGAAGGCGAGATGGCAGGGAGGGGGATGAACATACCTCGGGTGGGAGGGAAAGGTCCGAGGTGGGCTTTAATTTGCCATCGCTCTTCCTCTTGGGAACTCTGGAGAGCTCTTGGTCATCGTCATCCGCATCATCGTCATCGCCATCTCCACCGTCGTCAAGCTTGTTGGGAGCGTTGCCGGAAAAGTCGGAAGGGCCCCTGGTGTCCTTTTCACCGTCGTACTATGGGTGGGTGAGCAAGGAGCAGACAAGAAGACAAAAGACGAACGCGTAGGTGTCGCTGGACGACGTCGTTGGCATCGGAGGAACAGTATTGGTATAATTTGAGGTGGTGACCTGGGCGTTCCTCTGGAGAGGGTTAGTTGGGAATAAAGGGAGTGGGTAGTGCTCACCAAAGATGATGACGGCGACGTCGACAGAACAGAGGACGCCTAGCTCGTAAGCTTTCTTGAAGAGGCCATTCTTACGCTAGAGCCAAGATAAGATTAAGCAATTAAGAATGCCAAGGATACACAAAAATAGCGAGAAAGTGAGGATACCTTTAAAAAGGTGACCGAACGATTGCGTTCGTGCTAAGTATAAAGGATGGTGAGGAGTGGCAAGGGAAGAATGAAAATAACATACGGTGATAGGAGTGATTTCAATCTTTCTACGACCCATGATGGGGAAAGAGGGGCAAGAAGGATGAGAATTGGAATGGATAGTCGCTGCTTTGTAGTATGGGCAGCGTAGGTGAAATCGGCACTGGTTATGCCGACAAACCAATTCCTTCTATCTCCGTGCTTTCTCACCCCAGCTCGACGCCCGTCCAATCCCGCCCACGAGATCCGCGGACAACGTCGGTATCTTATCCCTCGCCGCCCCTATGCCGAACACTGCCGCCACGTACCTCGATACTTTTATTTAGTCACCTCTATTTCTGTTCGCCTATTGTTGGCTTAGATCCTCTGTGCCTTGGATACGAATATCTCCCAAGGGATTATGCCTCCGAGATGTGGGGGGCACCTTCGCCACCGCGTCCACTGCGTTTCACGTTTCGGTACCTCACACCCCGCCGGGTGCTCAGTGAAATCGTCGTGTCTCACCTGCGCTCTCCCGACAACTGCCGCGAGTCACCTGATCCTCTCCTCCTCAACCTCTCGGCAACTCCGCAATCCGCCGTCCAGTATCCGCTCCTGCTGAATCAGATGTCATAGAAGTATCTCCGTCGTCCCTTTCGCTGCTCAAAGTACTTTTAGAGGCGCTTTTTCTCATCCTCGGTCATCTCTCCACTGGCCACTTCACTCTACCACCGAGCACCATCGTACTATCCTCTCTGAAGCATGACACGGGTACTTCATCTCAGTCATCCGCAGTTTTCGGCTCTGCTCTCAGATGACAAGCCCAATTCAATGGCTGTCCGAGAGCGGATGTGTGATCCCACACCTCCTCTCCGGGAACTGACCCATCTCTCTACCCATGCTCGTGGGTAACGTGACTTCCGTGGGTTTCGGGGTTGCCATCGCACTTATCACAGAGGCATTAGTCTGATCAAATGCAGGACGCCGCACAGGCGCTCGCACCCGAGCACACATCGCTTTCATATGGGGATTCCAACAAGAAGCTGATCGAGCCTTCTTCAGGGATAACCCCATCCGCATGCCCTCCGTACCTCCCAAAATTGCGAGCTCGTTGGTTTCTTTCTCTTGGAAACGGTCGATGATACCGCCAGGAATGATCAATGTGAACCATGGACATCATATCTTGATGCTTCTACTCTGCATCGCATCAATCCGGTCCGTAGGTCTTACCCGTTTGAGGCGCCGTGATACGCCTAGTTACCTTGATATCATTTGTCTGAGCTGAAGATGAGGCCGTCGTCATACATATGGCCTAGCTTCATCTTTTACGACCGTTCTCACCCACCTCTCGCCTCGACGAGCGCATGAAACCAGCTCCCTCCACTGACGCTGGGCTCTCTGCCGTTACTTCTTAAACCTCGGTATAACGTTTGCTCATCCAAGACGTCACATTTGATCGATAGTATCACGCAACAACGCTCGCACCCTCGCTTCCAGCGAGAATGGATATTCCCAAAAAGACGTGCGTTGGCTTCAAACATGTTTTACCAGCCCACCACCTCACCTCGCATAAACCTGTATCTCTAGATCTTTCTTAAAAGAAAGCCGCTCCTTCCTGTCCGCCGCCCCGTCTCCGAGGAAGGAAGAAGAAGGAACGTTTTTTTATTTCATCATGGTGTCCTCCGTATGAACCTATGAACACAAAATGATTACCATCTCCCACATATCCGAACAGACCCACACGTGCAAAACCGTTTAACCACGCCCGGAGAGCGACAAAAAGAGGTTGTGTGAGAAATCTTTCTCCCGGGTGCAGATCGGGAATAACGTCAAGTCAAGATTTTCGGGACAAGGATGTCCCACTCATTTTTTTGGGATCAGGTTGAGGTTGCTGGGTGCGGGGACGCCACCATCCCTGTCGGATGCGTGGGATGGATGAGATTGGGTTGGGCTGGGATGGGAAACAGGAATCGTAAATCCCAAAATTCTGGCTCTCCCTTTCGTTTTTTGTTTGTCTCTTGTTTTGTCGGTCGCAGGAGTGGGTGCTCTTGTCCTGTTCACGGGTGCAGAGAGGCCCCCGGAATTCTGGGTAAAGGTCTCATCCAGTCATTGTTATGAGCTCAAAGACCAGTGGTAAGGGTGCAAAGCATTTGCCCGTGACCGAATCAATCAACGTGCACTCGATCTCATATCTCATACCTCATGGTTGAGGTCTTTGTTCAGTTCCACGGCCACCTCTTCCATGCGGTAACGGACATTACAGCGACCGTGCAATGTGTCCAATACGCACTTCTCCCCTCAATCACTGCTGTGATCACAACAATAACAAGCTGCATCTACACGAGGAAGATTTAGCTCGGTTTAAGGATCTCCGAGCCAATGTTGAAGCAGTTAGGAACGTTATCAAGCGCTACAAGAAACGCCAAGGCTCGGAAGCTGAGGAGGGCTCGTAGATTTGTCTCGCCACTTGTTGTAAAGCCAAATCGTAGCGCAATAATGTCATCAGACATTTTTTCGGGAACCTTTCAGCATTTTTTCTGTTTTCTTTTTTTAGCAAAGTTTTCGGGCTTGACTACGAAAAATCCGGGCATCACGAGGGCTCAGCAGGCCTACGCTAGGTGCAATGCGACGAATAATCCGGACATTCAGCCCCCGAGGATTCAAGAATTAGCGTAGACTCACTTCTGCAAGCAACATTGTTGTCCTTGCTTGAACGCAGCATGAAATTCATGAACCAGTTGCTGTTGGAGAGTCGACGTCTTCAACGCATGTGATCTGGTCTCCCTTGACACGCAAGCCCGATACTACCTGTCTCGTTTGATGGGCAAACCGCATTTGGACGAGTATGTGCAGATATAGTCACTGATCTGAACAGGAATTGCCGCAGTACTCGACGCGAAACAACGCTCGTCAATATGATGTCGAGTTGGGGAACGAGATTCCTCAAAGTCTAGAATGTCCTGAACTTGCTGTGCTTCCGAGGTCTCTTTTCCGCCATCTTCGTCATCTTCTGCCGATTTATCCCTCGCGTCATACCATGAGTCGATTGTAGGAAGGAGAGAGTTGTTTTGACGGTGGAGGCGGTCGGGAGCCAAACCGAGCAGAAGTAAAAGGACATCAGCTTCTTGTGCTGCCTGACTGGCCGCGTCCTTAGCGTCTCATGCTTTGGCACGATGAATAGCTTGCTGTACCAAAAGCTGTGCCTTTGGTATCACGTAGATGAAATCTAAATAAGTAAAGTCCTTGACAACTTGACGGACAGCACCAAAAAAGTGCTCGCAGAGTTCCGTGGAATGTAACCAAGGCAGTAAGGGCATGATACCTTCTTCTGCATCACGGTGTATGTAAATCAATGCCAGGAAGCCATTAACAACGATCTTGGAGATATCAGCAGCCTCTCGAGATAAGAAGTATTGAGTCTTGGTATATCCAGCAATTGAAAGGAAAGTTTCCCATGATTCGAGGAAATATTGAGCACGATGTACCCTCTTGACTCGCTCTAATGCGAAATCGACCTGTTTTGATATGCATCCACCATCTCTCCAAAGACAACAAGTAGAAGATTTATCCAAGATGGTGGGTTAAGTAATTGAGTGTTCCGCCAGAGAATAAACGCTTTGCGGCGTTATCGTCCTGTCGGTCGACCTTGATAACATCACGTAAATATAGCGGAGACCCAGGCTCGTGGGCTACTTCAGCAATCCTTGGTACATAGCTGTATGATTTCCCAACACCCATAATCGAGCTCGTGAATAGGCATTGTTGCGGTGGGTCTTAAGGGCGTGCTTCGAATCTTGAATCGTTGCAATTGGTTGGCTCCGATAGATACCAAATACAACCTTGATATCTGGACATCCAATTGCAAGGCGTGGTGAGTCAATTGTATGCATCTTTACCGTTGTCCCGGAGTCAACTCTGGGTTCGTTCACGCTCCGTATACCTGGACATGGAACGCGCTTCAAGCTTGTAGTATCCTTCCTATCCTCACTCTTCACCTGAACAAAACCAACATGAAACAAGCTTGCTTGTTTCCCTTTGACCCCACTAGCTTTCCGCTTTTCCAAACACTTCTGAACATGAGATATCCATCGAGAGATATTGCACGGTTCCTTCATTGTTACATGTAATCGGCAAAGTGAGTGCGTGGCTCGAGAAATGTTGATATAGTCCAATTCGGCTTTGCTATCGACATCCAGTACCTTCTTCTCCCACCTCCGATATAACTTCAGGTTTACGACCAACAACCCTGCTTGAAGCTTCGCCCACCTTTCACGTGCCGCAATGGAGGACTTGGCTGTATCAGTACTGACAGTACCAGATCGGCTTCGTTTGATACCATATGCCAGTGATGCACCGGGTTTTTCAACATTCGTACCAAGGCTCAAAGTATGCCCAGCCGAGTATTTAATTTCCGCCTTGTCATCGCAAGATCCCAGATTGTTCAATTATAGGTTCAGAGTCCGCCAGAGGATTATCACAGTCACTATCGCTGAACGCTCCTTCCACTGATTCATCGTCCGATTCATCACCAATGGTGTTGAGAATATTTTCGGGAATTGGACGAACATGTGAGACAGTGTTGGGTAAGTCGTCTATCGATCTAGGTTGAGCGTTAAGTTGAGTGCCATCCTCAGAATGTAAAACGACGTCGTATAGGTCCGGAAAGTTGTGATCACCCATTAGGACTGCAATGCTTGCATCATCAGGTATTGTCTCTTGAACCACTGATTGAACAGGCACTAACTGATGAGCTGCCATCAGTTATTGATCTACGGTCATGAGCGTGGGTAGAGCTCACAGGTGCTTTCATTTCTACTTCTTTCCACCCTCTATTCAATCGATTGAACCCGTAAACTCTTTCCGTTCCTGACGCAGCCTGGGTCCATAGACGGCAACTATCCACAATATGATCGATCATGTTTGCAACAACAATCCCACACGAGGAGCTGTCGTCCTGGATGGGAAATGGAATCGTCTTGCCAGCCTCCTGAAAAACAGCTTCGAATATGCATGATATCAACTTGCGAATGCTGCACATGGTTTGGATGGGTGGTGGCATTATTGCACTCAGTGAGTCGCCTATCACATTTGTATCTAGGTTAAAGACTTGGATACCCCACTGAGAATGCTAATACACACCGTATGCAATAGTTCTAGCTTCAAAGTCTATCATCCCAATAATCCAGTGATTTCCGTTGGTAAAGATGGGAAAGTATAACTTCTTCAATCCACATTGCTCTACCTCGTCTTCGAAGCGATACGTCAACGCTTTGTTTCTCCTAGTGTACCGACGCGATTTTGGTATGTCCATCGTGACTCGGGTGAGCTTGCATTTTTTTCGTGAGTTCTGCCATCATGGCATCAATGTGCTGATCAGACATCCAAGTTGCACACAGACGATCAGCCAGCATATATGTCGTGAAATCCCCCTTTCCGTAACTCATCGGTATGTCCCACTCTAGGCCTTCGATCTCTCGGCGGGCCTCTTGAATCAACTGTTGGGCATTTGGGTCTTCTGTAGCCTTCTCTTCAAGCCTTCCCAGTCCCTTTTTCAAGCCTTTCGCTTGTTACGCACATCCATGACCCGTTTCCAATAAGTGATGGTCCAGAGAGGTAAGCAATCGGTGCCATCGTTGTATCAAATATCAATAATAGACTTTGCACCATCCAGCCAAGCCTGTCCAAGTACTTTGCTCGATGAAAGGAGTTGCAGGGTCTCGACAGATGGGATTGAACGTGTCTTGAGACACTCATAGTCTCCAGGGTCCTCCATGCTAAACCAGTCTTCTGGCAGAGCATAGTTCATGCTGGCAACTTGCATGGGAAGATGAGGTACAAAAAACTCAGTGACTTTCATAGCCGGCTGGGGAATAAGCTTGTCGATCGGATTGGGTAAAGTGAGATCGGCTTGCATCGCCATCTGGACGAATACTGGTACGTCTCGATATTGCTTTCCGGTCTTAATCCACTCTTCTCTGATAAACAGTGTATCCAGATCTTCAACTATACTGTCGACGGACATCTTGATTCATTTACGTGGAGCAAGAGGGAAATGTAGCAGCTGTTAGAGAGCAGCACGAAAACTGCAATTCAAATATGACAAAGACTATGCAAAAAGCCTTGTATTACTGAGGTTCGGACATGAAGCATTGGATATCACCCCAGGCAAAAAAAGGTGCATAAGCACTGGTTTAAACATGAGGCTCGCGTCCAAACGCTGCAGTGCATTATCCAATCATCAATCTCTACCCATGTCCGTTTGGTACCTATCAATCCACATCCTATCCTCCCCATGACCTGGCGGTACAGCCCAAAAACGCGTTTTTCGTCGGAAAAAACCGCCTAGGATTTCGGCCCAGAGGGGCCAAATTTGTCCGAAACGGGATCAGACCTTTACCCAGATTTTTCGGGGTCCTGTGCAGGGGCCCGCGGCATTTTAGATACCGTTGGCGACGACGGACAGGCACCCAGAGACGGTTCAAATTTAACACTGCTCCCTCGTTTTTTGTTGCTAAACTTGACTCCGCCCTGGTGGAGCGTTTTTTCTCAAGTACTACCATCAACACTAACGAATCGCCGTTTTGCTTAAATGCATTCCAGCTCGATGCCATCCTGGTCAACGTTATGCCTGTGTTCTCGTGGGACATGTTGCATTCATCGATCGCATGTGTGAGCGTGTTTCGACTCAGAGAAAGTGTGCCGGGATTCCAACGGGTATCGTTCTGGACGGGTTTTGGAACTCGCGATGATTCCTCGGATCAAACTCGTTTGAGGAATCTAGGGTATAAAATGTCGAGACAAATCATTGATTTTTGGCCACACCACGGTAACTAGTTAGACAAGCTGTGGTGTATTTCACAAACATATGCTCCGCAGGGAAAACACCCTTCTCGAAGCTCGAACACGATCACTGACCTGTGCACACTGGCAAACACCGCGTGATATTGATATGTTTTGGTAAGTATCATATTGGAATGTATGACTGCGTTCCCCTTGCCCTGTAATTGAAGCCCAATCTACGTTCGAGGAAAACAAGCTGCCCGCTGGTAGCTTCCTCACATGATGAGATTACGTGGAGTTGGTACAGCACCCCATGCTCTTGTGCGTTCTTTGCCGTTCAGCATCACCTATTTCCAACACGACAGCTGCTCACTTCCATGCCCCATTCATTTGTTATCGTTGTCTACGTTTTTGATGAGTGTACTACACCTGTAGATTCACAGGCCAACTTTCTTGTCATTTCATTTTCTCACGCACTACCAAATCTTTCACAATATCGATCAAGTCCGTGCGATTGGATTTATTTAGCCCCTAACAAGGCTAGTTACCTTCATCGATCATATTTTCAACTTAATTAAGGCCCTTCAGAGCCAACAATACTCCCGCGAACACCAGGAAACGCAGAGATTCTGTGCCGGTCAGCGAAATACGTGGCGATATGGTATGAAGGATACGGGTACAGCTAGTCATGTTGTCAGCAAGTCCCCAATTAAACATGTCTGAAGGACCTGTTGAGATTCGACATACGACAGAAATGGGGCCTTGTGATTTCGACGAGGCGATGCTGCAGACGAGTCGAATGACTAAACTCCGCGTTTTATCTGCATAGTCACTTGGTGCTTATCTACAATGTGCAAATAAATGGGTCTTGACGCCTCTTTGGAGTAGGCCCAGGAAGTAGTGGATAAACGCATACCAGAATGCATGCGTAGAACAGGGTCCTTGTCGTAACCAGTTGGGCCTATGCGCCATTTGCCTCGGTTGAATGTTAGCGCCCAGCTTAACACCCTCTTTCTTCGTTCCTAGCTAGCCCTGGTCACGGATTTGGTGGACCAATGAACTCTATCTTATCCTATCACCTATTTGTCGTTAGTACGGGACGAAATTGGCACCGGAATTATTTGTGGTCGCATCAGTAATTAAAAAAAGTTATTTTGGAACGTTCGTTGATGGGGGTGGATATGTCCATCCATCAGAGGGGTCAGGGCGGAATGTTATGCGAATGGATTAAAAATAGATCCATGGTCGAGGTTTAACGTCATCTCGGGTCGCTTCGATGATTAGCATTGATGCAGGTACGCCATCGACCCACAAAAGAGGATAAGAGACACCCAGCAGAGGGGACCGCGGTTACACGTTACCCGCAAGCATTGTAAAAATTTAAACGGCGAGCCGCAAGGAAGCTGGAAACGTTGGGTGCCTTTCGACGGGTTCCTCCGGTTGTCCGTTCACTAGTGGCGGCCCGACTGCCTTGGCTACAACCCATCTTGCGAATCTGAGGCAGTGACTCGGCTGATATTAACCCTCATCTCTGGGTTACACTTAACCCAACTGCTACTCATGTACTGTTGTCCCTTCCCTACACCGAGATCACCAACAATCTTTCCTGTTCCCGGTCAATATGCACAAACTGTTGTACACATCCTGTTTCACCACTCTCCTCAACACTTCCTGAAGCTTCAAAGGTGTACTCGCTCTCGCGTTCGAGCACTACCTATTCCCGCAGTTTGTGGAGTATGGAAGCACTTAAGGGGGCCAGACGATGCCGCATATGCTGTCTTGATGCCGAAGGTCCACAAGTGGATACAGCCTCAATGACATCATATGACTTCCGAGTCCGTCTCGTTCAAAACTGCGTTCATAGCAGCTTTAGCTAGCACTTCTCGCTATCATGCAGTCTACACTACCAACGCAACGAATTCTTACCCTCATTTGCTTCATTTGTCTACAAATCGATGTTGCTCGTGCGCAGAGGGTACACAGGAACACGAGCAGAGTGACAGTTGGGATCGTCTTTGGTAAGTTGTTCATTCGGTCTCTCTTGGACCCTGCTGACAGATCTCAGGAGTGATTGTCGTTACCTTTATCTTAATCTGCTTGATTGCTATACTATGCCGGAGGCGGAGGCAGAGGCTTGCAAGGATCAACATCCAATCAGCTCCCCAAGGAGTGGAAACCCAGGTACTACCCGCCAGCTACCCACCCAAGCCAATTGCACCGCCTCCTTATGCACCACCGCCTCCTGACTACTGGGTTAATGGTGCGAGCAACTCCTATGCTGCCCAACCATACGGAGAGCCTGCAGCGTGGAACACTGCCAGCCACAATCCCGCGGCCGGTACGCAGCGTCCAAGCGATTACCCACCTGGACAGTCCCACGGAAACAATGTATTCGCAACTGATCAACCCGTAAGTAAGACATGTATCCATCTTGAAAGGTAATTGAACGATTCGATACGTCTCAGCATCCACCCCCAATTCCCGGTTATTACCCGCCGCCAGCAGGAGAGCCGTACGGACAACAACCGCTACCCTTCCCAACTCCAGCACATACAAATGTACGTATAATTTAAATCTGACGAGTTTTCATCCTGACCTTGATATCTTTTATAGTAATTATAGATATGCTTAGAAATGTTATTACCCTTTGTGTAGTGCTACCCCCGGATCTTTTTTATTACCAAGGAAGATGTGCTAGTACTTATTACGACGAGCTATGAACTCCTGGAAGGTTTTACGGTTTTCTACCTTCCTTGCTATTGGTTGGGTCTGGATCGCATAGCGTGCTGCGGCGTTGAGAAGAGGAATTTCCTTCCAACCACTACAGGCACGGCGTCTTGACACTAGGTAAGCCCAGAACATTGGGTACTATGTATTCACCCTGGAATCAATGCACTTCGGAAAGGAGTGCCTCAGAAAACATGAGGTATCTGCAGGGCGGAACGTCAACCCAGAAAAGGAGGTCATGCCGTCATCGTGGGTAAACACCACAAAACCAACCTTGAACTTGCTTCACCTTCAAGGATGTACTGCATCGTATCGCACATGAGTGGCTACTTGGAATGCAATGCAAGTATCCAAATATTTCATATCACATTTGACACTGACAAGGCTCAACACCTTGTTGCCCTCGCAACAAGATTTGTGTCCATTGTGGCGCGTTCACTTACTAACACGTTATCCTCCCGTACGATCTGATGCTGTAAACCCAATTGGTTGATTCCCGCTTCGAAGTGACCCTACCCGGCGCTTAATTGCTATAGCTGATAACGTCCTTGCCCCGTGTAAGCGATCCAGCCCCCAGAATCATCCCTAGGCAACCTGGTCTTCAACACTACCGCCCACGACTCATTTTCCCTATGATTCGTTAACCATGGCTGGCTGCCGCTTTCTCATCGGTTTCACGCCCAGATATAGCAGTTAATGGATGCCAACATTCTACGTCACGCCGGAAATTCGGAAGAGATGGGAAACTATGGTTTCCATCGATAAACTTCGAGGTGAAGTCGCCGTTACATTTGATTTTCCATATGTTTGCTATCATTACCATATAAACGATGCAATGGGAGGTGCGTGATCGGTCTTCTCTAGCCACCCTCAAACACTTGGCGGCACTTCTTTCCCTCGTTTTTTCACCTGTCAAAATGTTTGGAGTCTTACAAAATGGAGTCTTAAACGGCTTGTATAGCCACGCTTCCGGTCGCTATTCACTCATTGTAATCTCCCCTGCGCGGAGTACTCACCGTGCTGTTCTCTTTCATATCGCACTGGGTGCAGGGTTGTATCACGGAAGCGTGTAGTGAAGACACACGAAGACGGGGCAACTCCTCAAGCATTGCTGGCCTGGGCACAACGACGATCGCTCCATGCTCCAAACCCCTCGATCTATTCCAACTATTCAATCCCATTTACGTATGCGCCATGTTGAGTATAGCTTTCAACTTATTCGTCCAGTACTGAGATTGAGATCTACATGTAGGTCAATACCCCACACCTTAATTTGAAATGAGTAATTCGGCCGTGGCATTGACACCAGTGAGCCACCTTCATGACAAATAGCCCGTAGGTTATATTGGGGCAAATAGGGGCCTTTCACTTTGGAAGCGGTCGTTGCTCACGAAATCTCTGCAGAAGTCATGAAGGGATGATCCTTTCCGTAAGACCCAACTCATTTGGTATGCTATTGTTAACATTACAAGCTTCTATTTTCCGCGCAGTATCAATGAGGATGGGCGTATCTCAGGGTATGGGTTCCAGCATTCGTGACTCGTCAGTGTCGGTCTATCCATGCAGCCGCTCTCGTTGAAGGAAGCTCAACTTGAACGGGGATATAGACCCCAATCTGGCACATGCGCTATTTATCCCACATATTCACCGTGCATAATGCACCTCGGTATGCAGGAAATTCGGTCAAGGTGGGAAGAATCGCAAAGTTATGAACATGTGCAGTTTTTCCGACCAGGATGCCTCATGCTGAAACGGCCCCTTGCCTGTTGGCTACTCTGATATTGCGCCACCCTGACCCCATACGTTGGCCTCCCCTTTCCCAATAAACGCCACAGCTGAAACCTAGGTAGTATCAGACCAGTAAGTCCGTCAAGTTAGATCTAGCAACCGCCAAATACAAATGCCGGTTAGGAGTGAACTTTACCCCTCGATTTAATATCTGTTGACCCAGCTCAAGGAGGCAAGTGTGCAATGGGTACAGTCACACTTCGGTTCACGGTATATCCTTCCTTGGGCGATCCCTAACGGTGTATCACTGATTTGTGAAAGGGCTGGAGCTGTATGTGAGTGCATACGGCACACACCGTACCTAAGTGTTGACAATTAAACTTGGCAGCGGTAATTGAACGTTTCAACTCTCACCCCCCTTCGATGATTCGTAATCTCCCGTATGCTTGCCCCAGAAGTGGAATTGAAGGATTCATCAGAAAGATAGTCAGCAGGAGACTTATCCTGCGAAGATGATCTCTTACGGTTCCTGGCAGAACACCAATTCCAAGGAACAGGGATCCATGGGATCCATGAATGGTACTCAACATTACTCCAGCCCTGTCCATTGATGGTATCTTACTTAGGCAATTGCACACAGCAAGCATAACCATCGATGGCCGAATCGGATAACCACAGGGTAGGGCTAAACTTGAGTTCATTATGGACACTCCTAGACTAGGAAAGTGACCACAGATCAGTGGCAGAGAGCGTCATCTTGAGCTAAAGTGACCAGACAAGAGATTCTGACCGAAATTCTTGATTTGGCTTGTATCCCATTTCTGAGGTTTCCGTGAGAATATCAGCAATAAACTATCCTGTTAAGGATTCAATTTCACGTTAATGTTTGTTCACCAAGGGCTATGCCGCCGTGGTAGTGTTTCACACATTGTTTAGGTTCGCAACCATTTACTACTGCTGACGAACTGACCCCAAAATGCTTCCTAGTTGGTGCCTCGCTGAAAAGCGCCCTCACTCTCCTGTTGCTCTGATACATCCGGGCTGCAACGCCGTGTGGCTTCCGTGGCGAGCAGTAGCAAACTGTGTTTGAAGCTAGTACCCCCGCCACTGTCCCTTTACTGTCACACCTTTGGGAAAAATTCGAGGTAAATTGTCATATGAAGTTTCTGCCGTCATCTCACGGATGCAGTATTACAATGAATGACAGTATCATACGGTGCATGAGGCTTAGCTATACCACGACAACGTCGGAGTCAAATTCCCGACACAACGGGCAGTCATTCATGAGGCTCCATATATCTGACACCATCATCTCCAAGGATTTAAACATTTCATCTCCGTCGTTCTCGAGTTACACTACTCCTCTATTTGCTGACACATGTACGCCCATGCACGCAACATGTTGTTGAAACCCAGGTAATGTTTTGGCTGCGTCCGCTGTTTTGGGAGTTTCTAAATACTAATGATTTCCATCTTGGCCGGTGTTTCTCTCCCAGAAGAACACGCTATGTAACGTTTCGGGAACGGAACTAGGAGAGTAATCAAACATGAACGCATCACAATCGGAGGACAAGGCGAGGAGGACAAGTTTGGACGAACGAGGACCCTTACCGTAACCGGAGTAACCGAGAACCGCTTAATGCGGTGCCATCTCCAAGACCAACGTTCCCAGAGCTGCGGAAATGGTCACAATTGAATGAAGGTAGGGCCTGACCCCACTCAAGAGTGCACGAACCCCATGATCCCAATCATATGGTCCAGCTGCTGTACAACTTGGGCGAACGTGAAGCAAGGTTTGATTGGAAGGACTATTCAAACCGTGTTAAGCTAAGCCATGAACACCTACATTTGTCCCGGTATGCCAATGCGCTCCACAAAATCTAAACATAACCCAATAAAACACCTGGATTGCCCCGGATTTCTATCGCCCACGATTCATGCATCTACGCATGCACCTACATATTACATCCACCAGAAGATCGCAAGAAAGTGAGTCAGAACACCAATGATGGAATCAGAATGATTACTCTGGGATGCGGATACGCTTGCTTTCCGCCCTTACATCGTACTAATCGTCGATCTTTGGACAATATCAGTCTAATTAACCGCTAAGTATAACGAATGTGGATAACATAGCCCCACTAGCTGGCATGTTAATAAACGACTAAGCGATGCTCGTCCGAACAACATACTTTTTAGGAACATGTCCACGTAAGTTGTAAACGTAGAGACCCGGAAAGATGTCCACCGATTTCATGCTGATAAAAACATGTGGAGCCAGGCTTCGTGACTACGTAGTACTAACGCTTGCCTATACAATACCTCGATTCTTGTCAGCCACTAGTCGCTTCTCATCCCCCGTTTCCATCGCACAACATATACATCCCTTCAAACAACAGAATCCTCGAGAATTTCTCCGCGGAATCAACTCCTCTCAGGCCGGCGGCATTCCGAAGCTAAGGTCGCCTTATCCCCATTTAAGGACAAGCTTCAATTCTCGACATTACGTTGACGGGGGAGGGGGGGTTTCTCGAGAAGTTCAGGAACGGCGCAAGCTACTCCGAATCCGAGGGATGATGTTTAAATCTTCGCCAAGGACTTTCCCTCCCCAAAGTTTATCACGAGTTTATTCACTCCGGACGGCCCAAGAATTGATTTCATTGATCTAACACACAGTCGTCGACCCTCCAGGATCCCATAGGTTCTCGATGGCGCCACGATACTGAATGAAGTGATGCGATGCGATGCGATGCGATGCTTCGCGTTCAGCGGCCGTACATGTAACACAAGCTTCAAGCCTCATCTTATTTGACGCAACTTGTCATTTTTACCTGGTGTTATATTAGCAGAATTACGTGTCGTTCGGCTAGAAAGCGTCGGAATTGTCACCCAACAGCGTGGTACTGTACGTTCCATCCGTGTCCTGCTTATTCTCCCCCTGGGTTTGCGCAGAACTCACGTGGTCGTTTGATGTGATTGGGATGAAATGGATGTCCATTTACCATACTTGTCAACTGTATTTTCCGGAACTGAGAATCAAGTTTAGAGTCAAAGGCTGTGTACGTACGCGTACGTCCCCCGCCGAAAAGGTGAATGGGTCAATTGGTCACAAAAATTTATATTCTGTTCATGACTGGCTGGGGAAACGAACAATTTCGTGACATGTTACGACAGTAATGCCGACCGAATGACAAAACCTTCACAGCATCACCGATGCGGAGACATCCTCAAGAGTGGCTGTGGGCCACAGAACACTGGTTTTGGGGATAGGGGATCCGGACAAGAGAAAGCCAGTTCTGGCCCCGTCGATTGGCCAATATCAGAAGTGCGAACGGATTGTAGAGTAATGGCATCGTAACACAGCATCTAGTCAATCAGTTGTGGAACCACGGAAGACGTGAAACCAGAGCGGGGACTTGAGTATAGAAACACACACCGATAAATACCACCGGAGGTAATTATAGCTCTCGACTGCGTTTCATAATGGCATGATCGGATTGGTGATAGATGAGTGAGCACCATCAACGAGAAAACGGTGCATAGGCTGCAGGTGCCATACCCAGACCTAGGGCGAGTACCACCGGACATCATTTTCGACATCAGGATCGATATCTGGAACACGTATCATGATTCGTGTCCGGTAATCTATTATACGATTACTAGTAAGTAACCTCACTAGTAATATATATACAGTCACATGCGAGAGTCCAAGAAACCAGACAGCAATGATAGATAACATGCGTGGGAGAGAGAGCAAAATACGATAGATGGATGGATAGATGGATGGGTGAGTGCCAGTGAGTGAGTGAGGAATGGGTAGTGAGATATGAGGTATAACAACAAGAACGAGATGCTGACGACGACGACGATGAGGAGGAGAGATGTAGACAGTACATGAGAGCAGAATGACCAGTTATATGGGGCGTATGATCATAACAAGAAAGCACGGATCCAAGAAAGGCGAGCGAGTAAAATCAAGAAAGCGATCATAAAGGCATGATAGGGCTAAAGAAGAGAAGCGAGGCGAAACCATGGATGTTAGCGTAATGTACACATTGCTATATGTCGACAAAAAGTTCTATGCATGTAAAAATGGGGGGTCAGCAACGGAAAACAATCCCCAAAAACAGAGAATCGAAATCAGAAAAAAGCGTGATGCGGGCAGTATTGCAGTGGTTGATGTACGTGTAAAATGTCCAAGATGGCTAACAAGGCATGGACGAGGCGTGTATCATGATCGTGAGCGTGACGGAAAAAAAGGAAACGACAGCAGGAAAATAAAAAACATGAGAGCATATAGAACCCGCATAAAGAAACGCGGTTCATGAGGCGAAGAATGGTGACAGCCAAAATGGCAATCCGAAAAAGACCGGACTGATAAGATCCGGATAACTCGGTTCCCGACTATCGAGCTCTCGCTCGAGCAGAAAACCACGGCATCGCACAGCTTAGCCGTTTCACGCATTCAAACAAGCGCCAAGCGCTCAAACCCGAATACGCAACATATCACCTTCCAAAACAAATCTTCCCTTGTCCTGCAATGCAAGCGCGGCCTTCGTCACCTCGGACGTATCAAAGTCTTCATGTTTATCCACCGGCATCGCTGCGTTGAGATAAGCCAACAATGTCGAGATCGACATGTCGTCCGTCGATTCGTAGGTCGTAGCGAACAGGTATTCCACAGAAGCGTGTACGAATTGACGTCTGGATGTTCAAGGGCCGCCGTCGAATTCGGGTAGTTTTTTTTTTTTTCATCATTTTGTTATTTCGTTACGCCGTTATTGATTTGATGATTCGTTGATGAGAATGGCAGTGGAAAAAAGAAAAAAACGGGGAAGTAAAAACGTATATCAGGCATGTCAAAAGGGACAAACACAAAAAAAAATTCACGAGAAGCGTTAATAAAAAAAGTATTAAAAAAAAAACGAAAGAAACTTACCGGCCAGTCGGTGAATCGAGATCAGACAATCCCGGTGGCCAGGGTCTCCTCGCTTGTATGCTCATCCGCCTCGACACGCCATACCCCGCCGCACCCACCCCATTCACACCCGTCGTACTCGTCGAATTCGCCACACTCGAACCACCACCACCGACAACAGTATCGCCCATCACCGAATCCGCATCTGCCTCGACATCCAAATCCCCATCGGCGTCCATTTCATCATCAATGTCCTCGGTCCAGGGTCGTCCAGAACTTGAATGGCCAACCCTAGACAAAACAACACCGGCCACACCGGCAGCAGCCGCCGCCACACCAGAACTATTATATTGCGGGGCCCCACGTACGTCATGATGCGATGAGGACGACGTCCCATTCATTCGATGTCCATGCCCATGCGACGACCGACCACTCATATTAGATCCCGTAGTGGTAGTGCCTGAGATACCCATTTTGAGTCTTTGCGTTTGCGATTGAGGTTGATGATGCGCTTTCGCCACTCTTTGATACGGATGATGTGCGTGTGCATGCCCTCCATGTCCGTGGTGATAGGGATAATCACGATGAGCGAGGTAGTGATGATCCTGGTGTCTCCTCTCAACTGTCCTATTCCTCGACAAGGACGGAACCACCAGATTCGAAACCACGGTAGGGCCATCTCCTTGCCTCCGTCTGCTCCTGCTGTCTTCATGATGGTGTGATCGAACATTCACATTCATCTCTTCCTCCGACTCGGGTTCAGGATCGTCCGACAGATGAACGACATCTTCATTCTTCACAACGCCTGCGCTATGACTGTGAGAACGTTGATGGTGATGGTGGTGCGAGTGGTGAGCATGGTGGCCATTGTAGAGGTTATGCCGAGATGACGAAGACGTCGGGATATCATTAGAGTCCGACATGAGCTCGTCTTCTTCAGTCTTGATCCCTCTCTTCTTCGGGTCTGAGATTTCGGTGGCTTTCTGAACGCGGCGTTGACTAACGGGTAGGATGAATCAATGTGAGTATAAGCATCACAAAAGCAATAGGTTCAACAAAAAAGAACGCAAGAAAACGGTGTCGTCACAAGCGACGAAAAAATCACAAGGAACGCACAACGGAGATAATAAACAAAGAGCGAGAGCGACAAATAAAAAGACACGAAAAAAAAGAAAAAAAGGGTCATGCGCACCACGGAAAGGAGACCCCATTCGAACAACAATAGCGTGTATGAGGAAAACAAGAAACGGAAGACACATACTGTCTCGCCAAACATTTGCCTCTGTGTTGCAACCAAGGATAAGCACAGAAAGAACTATCTTGTCGCAACTGTACCCACTTCTGGCACAGCGAACAGAACACCCGATTGGGCTCGACTTCGCCAATCAACGAGTCTGCACGCAGCGTCGCAGCCCTTTGTTCCGCATTACGTCGGCGGGATTCATGAATCGGCGCGTAATTTGCGGGATTTAGATCGTGGAAAGGCGAAGGAGCAGGTGAACTTGGGGCATATTGCTGTTGATGATGATGATGTTGTTGTTGATGTTGATGGTGACGTTGTGTTGAGGTCGAACCTGCAAGAATAAGGGTGAGATGGAGGAGCTTGGAAGACGGGGAGGAGAAGATGTACCGAGGGTAGTTGGCCCAGGCGGACTAGCTGTTGGTGGTGGACGATGAGACACCAAATTTGACGATGGCTGTACAGAGTGTAACTGCTTTTGGTCAATTGAAGGCGAAGGTCTATTTCCTTCGATCGCCGCAGTCGAGGACAAAGGAGGGTTAGTACTGGAACCAGCAGCTGAAGCACCGGCAGCTGAAGATCTACTAAATAAATGGGGATAAGAGGAGATCGAGAAAGAGCGAGGTAATGAATGTTGCGTCAAATCGAGAATTGAGTAAAATGAACCGCGGGGCTTGCAAGTGACGTACAGAGAAGGAACACGCTGACACGAGGCGCGGTGGTGGAGCCATTTTTGGACAGCTTGGAGATGGTCTTCTGGGTTGAGTGGGATCCAACGATCGCACATGTTGCAGAGCGCACGCTCTGCGTCAAATTTCCGGACCTCGGGGTCCTTGGCAAAGACATTATTGCGCTCCTCAAGCGCGTAAACATTTTTACTGTTGCTGAAACCGGTTCAGCACACGTGGCAACAACACAGGAAAGAACACGGAAAAGAACGGAGAACAAAAGACAAATGCACAGACATTTTCTTTGCCAAGCAGCTTTTGCGATGTGCGTCCCAGGGGATGGAACAATACGTCGAGTTGGGTCGGAGACGGATCCATTTGTCACATGAAGCGCATAAGACGCGGTAGGGTTCAAAATCTGCGACGTAGGGATCTGCGCGCAGATACGCGATGCGCTCTTCCTCTGTTCGCTTGGCCCTCCGGCGTTTGGCGGGAGGGTTAGCTAACGCCTGTGCGGTGCTCTCGGGGGTGTAGATGACGGGATCAGCGGTATGAACAGTAGTCATGGAAGCAGAAGCGGTGCTGTTGGGATTGATGATGGTGGTGGTCGACCTCGATCCCGAACTAGAGAACCGAATGAGCATGGTGGCGCGCCAATAGATGGAGTGCCATGTACTGACCAAGATTGCCGGTGGGCCTCCCACAACTTTAAATTGAATTTTCCGGTGGCTTCATCTCGAAATGAGATGGAAGCGTTGCACGATTGGCAGAGGACCTTGCCCGATTCGTATTCACCTTGCTGAGGTGAATCTGCCGCGTTGGGCATGGGAGGTGAAGGAGAACGAGATGCGGTGTGCTCCTGGTCATGATTTCGCTTGTGGCTACTTTGGGACAAGGTGAGAAGTTTGGATGACAGGGTCGGGATGAATGCCACATACGGAGATGGAGATACAGAGCGAGAATTTGAGGGGGACGGATTCGGGGAAGGTCTGTCGTGGTGGGCGGGGAGGTCGTCGGGGTGAGGAGAAGGGGTTGGTCGCTGTTGAGAACGATGAGGAGAGGGTGTCTGCGAGGGCATGGTGTTGTTGGGAGAAGGAAAGGAATGGAAGGGCCTTGGTTTTATTGGGAATGCATTAGAGAGAAATTAATTAAACATACCTCCTATTGTTTGTCTGTTTATTTTATTATTTTATTACGTTCTTCCCACGCCCTTTGCGCCACTCCCTGCTCGATCCACTCCCATTTCACATTTTCAATTCTTTTGTTTGTTTTCCACAAAAAAAGAAATTCCCTCACCTCCTCGTCGTATTCGGTCAAAAAGAAATATATAATCATCGCTCCCTTTATTCTGGGTAACCCGTCAGATGTCCTCCTTTTACCTCCGAATTTCCCTTTTTAGGTAAGCTAACCCTTCCCCCCCCCCCCGCGCACGCGACACCCCTTCTCGCACCCCTACGACTAATAATGGGAAGCCAAATTGCTAAATCACCTCGCTTTACCTCATCCAGTCGTTTGCATCCTTCAGGGGGTTCTCTTTCCAACAAACTTGGGCGTGTCGGGTCAGTTGGTAGCATACCAGAGGCGATCGGGGCCACAGAAGCACACAGAGGGGCGTTGGTTCGGGTGGGGTTGGGGTTGGAAGAAATGGACACCAAATGTCCGTTGATGGGAAGAAAAAATGAAATACGTTACTCGGTCACTGACACATTCGTTTTTCGGAGTCTCAATCCATCCCTGCCTGACATACGACGACTAGAGTATGTGTTGCGGGGCAAGATGGGTGTCACGTAGGTAAATCAGCTCGAGGAACGCGAGCGGCTATGTTCCTGTTAACCCCAACCGTACAACAAAAACGAGCATGTTCCTTTCCTCCATTGGTGCTCATTTCAACCCAACCCTTCAACCGGTGTTATAACGAAAGCCAACTCGGCACGCAAAACATATCAATCTATCTTGGGGTTCGGAACATCCCCAGCATACACCGAAATCTCGCCCGAGATTTGACTCGACTTGGTGAAATCAACTCTTCCAGTCACCTTACACGCTGTATGTGGTCTGCAACTCTCGGACTTCGCCCAACATCATTCCACCAATCCTGGTATTCCAAAATTCTAATAACAGATTCCCATCGCTTGGTTGCTGATTTCCCTATCAGTCAAATCAAATCTCAAGGCTGTTCCTTCACTCCGAGTGCTGATTCAGGGAGTACTCTCCATTGAGTCCATTCGCAATACAAACCACCTCAGCACCACTGCTATTCCGGTCCCGTCGACTGTTGACACACCCAAAGTGTTTCATCCCCCTACTGTACAGCACACTCATGTTCTGCCTATGTCGTTGACGCCGACAACGAGTGCTGGTACGCTTCCATTCTTCCTTTTCACCCCCCACCAATACGAGGTGGCATAACTCCCACGACTCCATACTCCACCCACGCGCACATATCCCTACACAAAGGAAGCTCCACTCTATTCGAATCATGATCTCTTCATACATCATCACCAAATGTTTCGACACATTCATATCATATCATTGTTTTTTTTTTTTGGACCTCCGCCAACCGAGAAACACACGCCCTCCACGTTGTCGTCAGTCTCCATCCGTCGTCCGTCCCTCCGTTTCGTTTTCGTTTACATGAACTTCATTCTAATCTATCGATTCATGACTCTAGGCCTCAGGATCCTGAGTTTCGTAACCTACGCTTCAGATTCAGGAATCAGGTCTCCAACTTCCTTTTGAGGATCAGGAGACCCATAACAGGGTTGTGTACGTTCAATGTCTATATTTAGGGAGAGGGAAGGAGGGAGAGGGGTAGAGAACCTAGGCCCGCCGTGTGCCGCATATGTACGACATTGATCATGGTGAGATTGAGTAAGCGTGAGGTAACTGCGAGCGTGTGTGTGTCTACGTCTACGTATAAGGCGGTACTGCTGTGTGGAATCGCGGGTAATAGTTGTCCGAAGAGGGAAGAAGAACCCAGGAAAGGAAGGAAGAAGGGAGGAAGAAGGAAGAACGGAAGAAACGAGCACGAACAGTTGCTTTGCTCGTTCATTCCATTTCCATTTCCTTTTGCTTTGTTTTTTATTTTTATTTTTATTTTTATTTTGGCGTAAAAATGGGAAAAAAGAGAAAAAGCATAACGCCAGAAGAGAATTGTGATTTTGTGAAAATAACCTTTTTTTTTTTTTTTTTTTTTTTTTTTTTCCTTTTCGCCGTTTCTCTTTGTAGAATCTCGAATTCTGTTTAATTATGTGTATCACGGTACGTTGTGATCACTCGACACCGTTCACCATCATCTGGAACACGGCAGTAGGACATGGGTATGCGAATAATGTGCGTGTGTCACTCCGGAGATGGACACCGACTGAACACTCGAACCAGGCTAACTAATCATCTGAGGCCAGAAGCCGTCACGCTAGTACTGGAATCGCATCACCATCGACGTCAGTCATCGGATCAAAATGAGTACCTATACTCATGCACGAGAATCCAACTTCCGTGAACGCCCAACCGCGAATAAGGATGTCATGGTTCTATGAAGAGGTACACTTCACACATCGCTGACAGCACATCAAGCCGCTCTACAGCACCTTCCTTGTCCTCTGTCGTTCTTCCTTCTTTTTCGGTTTGGTTACTTATTCTGCGTGGCGACTCGATACTAGTTCACCCCAGCGCTGATACCTTGATCCAGAATGGAGAGCGGTACATGACCACACCATCCACTCAATCTCGTGTCTTTCAGTTTCATGTTACTTCCTGAATTCCAACGTTTCAAATCTACAGCGAACATGTGTCCGCAACGAAACTACCTGCACACCATGAAACCACCACCACGCCACTCGGGCCACACAACGCCAAAACCGGCCCGCATGGCAGCGTGACTCCCTGCGTCCATAGAACTGTTTCGATCGGAAGTGACAATCCTGCTTTTTGTTGGCCCCCGTGCCTTTGAGTGGAGGCTCTTCAGAACAACAATTGCGACGACTCATCCGGTGGATGTGGCTAGTTACCCACCTTGGCCGGACGCCTCATATAGTATGACGTCATAGTGGCCAACAAGCTGCTTGCATTTCCTTCAAGCGTCGTGCTAGCTAGCAATTGTAATGGGACAATGACCATCTTCAAACACCTCATTGGTACTGGCATTGGTACGAAATGACTTGCAGGATCATACTGGGAAACGTCCTTTCCCCGTACCACAATTACGAGTTCCTGTTTCGATCCTCACAGGCTTGAATGAATGGACGAATGCCTTTTTTATCCACTTGGGGCCCTCTCTCGTTTATGGACGCTCGTAAGATCCGTACATCTGGTCGGTCATCTCGGGTGAGAATGGGATTTCCTTGGATTTGCTTTTGTCGGAGGTCCGCGCGCGATAGGCGTCCATTGAGCGACGGCGTACTGGCATCTCCATTTGATTTTTTTCCCGACTCATGTTGAGAGCGAGTGATCAGCATCCACTGTGATAGGGACGGACAAAAATATCGAGTCCGATTTCTGGAATAGGGTCGATGGAAAATCAAACGGCGTCATTTAAATGAGATATGGAGATGATTACCCCAGAATATCATCATGATGGCGGAGTGCGGGTCCGGTGCACCCCGTATGATGTATAACAACAAGTTGGGCTATGCACAAGCTGAGTCTTTGTGTGTGGGTGATGATCATTGCGCATTACGATGATAGTGACGAGCGGTGATTTTAATCATAACATGCGAAAAATCCAAAAAAAAAAAAAGTTTGTTGGTGTTCGACGGCGTGTTGGCGTAATATCGATATTCAAACTTGAGAATATGAATGAATGAATTGAGCTTCTGTACGGTGTATGTCAAGTCATGATGCATAGGTGTACGTAAATACGATGTGACATTCATTGTATTCATACGGCGACGTCTTCCCTTCCTCTGTCATGTGACAAAACACGAGTACGAGCCGTACGCAAGAATGATACGCTCAAGGCACTATTTGCGTAAATCTTGACGGGTTTCATCATAGTACACTACCGCGCCAGTGGATGCACTACACTCCGACCAAGCTAGGAGTGCAAAACCACAGAACTTGTTGGGGTCATCTCAGTTGATACATGAAGTACGGAGGGCGGTGCAAAACACAACCGGGAACGAGGCTGCTGAACGTGAAGGCGTTAACAGTCCGTTGCCGATGTCATGCCAGAGCATGCATATGCCAGTATGGTGTATGGTTCCCAACGTTGTCGTTGTCGTTGCCGTCGTTGTTCCTCTCCATAAAAGTCATTCATGTTCACGTTGATCACCATCGTCACACTTTGTTTTAAGGGTTGAATATTTGAATGACCATTTTTGGAAATAATAGGTACGCAGACAACGAGAAATGATGGATGTACAGTACAACGACTTGCCATTCCATCGAAGAAGTCGAAGAATGTTCCTGACGAGTGACAAGTGACAAGTGCGTTGTTAGGTGATGATATTCATACTATTATTTTGACGCCCGTGTGAGCACAACGCTCTACTGCGTGGTTCACATTAGCTGCGTATAATGACACTGACCTGACAGTCGATCCGCGGTGCATCACCAAGACTTGCGCTCCGCTGTCACTGACATGAAGACACATCTGACATCGTCACCAGTGCTGCCAGTTTCAGGAATTCGGTCAAAACGCTTTCTGTCCTACCGAACTGACACTGACACATTGTACCTGCAAGCTGAATCTCGAGCTTCACCTTCATATCGTGGTGGTAAGCACCACAATGAGAGTCTCTTACGCGTGGCGGTATACTGGCATACCCCCACCCGTACACGAGTCCTGGTGTGCACTGTCATTGCTACAGGGTGTCTCCCGAGTCGGAGTCAAAGCCATACAGGGTACGTTGTACTATCGTTTCCGTCACGTTGTTTCTATGATCGAGGATCTCGGTCCGGCCTGCCAGCGCTGTTAGAACAGGGTCGAGGAACGAGATGATCGCTGGCATAGCTGGATATTATAAATGCTGTTGAGGTCAGCGCTACCTGTATAGACGTCGAGGTCCCAATATATGTACACGTTCCACATACATGACAAGTCGGCAAACGAGTGGTCCCACTGGAATGGAACTGAACCCTCCCATACTTTTTCATTTGAACACCGTTTCGAACCTCTCCGAGTTCTCGTCCTTTGTTCAAACAGCAAAAAAAGGAAAGAAAAAGAAAACTCGAAATGGTCAGATCGGAAGTCGAAATGGTATACCTTTCATGCTTCCATTTCCAGTGTTAACGTTCATCCTCTCTCCCCTGAACATCATGTTCGTCATGTTCACCATGGCATCGTTTTTTAGCGTTTAGCGTGAACTTGCGCTTTACTTGCGCTTCTATCGGGGAATTTAAATTGTCCGGCTTTCTCTCAAGATCTCGCTCGACCCGGCGTTCATATATTGATAATGGCTTGTTACATTCCCATCCCCAATGCGAGAGACGCGCGCCACAACAACAACAACAACTTACCCCTATCACGTATCTTATCATATCCGTTACGACACATCCTGAACAAGACGTTTAACCGATTATGATATGACACTTTGACATGCAGATACAACATGCAACATTGCCATGCCATGCCCCCGTCCAAAAAAAGGTATCCAAAAAAAGCTCCAACAACGCATGTCGGCTTGGGCGTAGGCATGATACATGAGGAATCCGAATCTGGATCCGGGAGTCATTTACCTTTACAAGGTTATTCTTTATTCTTTTATTTACCTTTTATCTCCTTCTGTGACAGTTCTTTTTTGAATGTCAGTGATCAGGGACTCGGACCTGGACTCTGAGCACACCTCGCGCAGAGCGTCATGTCGATGTACTGGATAGAGTCCCTCGTCCAGGGTGTACTGCAGTTTGCAGGGTCTCGGCCTATTCCTATCCCATTTAAGACGACCTTGGCTGTACCCGTCGCGGAACACTTTGAACAACATGCATGATGCATGATGGTACATACCTCCGGGTTCATTACGTGAAACCGTTCATGGTGTCAAGGATGATGCAGATGATCGAGATAACGACCATGTGTTGAGGAGAACATGAACAAATTAGCGTAGTTTAATCGGGTTTAGCACGTTCTCCTTTTTCGTCCGAGGGCTTGCGAGGAGGTGAGAGTGTCTGTCTTGGTGCATACGTGGATTTGGCGGTGATTGAGAGTCTCAGAGTGTACCCACTGCCAAAGGTTGAGGAACAATTTCTCGGGACGAGCCTTGCGAGCGACATGCTTCAGTGGCGTTTGAGTTTTCGAACTAATGGTATTTCATCCCCATTTGATCCCGTTATCAGACCACTTGTAGTTGCTCTGGTCTCAGGATTTTCTTTTTCAGTCATGGCTATGTAGTTCCCTGGCATTTTAATTAACCCCGGGTCGGCATCAGCATCGTGGAGGAATATCTGGGGTGGACATTGTATAGGCGTCATATCCGTTATCAAGCCATTTCATTCTTTGATCCTCTGGAGTCTGCACGACGAACAGATGGTACAGGGAAGAGGCAGAGGCAGTGGAGGATCGAACAGTCAATTCAAGAGGTAGCATGGTGATGTTGACCATCATAAATCATAGATCAAGCTACATCAAGGCAGTGGCATCAACTGCATAATATCAACTGTGCATCAATCTCAATCCACTCGTACATCCACAGCAACTCCCAAAATTTGCAAATCCAATGACGCCCATCAATCGACTTCTTCAGGATCGGTATCCGTGCCAGATGCTCATCCGTCCCACAGTACAACAAAACGATTTCGTTTCTTTCAAGAATTCTATTTTTATTTGCCGGGCGCTCGATGTCGTTTAGACACCCAAAGGCACCGCAATACATATTTTTAGACGTGACGCCGGCGGTATTGACTTAGCCGGGAGGACCGGCGCTCATGCGCTTCTTGGTACTGCCGTAACGAGTCTGATGTGATGTGGCATTCCGATGAGGTTGAGTTGACGCCCACTACAGGGGCGCTAAATCAAAGGGATAGAGACAGATGAATGGTCTGTCACTGTGGCGTTTCTATTCGGCGACTGATTTCGGATGAGGATTATATGGATTAGAGTGGCGGTGGATTTATTCCTTGGCAGACGTTAGAACCTGTACTGCATCAAGTATCCGAATTTCCGGGCCCCGAGTAAATAGGGGGAAGAGCAATGCAGAGAGGAAGGAGAATGTTGATACAGACGCTGCGCAGTAGTATCCGGAACTTTCTCGGTCAATCGAGTTGGCAGTGGTGCCTGCGTTCTAAGAGGTGTAATTGCCCATAGCCATACTAATGCCTATACGAATTTCTTAATCATCATGCGCTGAGCTAGCTAACACCCCTAGCTAAGCTATCCCAGTTCAACGAATAACGCACATACACTTCTTCGAATTCGAAGGTTCTCCGATTCTCATTGTTTTTTCTTCTACCCCTCGAGCTCTAACTCGAGTTATGCCGAATAGCTAAATCAGGCTCGCGGGTTATCCCCCGGTTGGGGTCGAGGTCGAGTCCTTGGAACACAGAAAGAAAAAAAAGATTCGGAGCAAAGGAACAGTCTGTACAGCTATTAGCTATAACGACTATCCGCGTCAATTACTTGCCACTTACTTGCTCGTCGATGGCCATAAACTGTTCCCCTTCCTTTCTTGTTTCGGTTTCGGTTTCGGTTTTCACTTTCGTGGTACCCTTTTCTGTATACCCCTTCCCCGTTCCCCCTGCTAGCTTCCTTTCGACACATCCGAGTAGCCGTCTTCTTGAAAATTTCAAGAGGATAAGGTTTACCTCGATCCCTACACAAGTCGACTCGGGCTTCCCTATTACAGGTCAAGTCGAGCCTGAATCAAATCGAGTGCTGCATGAACCGAGGACATGTCGACCATCTTCTGTACACATGGATGCTCAACACGCACTGCGTACAGAGAAGGGGTGGTGTCCGATGTCGTCGCCTATATAACGACCCACATGTGTCAAATGCGCTTCACCGGTGTGGCGTTATTAACTGGGAACACTGGTGGTACTAATACTAGGAGCAATAGTACTTGACTAACAGCGCACCAGTGTCGGCAAATTCGAACACCCGCCCGCGGCGTAGCAGCATGATGTCAAAGATGGTCAATTTGTTACAACTGGAAACTTGCCAGTTGCCACCCACTCATGATCAAGTGATTGGAAGAACCTCGAAAGGAAGAGGGAAATTTAAAGCTCGACGACTGATTGAAGTTACACTATAGGTCATGGTGACATCGAAAAAAGATGGAAGAAATCCTATCGGTGCATAGTTTCCAAACACGTCCACTCGCCTTCCAGATCGCGACTGAGCACCAACAACGACGATTTTTATTTTTATTTCGTTTACTCGCCTCCTATCTTTGTGCTACGACTGGCCATGTTGCCACAAACCCCATCGACGCGTATTTCTATTTCTGCACCTGTTTCTAGAAATCCCATTACTTGGCTATTCATAGACCCTACATCTGGCAAGTTCCGGTCCTTGTCCGCTGTCTTGAAGCTCTCGTCCGGTCAAAATTCAATGAAATCGGAGTAACGGCACTACCATCCGTGCGTCACTCGGAAGGTGTTCCCGCGAACGCAACGAGGAATATAATACGTCGTTGTCGCGCTCGTATTCGTCATTTCTGTAAACCTTCGATTTCTGGGGACAGGAATCAGACTTCGTTGGCATCAAATCGACTTGTCATCAACGCAGTCCGTGGCCGGCCAGTCGTGGTGATGTTGACGTCGTTTTTGTATGTAAGAAGGAGAGTGATTGCGTAGCGAGAGGAGAATCAAACCAGAGCCAGAGCCAGAACTCCACTGGCATGTGCACGCACATCAACGTTAACATCTATCGTTAAATGAAAAAAGTGCGTCATTCCCGGTCATCAACACCCTCTTTCCCCCTAACACTATAATGCCTCTTCCTGGCGTGCATGTTAGTCTACACTCAAATTCTTTATAGCTTGAATACCTTCGCTCCTTTTTGTTCATCCGCAAAGGGATCACTTGCACGAGGATGCCGGTGAGCAAAACCCCTCGATGGTGTATTTTTTGGCCGTCATCCCTCTGAGGGTGGACGGATAGGAGCATCCTATCGGGATGCGGTTTAAGCTTTTTCTGATTCATTCATTCAAGTTGTGATTGATAGTCCAGGGTATGTGTTGTTGTGACGGGGATTGTTCTGGTTCTACCTTCGTGATGTCCTTTTTTGTCTAGGCCTCTTCGTTTGCTCGATTGAACAAAACGGGGGGGCGCTTATCGATGGGAAATTCCGACCTTTCCACTGCACCTGAAATGAGTGTCAACCTGAATGTAGCAGTAGGATCACGCTGTCAGTGTTAGTCTAACGTATGCGATCTTTTATCGATGAATAGGGGGTTAACGTGAACTTTGACAGGTTTAGGCGTTTTTGCGCATATAGTTAGGTTTTGTTCGATTACATGGACGCTGGATGCGAACCCGCCGTTTGGGTCGGTGAGCCGTTTTATTTGCCAACACTTGAGACGAGTGACATGTCAGCTAGACTTCTGATGTGTCTCGATCTTGGCTGATGATCCAACAGCCCGGTTCACACCTTGTCGACGTTTATGGATGCATCATCAAATAGTCCTTTCTTTTCAACTAGGGGTTTGGTGCAAACAACGTCAGGCGTCCATTTTATCAATGTCGTGCGTTTTGAAGCTTGATGAACTCGGTAATATCGTTCTACCGACGCCGCTACAATGCTGTTGCGTGAATAAGGCTGAGGTGCTGAAGTGAAACGGTGTCAGTGCTGTCACGGATATCTAAGCGTTCCGGTTAGCGGCAGGTAGCGGCGTAGTGGCCATTGGTGCTAGATGTACAGCACGATCTGGTGGGTCAAATTAGCGTTTCTCCGAACAGTTTTGGACTTTTGATCAGAGAGCCAGAGACGAGTGATTGCTTTACCTGCAGGCGGTGAACTTGTGCGAGAAGGAATACGTTCGACTAATTGGTAAGGAGGTAGTTGGTAAAGACAGCATGTATTTCGCAGTGGCAACTGTTGATACAAAACGTGTATGCGCTGAATGTGGAGGGAGATACATATATCTATTCGTCAAGATTGTATTGTAACAAAAACCAGGTGTACAAAAGCTCTAGGATGCATCCGCTGTTGGGCATGCTCGTTCTCGGGACATGACCCATTCCGGGCTAAACCTTGCCGTACCCACCGCTCTCCAAGAAGCGTTTCATATGTTTGACGATTTGGTCCAAGGCGCCGAGCCATTTCGTCATTTCTTGGTCTAGAGTTTGGATTGAGCCGCCTTGGACGAGTTGAGTGTAGAACTCGGCGCGTTTGGGAACGGCGTGGATGGCGACCTGAGAAGTGGTTGAGAGAGTGCATGTATGATAAGGAGGACGGCTTACGGAGACGATACTGCGAATGATGAAGGGATGGTATTGCTTGAGCACGATGTCGTAGGACTGTTTGAAACATGCACGGAGTTCTAGGGATGGGTTTTGTTGCATTGTTTGCAGTGAGAGACAGGTGAATGCTAGACCGCTGGGGAGAATGAGAATGGGGGTTAGCATAATGGACAACTTGACAAGAGACGGGGCAAAGTGAGGATGGGGAGGGCAACAGTATTACGGCACAGCAAAACTGCCTTGACGTAGCGATCGTGACAACACACGGAGGACAAGAGCAACGGAGAATCTAGAGAATCTCCGCCGTGCCTTTCGTTGTTCATTATCGAATATCAAAGCGTAATGAACAGGATGTTAAATGAAATGAGAAGAAGTGTGACGGTGATGTTGGTTGACAAAGTGCCGTGTCAACCTGAGTGCCCAGTAGAAAGTTCGAATTTCGAGCATGTACGACTCGGAACAGGCAGAAGGAGTCTTTCATTAAAGTAAGAGGATGATGTGCGTTTGATTTCCGCGGAAACAAGGGCTGGTTGCCTACCGAAGGAGAAGGGTTAGACATGAGAGGCCTTGTCTATCTTGCTGTTGTGCTTCGTTCAGAACAAAGTGTTCGAGTGTACCTGAGTCTTCTGTGCGTAGCTCATATCGACCACGTACACCCTGTGATGGTGATGAGGGCGCAAGTAAGCTTTCTGGCTCAAATACGCACGGCGATGTTGCCTCGAATATCGGATTGGACAAATCCAAAAACTGCAGAGCCAAATAGGTCTTACTAGGCAGTGAGCACCGCACACGATACTCTTGCACGACGACTCACCGAACAGGTTCACCAAACCATCGCACGCTTCCAAGAACTCTCCCGTGTCCACACCCTCGTCTCCCATCCGAACATCTGCAAACGACTTTTCATCATAACGTGACAATTCACCATACGATACCGACATCACCGTACTTTGACCGTCTGAAAATAAGGTACTTGGACCGCTGACATACGACAGCTCAGAGATGATTGAAGTCAAAAGCAAAATACAATCAGTTCCTCAAGTGAATCGTCCAAATCCTCTATTGTCTCTCGTCCGAGCCAACGGCTTTGTCCATTTACATACATATCATTACGTAATATACTACCCACACTACTCGCGACGTGGCTTTTCGGCAGGCCTCTCTTCCACGAAAGTACGATGAGTGTGGCTATGGCTGCTGCTACTGCCCCTGCCGCTCTCATCCTCGTTGGTAATGTCTCGAACGACACTCAGGCGATCTGCTTGTGGTCCTGAACCCTCTCGGTCACGGTCACGGTCTCGGCTGCTTGTTTCACTGACGTTAACACGACTGGCGCGGTCCGCCACTGGAGAGAGTGACTGACGAATGTCTGAAATCCGGAAACTCGTTTCTAGTTGAGGTGAGGATTGTGCTGCTTGTAGAAGAGGTCGTGTTCTTGACTGCGTTGGTTGTTTTTCCGGTTCGCCTAAGCGACGGGAAAACCACCATCAGCCTTGTGAGCCTCATGGGTATTTTCGGACTTACCACGCGCCTTGGCTTCAACGCTTTCACTGTCTGTCTCAACTGGACTTTCGGATCTCCCATGTCCGCTATCTGACCCGCCACCAGCTCCACCACCGCCGGATTCTTCGGCTTCACCAGATTCAGGAACGGTGCTGCTGCCGAGACGATATCTGAGATAACGTCTCCCATAACTCTCTTGATAGTGCCCACGTCGTCGTCTATGCCTTGGAGAAACGGAGTCTTCCCTGCTATTGGTGTCGACGTCGATGTTAACCGGATCCACATCGACCAGCTCCGTGTCAACGTCCACGGTGGTGGTATTGCGGCGTGCGCTGGCTTCCGTCGTGCTCCGAAGTTCCGATACGGGTGAAGCAGAGTGATGCGTAATGTGGTGTGTACCATCACCTGACCTTGACCCTCCTCTTTGTTCAAACCTTTCCGGACTAGGACTCGATCGACCTGACCTCGAAGCTGGACCTATATCACCCAACACTGTCAACCCAACATCGCCACGCAAAAGTAACAGGATAACGAGGGAGCGCAAGACTTACGAGGCGTACGCTCGCCTTCGCCGCCATCAGAATCGTGACTATCGTAGTCATCTCGGTCATCTTCTCCATCATGGCCATCACCCGCATCCTTGGTCGTTCGATCTTGATCACGTTGCCTATCGTTATCGTCTCCTGCATGAGTCGCGCTACCGCTGTTATTCGTATTCCTGTCTTCCCTATCCTCAACCTTTTCTATACGCCCTCCAGATCGAGCTTCACCTCTAGTTTCCGGATCTTCATCAACCCTCCCTATTCTTCTTGGCGTCAATCTCGTATCGGTTCTCTCTCTCACGTATCGTGGTTCAGCTTCCGCCACCATATCCACATCTCGCCTGTCTATCATACTGGGTGCAGGATCCCGATCCCGACCGTGATCTCTATCTCTATCTCTCGTGCTTGGACGAACGCTCCTATCATACCCACCACGATACGAATAAATGTGATGCCCATCATAAGGATGTCCCAAACTGGATACCGTCGTCATCCCTGAACTGCTCCCTGCAGACCCGTAGGAATAACTCCGCGCATGCGTATGCATCGGCATGGGCTGTGAGTGAGATTGCGGTGGAGGTTGTGCTGTGTAGTCTTGGGGATGTGAATACGAATGGGAACGACTATGGCCGTAACTGGGACCATGGCTGTGGCCGTTTGTTGGCGTTGTTGATGTAGGAGTTGTTGGAAGTGGAGGAGGAGGAGGGGCGTAACTGTACAGGTGTATGCCTGTTCCGCCAGTAGCGGTGCTATGCGATTGGGCGCTTTCTCCCGAATCTGCTCGGATGTGCCGAGAGGAAGACGTTACGTTGTAGGGAGAACTGGGTTGTGTGGGTGATGGTGGTCTTCGATATCGATATGATGGTGATGATGATGGCGATGAAGGGTGATATGGCGATCCTAATGTCGCTGTTGGATGTCCATGCTCATGAGTTCTATATGGATCTGACGAAGGCGAAGATGTTGAAGATTGTGTGGGGAATGGGTGTAATTGCTGGGCTGTAGCAGAAATTGGGGTTGGATACGTTGCATGATGGGAATGGTAGGCGTCAGGATGTGAGTGGTGTGGATGATGGCGTTGAGTGTCGTTGAAATACGACTGGAATTGTTGATGTCGGCTAAATTGTCTTTGGAGATGTTCGTTCCAGTCTTGAACCACAGCTACGTCTTCTTCGATATCTTCACCTCGAGCTTGTCGTGTTTCGTGGCCTCTTCCTTCCGTTCGTTCAATTGGCGTCATCGTTGTTCTCGTTGGAGTCGTCGCTGTCGTCATCGCTCTTGCATATCGTGCGGCGTCGCTGCTCCTTCGTAGCCTAGTGGAGATTTCTCCAGTTCTATAATACTCTCGTTCTGCTCTTCCTCTTGCCTCGTTCTCGTCCTCATCTTCGCCCGTTTCCTCATCTTCCTCGTCAATTGAACCTCTGTGTTCGTCAGCATCCATATCTTCATCACCAACGTCTATACTGGTATTCGCCCTACTGCTGGCTCCATATACGAGTCGAGGATGCTCTGCTATCACCCTTAAACTAGCAGCCGCAGCAGAAGTGCTGGTAGATGGCCAACTCGTACTCATGCTCATCCTCCTCATCCTCCTCTGACTATGCGCATTCCTCCTCTCGACTCCTCCACCTGTACTCGAACCTACGTCTTCCTCCTCGTCAATTCTACTCCCCCCATCGTCGTCGTCACGTCCACGTCGTTCATCATGACGGTCTGCATATCGAGGAGTATAATAAACGCCGTTATACTCTCCGCTCTCTCGTCTCCTCTTTTTAGCTGAGGGTGAAGTCGAAGGAGACCCCATGGTCGTTATGCTTGGTCCAAACGGTGAGGCAGGACCAAGACTAGGACGTGATGTGTTGCCACTAACACCACTGCCACCTGCGCTCGCACTGCTGAAGACATAAGACCCCGATTCTTCTGGACGTCTTGGCGGTGGTGGATATCGTGAAGGATAAGCTGATGACGAAGAGGGAGATGAGAATGAAGACGGTCCGGCTCCGGGAAGGGGATACGAATATGTCTGGGATCGCGTATGAGCTTGATACCTCAGTTCAGATGGAGATGATAATCCCGGTGCTGGGACTGCACTGCCAGGACCAGAAGAGGAGGCTGAGATGGGGGTTGGGATCGTATGTGTGAGTGGAGAGCGGATTGGACTGCTGGATGATGGTGGAAGGATAGGCGCTCTTCGTGATATTGAAGGAGGTAGGAGAGGTGGTGGTGGTGGTGGTGGTGGTGGTGGTAGCCGCGAGTGTGGCTGCGGGTGAGCTGTTGTTGGAGTTGGGGTTGAAGAAGCTACGAGTGGGGGTTGTACTTCGTGTGACGGTCCTCCTGCAGACGGTGGAGATACAGATCCCATTAATGATGTTGGTGATGCGGAACGATCGCCTGCTCCACGACCACTTGGACCACTGGTGCTTGTGCTACCTGCTGGGAGTGCACTTCTGCTCGAGCTTGCGGTGGCATTGGTGCTTGGACCTTCTGCGCGACGAAGTTGAATTTCTTGGTCCGCTTTGATCCTCTCTAGTTGAGCTCTGGTCTGTAGTGACGATAGAGGATATGAGCACGCGTAACATACAAGGGGAACGAAAAATGAAGGAATTGAGAAGATAGCAACGTAAACGCAATAGGTTGGGTCCTCCTCCGAATCAAAAGTCAAGAGTCGAAGCCGAAATATCGACGTGGGAACTGGGACCCTGAAAGGCACCCATTCCTCGACACCACTACCTTCCTATTTGATCTTAGGGAAGTGGAATGGAATGGCTATAGCCCCCGTCCATTGCTCCATTTGCTTTCGTGTGCCCTCCTGGCGCGCCACGAAGGGTTTTTTGTACAAAGACCAAACAAGTGCAAAGATAAAGAAAAGGCAGGAAGGAGTTGAAAAGAACTAGGAGAGAACATGAGGAAACGAAGAAAACGATGCTCACCGCCATATATCTCTTGATTTCCATACACTTGCTCTTATGCTTCTCCCACAAACCAGGATAATACCTACTCCTCTTATCCAAACTCACTACCCTTTCGCAACCTCGGCATTGGACGCTCTTCGGGCTGACGTTCATCGCCCATTCGTCATTTTCTAGCTTTTCCTTACGAGCGCGTTCGTCCATCATATTTTTCTTGCGATTTCCATCGGAAGTGGATGTCCGACGACGGGAACGGAGTGGTTGAGTACGGCGAGAGGGTGAGAGAGGCGATGAACCTGGTGCACCACCTAGAGCTGGAGAAGTAGGTGTGGGAGCGATAGGTGTTGGAACCGTCGGAGTTGTGGTCATGTCCGTAGTTGGACTTGTCATGGCACTCCGATATAAGGACATTGGGGTCGTTGGTGAATCGGAGTGAGAATGAGAATGAATGGGTGCATGTGTTGTGTGCGAGTGAGGATGATGAGGCGTATAAGGCGTGAGCGGGGTGCTAAGAATCTTACTCGAAGGAGCAGAAGGTGTCATAGGCGTGATCGTCGTTGGGAGTGAAGAATGGCTTGTGTTGTACATTCCGGTGCCTCCTGAAGTTGAAGGCGTTCTGGGACTTATTCTCGGATGGGTATAGGAATGCGATAAAAATGAATGCGGTGTATGATGAGAGTGGAAGTGGTGATGATGACTTCCTGATGGCGGTGGCGGTGGCGGTGGTGGGAGTGACTGAGCGGGGTGCTGAGGGTCGGAATAGGAACGGGAGTGATGTGGATAAATGGACGATGAAACGTTATTGTTGCTATTGTTTCCGCCTACCATAGCCGTTGACGACAAGGCGGACAAGGACGATGTTCTGTGATGCGGCATTGTATTACTAACAAGACGCCCGAGCCCTGAACCTGAACTTCGACAACTGGAGGCGCTCAGGCCGCCTATTGATTCCCGGTCTGGTGGAGCATAGGGTGATGATTGATGATAACGTGAACTTGAAGTGGTGGGATAGAGTGAGGTAGTGTGAAGTGGCGTTAATTCAGAATGCATGTGATGAAAACGCGTGCTGCTGCCACTGGGCCCGCTCCCCCCTGTGTGTCCTGGGGGTGCGTAGTCTCCTTCTGCAGGACGATTGGAGCTCGGACTAGGCGATGGCCTGGAACTTGGACCAGCTGCGGCCTGTCCTCGGGGTGGGGTAGAATCCATAGCCTCCGTGGGCGTCAAACTTTCGGTTCTAGGATCCGATGAGTGATGTCGTCCAGTCCATGAGGTGTCATCTCTGAAAAACGTTGGTAGAGTTGGGGACGCAATGGGGAACGAAGTGGAATGCCTATGGGACCGGGGATGATTTTGAATATGGGAGTGGGGATGACTTGAAGAGGAGCCGGAACCTCCTTCGGCGAGTTGATGGTAGCGTTCCTGGCGTTGTTGGTGTTGTGCTTGATATGGGTGTTGTCTGAGCGGAGGGTGATCTCGTTGGTGGCGCCGCGATGAATGGGAGGAGGCTCCATGCGATGATGGATCATTGGAACGACTGGAATGGCCATGGCTCTGCGCTAGGGACTGATGACGAGACGTCCCTTGATTTTGATACCCTGTACCCAAAGTGGAACGTGAGGCGATGACATTCGGAGGTGATGGTGATGGTGGTATGGGTGCGGGTCCCAAGGTCGAAGACAATGAACTAGCCCAGGCGGTACCCGTCGTCCTTCTCGACCTAACGCTATAATGTTCAACCAAACCAGAAAACAACGAATGGTTACGGTTGCAGACGACGCGAGTCAACAAAAAGAGATGGGGTGGATGAAAGGGAGTAATATCAGAACAAAAGCGATGATCAGGTTATAACGTCATTATCCGGCGTTCAAACCAACACACCGGCAACGAGGGGCCGGAGAGGGGATCGATGCAATTTCAATGATGAAGAATCCAAGCGATAATTATGAATGGGTAGCGGTATAGTGCAAGACCGTTGATGATGATTGAATGGGTTGGATTTCAAGTGATTTCGGATCAGGGTTTTGGTGACACCGCGCCGGATATCAGTAAAAAGGATGATAGGATATTAAAATTTGCGGAGTGGAGAATATAATTTTGGAATTTGAATGGGCAATCAGGCAACCACGCGGCACGGGGTTTTTATGGCCAATTTAGAGTTGTGGGTTTGGGAAGGTGGGAAAGTGTAATATGGCGTGAAAAATGAGGAAATGGACGAACGCACGATGCATGCAGTTTCGGACGATTGGCGATTGCATAAACGATGACATGTGGAGTGATGTGGATTTTGTGGCAGTATTTCCCGGTATGTTGATGGAGAGGGGCATCGTTGTTAGGCGTATAGAGTTAGATTGGGTATTTTTCCCCGTTTATGGTACCGGTAAGGAGGTTGATGAGGTGAAGTAACAAAGAAGAGGTATGATGGATTGCCGAACGGGATAGGGTGCCAATTGAGTTTTTCGGGAGGATCGAAAACGCCATCGGCGTATTATCATCCCATAAGTCGCCGAACGTCCCAAGTCAGTGTGCGTGGGCGACGACCGCGAGGCGTCCAGTGAAGGCGAGTTGGCCCCAGCGGTCCAAGGATTTATAATTGGGTCGGAGACATGGTGTTGATGGGAGAAGGCAATGGAGCCAAGTGTCCGACAATGCGGTCGGGCGAATAGGCCGGAAATACGTTTGTCACCACGTCGCAAACGGAATACAGGGCAGGAACACGATGCAAGTCACGGACGACATACAGATCCAAAAAAAGTTGACGGATAAATCGTTAGTAAGTGAACACCACATATTTGCGTAAACGGTATTTGATTTTTACGGCAAAAAGACAGGAGGGTTAAAAGGAGGGGTAAAGGAGGACCTCAAACGCCCCCAGTGGTAAGGGATTGGCGGCAACGCAAGATATGAAAGCGTCGCCGGAGAGGAAGTAAGTTTTGTTTGTATGACCAATATTACTCACCCTACACGATTTGAGCAGACTCTCCAATGATCATGAATTAATGGGAGGACTGACTCCCAAGATGTCCCGATGGGATACTGGTATACAAAGTCGCACCGCTCACATGGGCTGGAAATTAATTGCGATCCAGGATTTACCGCGACTGTCCCGAGTAAGGATGTTGGGGCGGCCACTGGAGTTCCAGTCGGTGTAGGAGTGGTGGACGTGGAGAATGTACTCGGGGCGTAGTATCTCTGGGAAGTCGTTGCATGAGTATTATGGCCCGCAGCAACTGGACTTGTTGCAGGTGGTACAGCTGGTGTTGGCGTGACAGCGGAAACAAAGCCAGGACCAGAGGAAATGGAGGAAGTAATGGGAATCATAGTTGACGTATTATTCTGTGCTGTAGACCCACTCGGAGTAGTTGGAAGAGTAGTCGAGCCTTCTGGACAAGCAGTGGCAGCGGAAAGGGTAGCAAGAGCTATGACCGTAGCGGTAGCAGTTGTGGAAGTAAAAGGAGATGTAGGAGATGAAGTTAGTGATGTAGCGTGAGAGCCTATCGATGCATCCGACAGCTTTCTCTTCCTTCCTCTACTGCTACTGGCCTGACCATTCTTCTGACTGTCTTGCCCTTCCTCAGACGTGAGATGGTGATGCGAAGGCATTACGGACTTAATAAACGGACAAGAGTGAGAATCTGAAGTCGAGGGGTCTCTTGGACGCGGCTGCGAGGGATTCGGGGGGAGCTGGGAGGGAAGATATACACGAGGAGTTAATTTAATGCTTTTGTTGGTCAAGTCTCGTTACGACTCGTTATATTTGCCTGGCTGCAGCTAAGATATTATTTCTCAACACCCTCATCCAGAGGGAGCTTACTATGGGTGCTGGGCGGGAGGTGAAGGGGAGGCAAAGAGTAAACGGATGGTGGAAACGCAGAGAGGGCGTGTTCTAGATGGAAGTAAAAGTTCAAGTAGCAGGCTCACATTTTGATGGTACGTATTACCCTTTCTGTAGATTTCCTTCTGTTGGTCCTTTCGACGTGAGCTTTGATTTTTATGATTCCGCATTTTTTGCGCTCAGTCTTGGTGTTTTGACAATGGCATGCATCTGGCGCATTCCACTGATAACACGTGATGTATTCATGAAATATGTCCAACTCGTTGACCAGCGATAACCCTGTTGCCTTAGACCATAAAGGACACGCAAGCCAGTCCAATTAAATACACTTTACTTCTCCATCATAGACACCATGCCCATACATCGCGGCGGAACACCCGTAATATCAACATACCCATCACACCTTAACAGCTCAAGTCATTTCCATTCTTCCGATCCTCCTTATAGCGGACGTGATTCTGCCATCAACTCTACGATTATCCACAGATCATATGCAATGCAAAGTAGGTGGGTCGTGGGGGGAGGAGAAAAAGAGTCAGCGCCTCAGGACGAGCCAGACTCGGAGATCGAATTGATGCAGGTGGCTTCAACGTGTTCGACATACAACGCCACATAAATCCATTAGTAGAATCCCGTTTACGAAATTCGCTTCCATATTTGGATAAGCCAGTGAGGAGGGAAGTTTGATCCTGATTACGCTGCCCCATCCAATTCATTTCGGAAAACGTGTACAAGAGGTGGACCTTCAATGCCCGCGGGCCTGCTTTGAACCTTGTCAAAAAGGAGGGTAATGTTTTTTTGAACACAGTGAGGCTCTATGTCTTCAGCCAAGAGGTGTCCCACGCCCCAATGGTGGGTTTTTCATGTCGTCATAAACGACCAAATTGACTAAAATGAAGTGATGGCACACGTATTCAATAATTTCCCAGTACTTCCTCGTACCTACACTTCCTGCCACGAGGCAGGATAACTGCTATTTTCATCTCAATCAATCGTCTTGGAAATCAAACCGCTTTAACCGCGCCTGAAACCCTACGGCCGTTCTGCACATGCGGATTTCATTTTGATCTCAATGTTTGTTTCTCGATTTCTCCTCACGGAGCTATGATAGATTTCCGGTATAGCGCTCAAGAGTTTTGCGCAGATTTACTCACCAACATACAGGGCGTAGATGCTCATCGATCCGATACGTGGAGGTTAGGTCGGGCTCACTCGGTGATGTTTGCGGTTGCACAGCCTGAGCGACGAAAACGAAACCAAGGGCTGGAAGACCCATCGATGGCGATATCGGCCCATCACGCCGGATAGGAGTTTTCCATACCATGCATCAAGGTCATTACCAGACCACTCGGTTGAGAATCTCTGAGGTTTCGAGGGTGGGCATTATGATCTAGACGGGCGAGAAAAATGCAGCACTGCTTCGGTAATGACAGCCAGTGAGGTTAGGCATTGCAAATCCAGCCGTGCATCTGCGAGGCATCACTTGTGTCATTTACATCACAAAACGCCTTATCGATAGCCCCAGAATAGGAAACTCTCGTGTTTCCACATTCGACGGTTATGACCGCTGTGCAGTCATTTCTTTACACCCACTTACCACTCCCTCGCGCCATCAGGAGCAAAATACTTCTTATCTCGATCACAGACCCAGTGCGACCAATTGGAAAACAATCACATCGTCTGCGAAGCGTCCCAACCTGCCCTCGCTCCTCCGTTGATTTTGCCCTTTCATAATCGCTGACTGAGTCGGTTGACGCCTTCGACGTCTTCGCCCACACTCTAGTATTATTTCACACTGTATAGCTTGATCTGTAGTCATTTTGTGTGATCCGTCTTCGACGCAAAGAGATGTCAAAAATTGATCTATGTTCGGGTCGTCCATGGAGTAAGAGAAGCGTGTCCCAAGTAGTGTTTTTCCCTGCAAAAATGGATGGAATCGGCCGGCTGGTCAATGAGAAAGAACTATAAAATTCCTTCAGCAATCGAGTAACAACGAAGTGATATGAATCAAGTGGACAGATATGGGAACGAATGGACTGTCTTGTGCTAATTTCATCTGCAGTCATCAAGTCCACCATGCCTGAAGGATGTCCTCGCTCGACGTAGAACCTCTCAGTATCAACCTTTGGCATGAATCCTCAGAACAATCCCCATTTTCTAGTCGACCTTGCCATTGGAGGAATGCACGGAAGTCGTGATTCCCGCATAGATTCATGACCCAGACTTGTAGAAGTGCTTCAAAAATTAGTCTTTGCAGCCCGTACAGACGATGTTTTCACAGGCGAAGTACACCGAAGAGGGTGGTGACATCAAAGGGCACACTCCGGAGTCGTCGAGAGGGAAAGGGCGATGAGTCTGTTTCGGCGACGTGGTCCCAATTACATTCGGGTAGGATCGGAAAGTACGGGTTCGCTCATTTGGCTCAGAAGTGAATGCCACACATAACCCAATAACATGCCATAGTCGCAGTTGTCATTTTACTCCTGCCACGCTGAAGCAAGAACTTGAATGGATCTACTAGAAAAATGCGAACCAACGACAAGGTAAGTAACTTTTCTTTACAATTCGTGGAAAAATGAGAGCGCCCTGTCAAAGACTACGTAAGCGTGGATGTAGACGCGATGGTGACCGATGAAGAGGCGAAAGAGAAATAGAGAGATACGAACGCGATCGTGAAAACAATGAGGCAGAAGCAAAAGCCAAGAGAAAGGGAAACGAGACAAAGCAAATGCGAGGAATCGTGGTACGCCGATTGTCTATCTGATGAACAATTAACCCACCAACCCACTCTGTTAGAGAAAGCACACGGTAAGGATCATTAATAAGGGGATTAGTTTCTGGCATTTCTGGTATTTCTTCGTCCTGAACGATCACCATCTTGCTTCTCTGTGGCTTTCAATTCTTTGCAACTTCCCCTCTCTTGGTGCCTCTTCAGCGAATCTTCCCTCGCGAAGGTCTTCCTGCAACGCAGGCACTCGTGTTTGATGCATTTGTGCCATTTCGTCTCCAAGTGGCGTGTCATGTCCCCGAGCCTCTTGCAAGTCTGGGTGCATGGCACCTTTTCGTTGCCAAATTTTGATGGGATTTTGAAAGGGCAACGCCACCACGTTTCTTCGAGAGCATCACTGACTGGGACCATCATAGCGATGATTTCGTCAATATCAAGACTCTCCAGTGGTAAGGGGACAGTCTGCGACTCTGGAGACCCCGAAACCTCCGTATCTGTGGATCCGTGAGTTGATGTTCTCGCAAGAGGAAATCAACAGCCTACCATCATCGAGAGTGGTCTGTTCAGTGCCAGTCCTACTCAAGGACTCCGCGGTAGCCACCGTGTCGATATCCTCTATTGTTTTCATTCTTTGGGATCGACTGGCAGCTGCGGTGCTGGAGGCATAAGGAGAGATACCTCCAGCATGAGAGGCGGGTAGCACTTGGGCTGGTTGATGAAGGTAGACCGACGTGTCCCCAATGCTAGCATGCCTTCCGCTCCCCAGCCTCATCGACGCTTCTCTATTTCGGGTTGGTGTTCTTACGGCCACCGACATAGAATGCTGACGGCGTCGTGATTTGGTATGTGAGCGAGATGTCGTGGCAGCAGGCATTGGATGAGAACGTTGAGTGTAGCCGCGCATTGGGGGTGGTGGCAAGGCTGATGTAGATGGAAGATTGTTGAGATCTGACTCGGGAGTGGATACAAGGTCTTGGGCCGATGACGATGATGATGATGGTCATGAGGAGTTGGATAACAAATTGTGTCCGCAGATCATTTGACCTGCAAATTTCACAGTATATTCCGTGATTGTTTCAGTATTGCGAAGCCCATCCAGGGCGGTTATCGAAGCGTCCATATTGAGATGGCTGTCGTAAAGTATCTGCAAAAGCTGATCTCCCTGCTCGTCGCGTAAGGTGGTGGCAATAGGCTTGGGGTCACTAGCACGTACCTCCTCAATAGTAGGAATGATCGGGAGGCTTTCCAATCCAAAGGGATCAACGAATACGGGTGGAGGGAGGATAGGCAGGATACATTCAAGTTCAACCACGTATCTACGCGTCGTCGCATCGCGCAACGTATAGGCATATGCCTTATCTCCATCAAGGTGCGCCATGTTGGAGGTGGTCAAGGGAAAAGCAGACATGCTGATTGGGGATGATTACAAGACTAGAATGTAGGAGGGAAGGAAGTGTGGTATGGACGATGTTGAAGCTGGTCAACGAAGGGTACGTAACCTGCCGCCTCGTGTTAGCGCTTGGATTTTCAAAGGGCTCCTTTCAATTCAACAAACGGATTTGGCAGCTTGCCTTACTTGGATTCTTGAGTTTCGGTTGGAATCGACAGTGAATAACTTGCTGCCAGATTATATGTCATGATAATGTGATAAATATTATCGTGTATTCGTTTCTGGGTTGTGGGCATCTCCTACAGAGCCTGTGAGGACATATACGGTCGAATCATGTAGACGAGTCAAACTCTGGAAAATAAAGTAAACCCTTGTTGCGACGGAATTCTAAAAGTGTGTTAATATCTTTGCGTATCATCGCCCTTAAAGGCTTTATGAATTGTCAATATAGATGTGGCGATGCAATGACTGTCTGCGTGATATATCAGGAAGGCACAACTGGAGTTCGGCATCAGCTTGAACACACGGCTAATTTAATGGTATTAGCGCAAAGCATTACCATTTTATGGCACAGCTGGCGGCTCTGTGGATGATCATGACGTTGTAATTGACAATTGGACGATAGAGTGCAGGAGTCCATAGCCTATTATTGCATGACTCGCATGTAAACGAGACATCACCCCTCGGAAGGAAACGGTTGGGCAAGTACTTCGCCAGGATACAAGAAACCTTAACAAAAAGGTAGGCGCTGTATGAGTTGTGGACAGCGAACTAGAGCGCAGTATAGGTATCGGTACTCTGGGGATGTGCAGAACATGATCTTGGAGAACAAAAATATACTTAAGTGCGTCCTGCGCACATGGGGACAGAACCGTAGGGCGGGCATTGATGCAGTTGCCAGCAAACAGGCTGACACGTGGCCGGATGGTCGCTCGGCCAGTGATGGGACCGAATCGGCAGCCTATATGTTTTCACCCATCAAATCTGAATTGGGGTCTGAGGCGGCAACTAGTCAGTTGCAAATTAAGTACCCGGTTCTAGGTCTATATTCGTCACCCATTATAACATGCCAGCTGAGCCAACGAAAGCCAAGCTAAAGCGACGAAGCAGTCGGAAGGCTTTGGAGGAATATCGATTTGACACCGCACACGCCCGTGAACTGGAACTCAAGCGAAATCGAGGTGTGTGTTTCAGCGCCTTTTCCTCTTCGGCATGTTCCCTCCTGACATTTTTGCTCTTGCATTTCTGCTTCGTTTTATCCACTAGGAGAGGTCAGTAATTAACCTTGTCATCCCGATTTTGGGCCTCATGCCAAGAATTAGGTCAGTTGCGCCGAGTGCCGGGGGTATGCAATCATCGCACTTTGGCCACGAATAAGCTCTAATTTTGACTCTATGCGACTGCTAATCTTTCCGTACATGAAAATAAAATGCGACAAGCAGATCCCATGCCAATCCTGTCAGGTTCGTCCTTCATCTGTGTGGCTTAGGGCGCTAGATGGACTGCAATCAGCGAAGGGGATGTGCGGCATTGTGTCCTAATGGTACCTTTATTCAATTTTCCTACTCATCTTTTAAAGATTCTCATATCTGAACAGGCAGCCTCGCTACTGGACAAGGCACTCGGTGTGTTCCTGGGCATCAACGAAGCGTCCTATTCTGATTCCTACTCTACCGTGCTTAGGTTCGTCTTAGCTGCAACTGAACACCTACATCGCAAGATCGCTACGTTGAGTGGACGGATACGACAGCTTGAAGACGCTCTTGCTACGCTACAAGCCAAGCATTCAAATGAACCACACCCGCTTCTCCACGAAGATCTTCTGCAATCCGAGGGAAAGGAAGAAGAAACACCGATTGTGTCAGATACTGTGCTCTTGTCAAATGCACCGGATGTGATTGAGTCGTTTGGGACGTTGTCTATATCAGATCATGGTGTGTCGAGATTTTTTGGGCCAACTGGCGGCTCAGAGGTGAGTATTCAATCCTACTCTTTTTTTTTTCTCAATCGCAACGAACACGAAGAGCCAACTCATCGTGAAACATTATTATTGTTCTCAGATTTCCCGTCTTCATGTTTGTGTTCAACGTTTCTTAGGCCAATCTTACCTCTCAAACTTCAACTACCACGAGTAGACCAGAATCCAATTCTGATGGAAGTCCAGCCGATCTATCTCTATTCTCTCAAGCATTCTCATATACACCGCTGGAGCGAAATACGGATGTCCAGCAACTAATTGAGAGTCACCTACCTCCATGGGAACGGGGTGTATCTCTTTGTGAAACCTATTTTGGGCAAGTGTCATGGATTTTCCATGCCGTCACACGTGCCCAGTTGATGGACGATATGTTGCCCGTCATCTATAAGAAGAGAGCCCCTCAAGTGGGTGAGGACTATGGTGGGCCACATGATCTGGCTTTGTTGTTTATGATCTTCGCGATCGGTGCTCTTGTTCAACTCGAGCCATCTAATTCAGAAGGGAAGCACTTTCATCAGATAGCAAGAGCCGCACTAGCTCTTCAATCTGTCCTGGAGAAGCCCTCAATTGTTACAATTCAGACACTCCACCTCATGAGTATTTACAACGCTATGTGCGGGAGCGATCTTAAAAGCGAAACTACCATGGAAATGACATGGTCCTTAATCACCTTGGCTGCTCATCTATCACAAACCGTAAGTCTTCGTTTATCAGGCCCACTTGATGTTGAACGTCCTGTTCAGATAGGCTTGCGTAAATATCCCTAACATACTACCCATATGTTGCGTATGATTGAATCCTTGTGACAGATCGCGATAGCGCCCGTTGGGGCTTGTCGCCAAAGATGGTGCAACGGAGACGAATATTATTTTGGGACCTATTTGTTGCTGACGTGTGGCAGGTAATTAGCGATTCTTATATCCACTTTAGATTAATTTTCGTTCTCGTTTTCCCTTTTCAGAGTCTTAACACTGGGCGTCCACCGTCATTTTCGCTGCCGTACATTGACTGTAGCTTCCCGCAACCTAACAAAGATGGAAAGAATGGAGGGTTTGGTTCATCCTGTCAGTGGTCACATTTTGCGTTGCGTTTATATACGAATGACGGCATGAAGTCGAGGTTTGGCAGTGCGAGTTCGCTGCGGAGTGCGTCGCAGAAGTCACAGCTAAAACACTTACTGCTGAGGCTCCTAGCTATGCCACCATTATGGAATTGGACCGTAAAGTCAGGGAGTTTCCTCTCCCTGAGGGATTTTCGAACAACCCTCAGGATATGAGTGCTTCTTTTCAACGTTGTGTGCTGGATCATGTCCGAGAAACAGGTATGCCAACCTGATGGCGAGCCGAATGTGTGTCATTAACGTTATCATTCGCAGTACTCATGTACATTCATCGGAGCTTCTTCGCTCAAGCCATTATTGAACATCCCGCCAATCCCCTAAAGAGTGCCTATGCACCTTCATTCTTGGCTGCCTATCGTGCTTCTTCGACCATACTAAAGTCCGTTCGAGAACAGTTCAATATATGGCCCAACACTTGCTCGCGCTTTTGGACGATGTGGACTTTTGCATTTTCAGCTGCGGTTCGTCCCCTTGCATGACTCAAACACAATCCCTTATGAATTCCGCGTTCAGGTCGTTCTAGGCACTGTTGTCACCCGCGGACCTCGATCACCGCTTGCCTCAGCCGCCCTGACCGAGTTAGAACAAGCTTGCCTGCTCTTCCCAAAAGCCTCCGCACACAGTATTCGTGCCACCAAGGCCTTGGTATGTGGTTTCAGTGACTGAAACCATTAGGTTCCCTTCTAAAGTCTTTTCGTTAGCCAATTCTGACGAAGTTGAGCGAGAAGGCGCGATACGCTTTGGCGACTACGCAGAATGACCCTTCACCTTTGTCCGGCGATAATGGTGGTCTCCTGTGGAGTATTAATCGGGAAGATACAGATGACGAATTGTCCATACTTGCTGGACATACACGTTTTGTTTCATCTGCCAGGCAGACGGTCCCATTAAAAGTCCCTTCCTACCCTCCTCTACAATCACACGACCCAATCAGTCCAATCTCGAGCTATGGGTCACAAGAAGCTCCACAACAGCAGCGTGCCCCTCAAATGCCTCCTACACAGCCTACAATGGTCGCGACATTCCCCGATCACATACCTCGACAGACTGCTCAACCGCAATTGAACACAATGAGGGGTGCTTGGTCCTCCCAGCCACAGCATACTCAGACCGATTACGTTCCCCTGACTTCTGCAGAGGACGAACCTGTTCCACCCCTCCCTTTTTCGTACGTTCCCTCTAACCGCCCAGAACCACGAATATCTACAGCGGCCGTCAATACCTGTTCCTGGGTGGATTCTCAGCAACATGTACAACCATCTCAAAGCCAATCGTATCAACATGTGCCACTAACGCCTAACATGGCACCGCCCTATCAATCCAATTATTCACAACATCCGCCACAGGGCCTTTCACTTCGTACTCACACATTACATCCTTCGCGACCGACCCCAACGCATTCCACTCATCCGATGCATCCCCACCCTCCTCCAAATAACCCAATGTACGCCACCAAACCTGCTTTTCCTTCGCATGGTGCGGCGCCTTCAAATCCAGAACTTGCCAATCTTGGTTTGGCCGCGCGGGACTCACGACTGGATGAACGATGGAGTTTGTTCATGGAAGACTCTGGCTTGCTTGACGGAACAGACTTTAGAGGACATGGACCATAGGAAGCAATTGAGGTGTCGTCTATTTTCTTCCTCTTTGGTATTTTTATACCTGTTCTTGCTTATCTGCTGTACACCTTTTGTAGCGTAGTCGACAATTCTCAGCTGTGATCTTATTGGGCTTTTTTGTTACAATTATCTCCATCATCTTGTCGCGTGACTCTAACTACCCATAGATCTCTAAGCGTTCTACCTCTCGCTCTCCTTTATAATAAAGCCTCGACTTCATCCTTGTTTTCCCCCATTGCAATGGCGTTCTGAAAATCTTTATTTCATCTCGTTTCGAAATTGTTCGATACCATAGCTTCGTCAATCGTCACCATGCAACAAGGGACCCTGTCGGTTCATAAAGACTAATTACCACTGCCTAATTCTCAGCTATATGTGACATATGTTCCATCTGTATTGCTGCATCGCATTGTCAATTTAGACGCGCCCACATATCCTTGTAAAGTCGAGTATCGTACCTCGCTGTTGCAGGCAAAATTCCACTCGATAGTGGATGGTTAATCCGAAGATTACGTATACTATGCACCTTAAATACCGAAGCATCACGGAATACCCTAGTAAAAGGAGAGTGTGATCACATTATTGACGTTTCTGCGGTTGCAAGTGAAAGTTTGGGAGCATCGCGGTGCGTGGCAATCTAAATTTTGTGCTATTTCCAACCTAGGGACATTATACTATCGTATACGCTCACCTGCGTCGTTGTCATTGCATACTTAAATCTGCAAAAGCATCCTTGACTGATACTCACGCTATGTAGTCAAACACTACAAGGTATGTACAAATTGACTTGGAAAAGAACTTGAAACCAAAAATTCCCGGCAATCTCGTACTACATATTGTAATCATGGTACAAAATAGACATCGCCTGAGTCTTATTTCATTGTCGAGCGAACCCTTCAATCTGGCCGTTCCTCCTTTCCCTTCTTTTCAGTTTCTTCGTCAACTTTCCGCATCCTCTTCTTCGTCTGGTCGTAGTGCGGATACAAATCCAGCTGCGGGAGCGACGACTCCTTCCTCCAGGCTTTCCCCAGAAGCTGCCTGTGATTCTACCTCGGTCGTGGCTCTGGCGGTGGGTTGTTCTGTTAGGCGTAGACAGTAAAATGATATGTCAAAGCTGGTGACTACCAGCCCAGGTTTGACGGATTATCCATGGTAATTGCCAGACTGCTCCAAATGGTGATAGGTGATATATCACCTCTAAGAATTGGGGCCATAATTCCCGCGGTCCCAGTTTCCGACCAGTGTTTGAATGACATATCATTCTCACAAGCCTTAATAATGAGCTTGTCAAAAGTTCCAGGGAATGCCAATTGGCTCTGTTGTCATTAGACGGTCACAAAAATATGTTTTTTTTTGCTCTCAAATCGAAACATTTACTTAAAGCGACTGGCAGCTGTGGCCACTGTAAATGGGAGTGACTGGGAGCATTATAGACTACCCTAACCTCAAACAAACCCGAATGAACCCTAACGGCTAACACAAACCTCTAACACAAACTGCTAACTGTCGGCCCTTTGCGACGAAGCGCTTTCCTATAAAGGAAAGTCGGTGGGAGTTAAAGCACGCGCAGCGAGTGTCCTAAGGATGATTGGACGTAAGAACGTTATTTATTTCACAAAATCAAGAAGGTACTAACATACTGGATACTGCTATAAGCGCAACAAATTAGGCATCGCGCCCATTTCTAGATATGAGATTCTCCCAGCCTAGACCTTATGACAGGTGATATATCAACTGGTAGCGATCAGGAATGTCCATCACAGGTGTCCTGGTCGTGGCCAGGATTGATATGTCACTCTGCCATCTACTGTTAAGGTTTCGTGTCACACAAAGGGACCGCTAGTAGATGTACATCGGGCGAAGGAGGAGTGAGAGAGCCGTGAGAAAAGTAAACAAACGTTGGACGGGAAAGGCGTGATCGCTAGTATTGAAATGTTGAAAGGTGGTACGATAGCACTCCATGCTTTGTATTATAGACTATACCATACCGCATCCTATTGTCGCCATCGCCTGTCCTGTTGCAAGGCTTAAAGGCACTTGAGAGAACAGGAATATCAGCTCCATTCGAGTGCGATGGGGGGTTATATCCATTAATGACTAGTATATATAGGCAGCTGGGTATCTGTTCATGTTTAGGCCATGTGTTTGTAGAAAGGCTGGTCTTCTGGGGAATTTAAAATGAATGAGAGAGAGTGCTTATGCCCTGCAAAGAGGACAACAGTTGATGGACTTCAATAATGTGATGAAGAACCTACTTGCTCCGACAGCTTCGTAGCAGATAATTCGCCATTCAGATGGCAAGATTACCACGTATTTCATGAGGGCTCCTCCGCTGCAAGATATAATCAGCACCAAGTCATAATTATGTTGATGCTGGACTACTTGGCTTGGTCATAGTACCATGTCTCACATCCTCCGATGTCGATTCGACGTGATGGTGGTGCTGGTATGATGGAAGGCTTACAAGGTGTAAACATCAACAAGAATCTTGCCTCACCCCAAGCCAAGCCGTCCTGGAAATCCTCAGAATGTTTATTTGAAACGACTAGGACATTTCCATCTGCAGGCTGCCACTTTCTGTGTCTCCTTGGATCAATAGGTGTCACAGCGTAATCGTGGATTTCGTCCAAAATTTCTTCGAGGTCCTCTTCTGTACGCACACTGCGCCTGAAGTAGCATGAGGGAATTTAAGGCAGCAAGGGACGGAATCAATATACCGATCATATGTCGGAATAGGCGGATCCCTACACTTGTTGCACCTCCTCACAGAAGGGTCACTGGGAAACGGGGCATCCCATTTCTTACACCTCGTGCAATATCGTAGTACAACAACAGCTGCACTAGTTTGATCCATGTGTGAGGAGAGGATATGAACCACTTCGTGTAAAAAAGTGAAAAAGCGAATCACAAGTGGTCGCGCAGCCACACTCTGCACTGCTTACGTAATTGCTGAGCAGGCTCCGATCCCGATCCGGGCTCGGATATTGACAGTAGTCCGGCCGACGGCGGCGAAAAAGTTACGACCTTGTGTAAAAGCCTTCCGAGTCAGTCAAAATACATCATATGTGTAGTATATTACTGCAGCGATGTAGGAATGGGCCTGTACATTGCCTAGTACTATAACATATGTTGGAGTTGCGATCGAGATGCTTATACGTACCCACTGCTATCTCGTCCTCCGCTATCATATTCCAACAGGTTATGGGCACGGCCTGACACCCTTTGCTGCTCATCTTTGGTCGCTCTCTGTTAAGAACTGCTCATCGAGATATCCAGCCCCAGCGCTAGATCCAAATGTGGCTCGTATCTGATTACTGGGCAATCTCATATCTCGTCTTACATGAACCAAGTACCCAGCTACCTATATAACATGTCGATATAGTTGAATCCCCCAGCATCCTTGATCGAGCTGATATTACTGTTCTTTCGAGCGTCTCTTAAGTTCGGGACAAGAATGAAAGCCGGAACATTGGTGATTTAAAATAATCGGTCAGTCACAAGCTGCGCCTGTCCAATCACTGTTCGACTTCGCAACCCACAGCTGTGAGGTACGTCACATTCAAATGCGAATAACCTCAAAACAGCATCTCATCAAATCATAATGGAGGCCGTAGCGAGGTAACAACAATGAGAGGGGGGCCCACACGCGTTGAATCGTTGTGATGGGCTGGTTACCACATAATAATAGTAAATCAAGTGCCTGATCCTTCATAGGACTCTTCGCGCCCTTCGCTACTTCCTTCGCTTTTCAATTTCACCCATCTTCTCCCCTCGAAAAATGGGTGAAAAAGAGTTCAGCGCTCGCAGACATCGAGACTATTTTGATGTTTCTGATGACGGAAAAACAGCATGCGAGGATGTCCTGCCATGTCTCGACAAAGTACTGGAGGATGCAAAGAGATGTATGTTCCTTTCTATTCCAGCGGTTCACAGCATAGTCACGCTAAGACCTTCCTTTCTAAACTTTCTATTTACTATACTATAGTGGGTGACATCGTTGAGACTGGATCAGATGAGACGATAAAGGGGATTACAGTGCAATACAAACCAACCTCTAATGGCTCCATCACGCCCGGGGAACCGACGTTTCATCACAATGAATACCCATGCCTATTCGATTTTGCGCAATCGGCGGATCTTTTTGACAGTAGGTCATCATTGCAACCGACGTCGTTTCATGTACGCCGATGCACTTCCAGTGCCAGTAGACTTGATTGGGCCCTCCGCCGCATGTCTCCAAATGCTGCATAGGATGATAAAGGATGCAGAGGAACAGATGCTTTGGCCGCGGGTGGATAGTTCTTTAAGGGAACGAGCCAAATTTGAGGTATGCAAACCACTGTTTCCTCAAGCATTGACAGTGAAACGAACATACCCCAACGGGTAATGTCTGTAGCTATACGATTGGCCCACCTCCTTGCGTGAGGCTTTTTTTTTCCTTTGCAGGATGCTCATAGTGACTAAATGAACTATCCCAGGGGACCTTTCATAAACTGTCCCATAATAGCCCTGGATTATCTCCTACAAAGCATGGATGAGTACGAGCGTTTGACTCAGCAGCGTGGTTTCGATCCCAAATCGTGGCGTCAATACCCGTGTGTACCTTATTCATAGGAGCCTTTCACAACACTCATTGCCCATCAGTTCGTTATTTTGTGCTTACGGCGAAGCGATGATGCATATCAAGATGAAGAAAGCTCAGTCCTTATTTGAGACTGCCTTGACGGATGTTAATGCTTCGACAGAGGTGTTCGATGATACTCAAATGCTTCTGTGTTTCAGGATCCATTCCAACTTGGCATTGATACTACAGGAGCTTGGATCAGATAAACGAGCTTGTAAGAGGTACGAATGTTATGCACGCGTTATTCACCGCTCATTATTGTGCCACCACATCACTAGTCACGTCGACTGGGCTATACGGTGTATGAAGAAGAATGCCGACCTACTGGATGAGCATAGGTGCCGAGAAGTGCTGATCAGGCATGGGTTGGAGTCCATCCCGTTTTAGAGAAGTTGGGAGGGGAGGAGCAATGGAAGGACAGGGTCCGAGGTCGAACAGTTTTAGCATGGTCGTGTGCCACTTGTCATGGCCGTGAACCAAACGTTACATTATTCCGTTGTGGAGCATGTCGGAATATGGTCTACTGGTAGTGTCCCACCCATTTCACCCTTGATAAATGTTATCTCACGGTATTACTTTTGTCCAGTTCAAAAAAATGTCAGCAAGCGAATAGGGAGGTACACAAATGAGTTGTTTAATGCATTGATACTTGGCGACCATCTGACCTGCTCATAGAACTCTGTGCCGGTAATTACAATTTTTAACGTTCAGAACAAACTCATGAACACTTTCTGTAGGAAGGCAGCAATGGTGTGGAAACGCGCCGAAACCCTGAGGTCAATTGACCCCGAAATTGGCCAATGCGAAGCAGATTGGCTAATGTGGCAGTATGCATTTTTTACCGCTGTCCGGGTTGTCGAGGTTGCAATCCATGCATTACGGCCTCGTTTCGATCTGAGTCGCGCGCGGACACATATGATGTTTTTCTGAGCAAGCTATACACCCGAGTTCAGGAGGTCAAGGGACAAGTTTACTGTTCGTTTCGCTGGAGTATTCACGATTGAAGACGTACTTCCCCTTATTGAGGAGTTGAGGGATCTCAAGGCGGGGGAAGGAAGAGCATATATGGATGAAAAAATTGCCAATCGTGACGCCGACTTACTTTTCACCCCTGTCATGTCTATTTGCATCGTGGAAGGGTGGTCCAAGATGAAGACAGAACTGGCATGTAGTACGTAAATTTTGAACCTTGCTACCTTGTTCTCACTCTCAGACGATTTAGTCCCCGTATTTCCGGCATTTTTGCAAGGCGCGGAGTATGACCCCGACTGGAGGAAGCTGATCAACGAGAAGCAACCTCCTGCCAAGATTGACTTCATTTCTGGTCTTGTGGATCAAGAACACATTTCGTAGAATTGCAGCATATAAAATACACCTAAACTGTTTTGGATGACAGTGAGACATCCGAGTCGTTTACTTGCCTTTGGTATTTCATTTTCGGAGCATATCAAATCATTCGTCATACGACTGAACCGAAATCACAACGACAGCGAGGTCACATCCCTGAAAAGGAAATTCATAGAAATGTTGTGCATATAACGTAATCGGAAACATGGAGAACGTGAGTGAAAGCGGACTGGAGTGTTCTAAGTGCAGCCACGGCTGCAGAAGTTATCCATAAAACATATAGGAGTAACAGAACCCCTTAATACCGCGATTTTGCGCTTTGGATCGAACGAATCATTCAGCCCGCAAGGCATCAATACTTCAATGCCTAACTTTGACACCACTTGACGTTACACAATGCACATGGCCCCAGGTCATCCTGGTTTCTCTTCATCCTGGTTTCTCTTCATCCTCAGACGCTATTTCATACACCATATCCCGTACTTCCATTTATCGGTCAAAGATGTCAAGGAATTGGTCCATACTTTCTCTCAGCTCAAGACCATCCCATATACTCTTCCGTTCCCATCGGAGAGCCGTAGAGCCCAGTACGCCGCTCCATCATTTTTCTGGCTCAGGCATTGACGACTTGACATCAGGATTGGACCAAGATTTTACCGGCGGGGACGAGAGTGCGGATGCGGATTATAATGAAAGGCAACAGACTCGGACTCTCCGAACTCCTAGGTGACTAAGAAGCGGAAGAGGCCGCAGTATTGGTGCTTGGTAATACGCATCTGGCACGTGCCTCTCCGTATGTTCACGCAACACCTCTCGTCGAACCGCGGCAAGAATGATAGTAGATAACGTTCCTGTGGAACTATGGGACCATATACTTCTCATGCTTCGTGGCGATAGTTTCGCTCTATACCAGTGCTGTTTTGTCAATTCCCGTTTTAACGAACTCGCTACTCCTCACCTCTACACCAACATCGAGATTCGTCAGTTCTTCTCTAGAAACGGCGTGAGTACACGGAATGTATCTTCTTACACCCTTAACGTACAAGGTGCATCGAAAAGCTGGCATGGTCAAACCCGAGGATACTCCAAACCATAGAATCCCGACACCTCAGCCGTTTCGTCCAGAGCATTCGGCATGCGTGGTGTTAGTCACACAGCCTTCTGGATCATGGTACAGAACTGGCATTTGCTAACAAACTCTACAGACTATGATTCTGGCATGCGCTTTGGTAACACAGATTGCGTCGCGGTATTAGGCTCCATGAAGAATCTTCGATCCTACACGTTACGCCCTGGCTTCGTGGAAGATGTCCCTCCACCACAGTGGATTCCGACTCTCCTCAATGTATTCCAACATCTTCCCCAACTGCATGAAATTCACCTAGAATTCAGTAGTGCCAGTGATCACTTCGATGATATACGCACACTTCCCGGCGTGGACACGTTGACAGCCTTGGGCGAGGTCCATGGTTTGGACTCGTTCGACTCCCTGAGGTCCCTCCGTCTCATTGTTCGTCACCCGCTCCTGGTTCAGGGAGGCACATCTGAATATTCTCCTTCACGTTGCAGACACCTTTAATCGGTCCCTCGTTCCTTAATGTAACAAGCCAAACCCTCTCAAGGTTAACGGATCTGGATCTTGGAAAGGGACACAAACTGTCGAGTTTGGATCTCCTGGAAGTCTTGAATGACTGTTCCGAGCTACGACACCTGGCCATATTCTACAGCCACTTCATTAGTTATGCAGGATTGGATGTGAGTGCGCAGACGTTTTGTGGATGAGTGCTGACATATCCCTCGGCACAGCGTACACTGCACTTCCGTGGTTTGCCGCGCTTGGAAGCGCTTACTGTTTATCATGAAGGGGTGGCCTTGTCACGCCAATACCAGGAACTGGCAAGGTGGATTGGGCAGCTAATTATCTCAGCCAAGCTCCGCCGCTTTACTCTGATATCTGATGATGGGAAGGATTGTGCAAGGCCGCGGAACATTCTTCAGGTTATTTCTCGCCAAGCATTGCTGTATTCCGCGACGATGCCATTCGTGCACATGACGGTTAGGGATGTCGATGGGCTATGCAAGAAGCTCCCTTATCTCGAAAGCGTTTCATTTACCCTTTCCTTTCCTGCAGGGGAGCCAGACAAACCAGTAAGTCCCATGTCCTCGTTATGACTTCCGAATCTTTGACGGGACATCGGGGTGGCAGGATTGGGCAAGCATCTTACCTGCCAAGACGGCCGTACACATTCGCCGGAGAGTTCGTAATACAGCCTTGAGAGTATGATTCATGGTAAACTGTAATCCCTGAAGCGATGAGTAGACGCCAGGAAGGCTCACTTTGATATATGTAGTCATGTAGTCGTCACGGGGTCCTAGTAGTATTTTGCCATCACGGCTGGCTTCCGACTGGTTATTCAACTTCTAATTCTTCAAGTTTAACCCTGTGGCAGATCCTGCTCGCCTACCCCATATTCAATGATAGAGAAAGGAGCAGGATGCAATACACACTCCACTACAGCGGGTGCGAGCCTTGATCGATTCAAGGTCTGGCTCCCTGCAAGTATCCTTAGATTTTCATGCCACATCCAGATATGTTGTACCTTCTCACCAAAATTACTTCCCATGTGGGTCATTGCCTTTTACGCACCGGAACAACTTCCTTGCTTTCCGCCAGAACTGATGGAACCCGGATCCTATAAGGCGCTTTTATCTCTTGAACCAGGATTGAAGCCTCTCCATCTCTATCCTCCTCGTTATCGTCATGTCAGCCCCCATCTCTCTCGACATCGATCAAGTGCGATCCAACTTTCCTGCTCTCCGCTCTGGCTATATTTTCGCAGACAACGCCGGAGGTTCCCAAGCAGCCAAAGTGGTAGTAGACCGGATCTCTGATTATCTCTTGAATACCAATGTCCAATTAGGAGCGGATTACTCTGTTTCTGTGCTGAGCACTACACGAGTGATGACTGAGGCACCCAGGGAGGCGATGAAATTGGTCAATGCAGCTGCTCCTGATGAGATCGTGTTTGGAGCGAGTACAACAATCAATTTGGAGAATCTCGCAAGAGGGTTGGAGAAGGATGTGAAGGCAGGGGATGAGTTTATCGTTACTGGTGAACATGAAGGTAATTCACAAGATTTTGTTGCTGCATTCAAATACGTGCACGACGTTGATTTCGACTCATATAAGCCAATGTCGGTGCATGGAAGAAACTCGCCAATCGACGCGAATGCGTCATCAAGCACTGGCATGCAACACCCGTACCAACCACTGGCACTCGCCCAAATCCATACGCAGTCAGCCTTAAGGTCGAAGACGTACTTCCTCTAATTACTTCACGAACGCGAATCGTAGCTTTCACCGCCTGCTCCAATATTTTAGGATCTGTCATTCCTGTTAAGGAGTTTATAAAGGCGATTCGTCAAAGGGCAAAAGAGCAAGGAGCGGGCAAAGTCGAGATCTCCGTGGACTGTGTTGCCTATGCCCCTCATCGCCTTATCGATGTACAGGACTGGGATGTAGATTATTGCGTATTTTCTTACTACAAGGCAAGTAATCGCGTAAATGAAGCGGGTTTATCTCAACTGAAATAATCGTATTCTAGGTCTATGGCCCTCACACTTCCGCACTCTATGTCCGTTCCGCCGCCCTTCAGTCATCCGTAACCTCTCTCGTTCACCATTTCCTCAACGTCAACACCGTATCATATAAACTGCAGCCTGGAGGACCTGGTTATGAACTCGTCTATGGCACGACGGGCGTCGTATCCTACCTTCTCTCCTTGACCCCTGCGAACACTCTACAAGCTACATTCAGTGCTATCGCTCAACACGAGCAAAAGTTGATAGCCCCATTGATGGAGACATTGCTCAGTGAGGAACTGTACAGCAAAGGCGTGAGAATCGTTGGGGAGGAAGAGACTGGATTGCATAGGGTCCCAACTGTCAGTTTCATCGCGATTGGGCGGAGCAGCCGGAAGATTGTCGAATTCTTTGATCAAAAAGGCGGTGTAAGTAGCTTGGTTGATTGTTCCGTCATTCGTAAACGCGACTTTCACTCACGCTTTATGTAGGTTGGTATTCGATGGGGTCACTTTTACGCCTACACGCTAGTTAACGAACTGAAACCCAAGATCAACACCGATGATGGGGTCGTGAGAATTTCGTTGGTACATTACAATACAGTAGCGGAGGTGGAGCGCATCATAGCTATCCTTAGGGAAGCCTTACAAGTGTTGTGAAGAACCGAGTTTAAGAATTCGAATCCTTGCCGCGTCCAAATAATCATCTATTTCAATTATCTAATGATACAGGGGCGTGCCCTCAAGTCGTAACCTCAACTTGAAACACGGGCAGGAAGTGCAAATATGAAGTGAAACATTTCATGAGCAGAAAGGAATGGTGTTACAACATTTTGGGTGATATTGCGAGATGATGTGATAAGTTTACAGCCTAATCAATCTAAGCAAGAGAAAAGCCATGGTACACGACAAGAAACGAAGCGACAAATAAACCAGGAAGATAGCCACCGAGCAAGGATTCCAGAAGGGTTAAAAAATACACGTACATGAGTAAAGATCGCGTAGCGCAGAAGCGAAGGAACGAATTGAAGCATTCACCCAAACCCTCTAATATGTAAGGGAAAAAAACACCTATCACCCAGCCTTCACAACGCCTCCTTCAGGACCTGGATCTCCTTGTCGGCCCCTCATCGCCAAAATCGTTTGTAACTGTCCGGACCCGACCGCAGGTCCCGTCATCGATCCGTACCGCATTCCCGTCCCCATGCCATTGGCCGAACCTTGTGGGCCGGTCGTGGCACCAGCTCCATACATGTCACGTCCCAATCCACTACCGGCCCCCGCGAACGGCGCAGATCCAACGCCGCTAAAATTGTTATTCATGGGCCCCATTCCCCCGCTCTCGATAATCCCACAATCCCTCATAAACGATAGCCACGCCGCATCCATCCCCGATTCGGTTGAGAGTCCCATCTCAACCATGACTCCTGTGCCAACACCAGGTTCAACGCCTGTAGGAGTGACATCAGACCTTGAGGTTGAGGAAGCGGCAATTGAGAACACTCCAGATGAAGACGTTAAACCTGGCACAACCTGGATATATGATCCATAATTTCCGCCATTTATAGTCAGGAATGCACCTGGCGCATTAGCGCCATCAACATGACGCTCTCCGACGTTCGCTAGCGCAGGGAATGAATGGTTGGGTGGAGGTTGAGCCTGGGCGTGATTTACTACGTGTTGGGAAGCCGAAGTATGCCGTTGATGTTGCAGCGATTGATGACTACCGTTTGTGGGGGGCTGCTGCGAGGATTGTCGTTGACTATACAACCCTCGTCCGGCACGACTTTGTAGTAGGTGCGACGTGGGTGAAACCTGGGATGATTGACCGGAAAGACTGCGGGTTTGTTGATGTGCTCGTCTCTGCGCCCAGGTGGAATCACTCCACGTTGGTGGTTCCTGTCGTTGAGTAAATAACGGCGGAATCTGAGTGGAATTCCGAGCATTTGTGGGTTCAGGCATAACCGAGGTGAATCTAGTTGCGCTAGAAGACGAAGGGGAAGGTAATGCTGAAGTAGAGGCGGAGGGTTGCTCTTGCGGCCCCGAGGCAGTGGCATTGCCAAGGCCGATGAGGGTAGCATACATTTCTTCCAATGTACCACCGTCTTGTAGCCGTGTCGTTGAAGGAAGTTCTCCGACCACATTCGATGATCGGGCTTGTCCGAAGCTGGTTGAAGTACTGTGAGCGAATGGAGCAACTGAAGAAGGTGAAGCTGGAGAAGTTTGGTTTACTTCGAATGAATTAGCAGTATAGAGCGGCGGGAACAATCCATTATTGAGATACTCCTGCAGTGACGGGTGAACATCCACGTTCATATCCATGCCAAACGCTGCCGCAAGCTCAGCATTTGAAGCTGGGATAGCTGCCATGACGATATCATCCGATGTCTCTTGTGAGCCGGATTTCGGGTTGGTTCCCCTGCTAGGTGAGGTAGGGGAGGACGTAGCTCCATCGGCCGTTGGAGATGGCGAATTCTCCTGCGAAGCGCTACCACCAGTTCCTGTCCCTCCACCAGCGGAATTGCTTCCGTGCACGCTTTGGGAATGCTTATGCCTCGTCTTCTTCGATACCACTACTCTCGTTTGCCCACCAAAGATCGCAAGTTTATCATCCCCATTTTCGGTATCAGGCAAACCGAATTGATTCGAAGGATCAACAGGGTTGCCGGGGTTATTCCCTAGAGTGGAACGTGCAAGATGGGCTTTCTGTTGCAATTTATGTAGGACGCCCTACAAGGAGGCATATAAGACGCTGCCTACAGAAAATAAGCAATCGGCCTACCAAAGCGATTCGAGCCCGGACTGATTGGGGAGCCGTTTGTTCAAATAACACCACCGCGAGATCGAGCTCGTTGAGCGCACTTTGCGCTATGTTCAAGCGAGGAGACCTAGTCACGACTGTACCCACAATCACCTGAAGGAACCTTAAGCTCAAGACGGGACGGTGAAGCATCACACTAACCGCGGCTGAGAATGTGTGGTAAAGCAAAAACCATGTTCGCATAGCCATTGCAGCACATCTCTCGAAATGATGTGCTGTTGCCCGAATGATTACCGATGCACATCGATATGCTGTCAAAAATGATGGAGCAAACGGGCTGAGCAACGGGTTGTTCGGGTGATCCAACATAGCTTGGGCGAAGAAGCTTCGGTGGAGGTAAAGCATCGCTAGAATGAGGAAGACAGCGTTACGCTATGAAACGAGAGAGAAGAATCGGCTACTTACTAACTGTCCTATGTTGACTTGCATAGAAATCTCTCAGGCTCAATGAACTGGAATAGAACTCCGCCTCTCCGTCCTCGCGTAAAGCGTATGGCTTGAACGAAGCCGGGAAGGATAGTTGTCTCACTTTCCGGTCTAGATTCAATACAGTTGTGTAGCTTGGTGATTGCGCCGTGAGAGTTGTTTCAGCTACCCCCATAAAGAGGTCCCGGGCAAAGGTATACTTCATTCGCCAAACTACAACGACAAAGTTAATGGCACATGGAAACGATTGGCGAGAGGAACGTACAGCCACTCTGGATCTCGCCAGTATCGCTCAATGTTGCCTCTTCATCCATCGGGAACTCGCAATCCACATAAGAAAGATGTATTGCTGGAGGCCGGCCCAGCGCCAAACTCTGCGTTTGATACCCGATCAGTGAATGCCGAAAAGTAGGTGATTTACATACATGCGACATATCTGCTGAAAAAGCTTCCCAGAACAACAGACGTCTCTTTTCGACAGTCCGAGAATCCATATGCCATCTTGCGCTATCCCGGTCTGTGCGATAATTTATAGTGAGAATGAAATATGCACGTAGGGCCCTGCACAGTACGCACGTAGGCCGATCTGTGGTGAGAAGCACGGTTAGTTCAAGATCAAGATAGAAAGACAGACACACACGCTCTGTGCTAATTTTGATGCTAAGCTCATGACACACCACTGTTCAGATGTATTAGAACCCGAATGGCGACGAGCAATGTTAAAGTGCACTAACCGCACTATCCCGCTTATGTTTTTTACCTGTCAGGCTCAAATATGTGGCCATCACGCCAAGAGCTTGTACCGTATCGACCTGTGGAGAGTCAAAAACTGGCCGTAATGCTAGTGTTGCTCTTCCAATGTCGAAATAATACTCTGCCTCTGCATTGTATGGGGGCAGGTTCAAGTCAGAGAGAGCACCAAGGGCGAAAATGAAGAAGAGCATGGCAAGCGAATGAGGGGAGGAGTTAAGTATTGTGGACCTTGACGTCCTTGAAGGTGACGTTGGGGAAGGGTAATCCTCAGTCGCAGCTGTTGATGAACCTGAAGGCGAAGGGCCTGCCGAGAGGGGAGAAGCTTCAGCGGAAGAAGCGGGAGCCGCACTGGAAGACAGAGAAAAGGCGTCCCCTCCCCCTTCCTCAACTTTAGTGACTAGAGCAGCACTCGGGTTGTCACTGGCGAGCCGTATCTTCTTCGCCTCATATATCGAAGGTAACAGGTGTTCGAGAACGTCCACCTTCTTCATAGGCCGGAAAAAGTATGCGCCGTGATTGACATAGGAATCGCATAGTGCCCAAGCCCTTTCAGGTGATGGTAGTAGGGATACCAATAGATCAAGGAGGTGATCATAGTTGGGTACCGGGTTGTTATTAGACGAGTCGTAGAGATCATGGTTGAGAGGATTATATGCAGATGGATGATGATTCGCCGTGAAAGGGAATAGGTTAGTGAGTTTTTGGAGTTCGGAAGGTAGGGATGGCTGTGATTCGGAGTCGTCCTCGTTGGAGCTGCTCCACTCTTCTTCTTCTGCCTACAATGGCGTTATGAAATACAAAGAAGAAAAAGGTAGCTTGCATACCATCATGAGGGACTGAATGTGGATGCGTGTGAGTTGAAGGGGCGAAAAAGAAGTAGGACGAGTAACGCACCTCCGACCCCGCTGAGCTTCCAAAGTACTGGATGTCTCCTTCATCAGACAACGTCAGCGTTCCTAAGGCATCAATGGATTGCTGTTGTTGCTCCTCCAGTTGGTTCAATGGCTTTTTATCGCTCCGGAGTGATTCTGCACCAAACTTGATTTTCAAAAGTTCGTCCCGCAGCAGCGGGTGTCGTTCGCTTGAAACAGTTGTTTGGAAAATAGCAAGAGCATCTTCTAGTGATCGTATTCTGTGGCTCATCTCGGAAATTTTGCTGTGCAGCGCTTCTGTATCAGCCAGGATGAAGCTGTGCGGGGTGAGGCAAGTTAGGAACGAGGACGAAAGAGGATGGCGGGGACGACGACGACGAACCGAGTACCCTGACCAGCAGACAGTATACCTAAGATATATGCGCATATATGAAGCGACGGAGACTCAAAGCATGAAGTGCGGAGACATACCACAAGGGCATATACTCTCGCACCCTCTTCGTTGACACGAACCGCAAGGAACCTTCTTGTCGCATCGTAGTTTCAGTCTTCGACACTCTGCGCATGACAGTTCGCCTGTATCATGGTTGATGAGAACAGAGAAAACAGGCACATGCGACATGAAACCTACCCCGGATCCGTTTGAGCTCTATATCCTTCATTTCCTCCTCAGTAATCTTTCGTTGGGGCCGTCGTGCTGGCACATGCCTTGTTGGATCTACAGGCATGTTGAATGCGTTGTGACGGGGAACGGGGACGAGGAAGAGGAAAGAGGAAGGGCGAGGGAAGTGGTAAACGGTTGTGAGGTGTTGTTGCTAATTGATCTCGGTACGGGTACTCTTCATCCGAGTACAAGGAAATCTCAAGAGTCTTTATGCTCTCCGCCGTTCTCAACAAATTTGCTCGAAGTCTCGGCTGCGAATGTCATGAACTTCCCGGAGGTTGTTCACATCTTCCTCCAGCGCGGAAGCGACCAGGTCTTATTCGTGTTTCATTCACGCAACAGCTTTCAAGGTGCTCCTGATGCTTCATGCCATGCGGTGCCTGTCAATCTACCCCAGACCATTCAGTACAATTCAGTACGTGATTTGCCGGTACCACCCGAGTCGTGGCGTCCGAAACATGATCAATCTCAGGTGATGACCAAACCCCACAACGTCCAGCAGATACCCGACTCATGTACGGAGGAGTTCATTCGTAGTGCTCACGAGCAGCACCATCACCAAGTTCCAACGGCATGAGATGAAAACAATCAGAGTCGTCTATAAAAGTAGTGAATTCTGATGACAGCGCAAACCTGGTATCCCTACGCGCATCAGAACGACAAAATGTATCTGGCCCCATTCACAGTTTCGAACCGAAGCTTGTGGGACTTACAGTGGCCATGCACAGATGTCCCGGTCTCGTTTTGATAACCGGGCAGATCTCGGACCATTGCCAGCAAGGTTCTCGCATCAACACTTTGGCAATTTGGGAAGTCCATCAATGGTGGGCATTCATCATGCAGCTGCAGGGCCGGGTTGATGTCGGTCGAATGGTTCCACTTCGAGGTCGGCTACTCAGACTAGGAAGAGATGCAGTTGGCTCTAGCTAATCCTATTCTGCTTTTTATAAGACAGAGGCAACTGTACAGTGCTTTAAGCCGAACGGGTCAAGGAAAACCTCGACGAACATGGACCTTGCATCACCGGGTGACCCCGGTGCCCTCCTTAGCGGATCAGAATCGTACCACTGACAAAATTCAAGCAGGGGGACAGCTGTTGATATGTCGTCTGATGGCTTCTCGCAACCATCACGGGTCATCACACGAATTCGAAATTTCGTAATCTGCACAAGTTGACCATCCGGGCACTCACCGCGCAATCCGCGATCGGTTACGAGAGAATTAAAATCAAATAGTCGAGTCTATAAAAAGGTGGTTCAACTTGATTTTTATGTATCTCCCATTTTTCGGGGCATGTTGTCTTTGAGGTTCTTGAATCTCCTTTCCTTGGTGGCTTTAAGCACCAACGCCGTTTCCTTCGCGGCCGCGCAAGATGCGCGCACTGACGCCCAACCCGTGGCTCTCACTGCCATTTGTGAAAAAATTCAAGGCGCTATTTCATCTGCCTCCGCTGTCTTTGGTCCTGGTTTGTCGAGTGCTCATTGAGCTCTCGTTAACATCCAGCTGACATTTTACGCATCCAGACCAAGAAGAATTCTTGAAAGGCGTGACGCATTGGCAGACGACGAATGTCCAGCAGCCGGAATGTGTTGTTGAACCTGGAACCCCTGAGGACGTTGCAACCATAGTACGTATCATCCTTCTCACCGACTTCCTTTCTTGACCCTTATCTGCGAATCAACAGCTCAGCATCGTCGGGGAGACTCGTACACCCTTTGCTGTAAGTCCCTTACGCGTTCAACGTCTGTTCCTTCTCATCTCGTGAAATATTCAGATTAAAGGTGGAGGAAACTCACCCAATGCCGGATTCTCTTCTACGACTGGCGTGTTGGTCGCGATGTCAAGATTCAACCAAATCAACTACAACCCCGACACTCAAACAGCAGATGTTGGTGCTGGCTTGCTTTGGGATGATGTTTACAAGGCGTTGGTTCCACAAGGCGTAAACGTAGTTGGAGGACGGGTTTCTGGTATTGGTGTTGCTGGTTTTACATTGGGCGGTGGTGCGTATCTTCCACTACTCTCATCGCACAAAGCCGTTAACTGTGTTTTACAGGATATTCATTCAAAACCAACCAATACGGACTAACTATCGACACTGTCAAGGCTATGGAATTAGTGAAGCCAACCGGGGAGGTTGCTGTCGTTAATGCCGAGTCTGATCCCGAGCTCTTTGCTGCACTCAAGGTACGTCTGCTTATCCTCCGCATCAACTATTCGTGCTAACGACCTGCACGATAGGGTGGCTTGAACAACTTTGTAATTGTTCTTACATTTTGCCTCGTTTCGTTCACTTCTCACTATCTTTTCAGGGCGTTGTCACTCGCTTCACGTTTGCAACACACCCTCAAGGCGACATCTGGGTAACCTGACCTCTTTTTGGTGTATCGTATTTTGGTTGAATCTCTTGATAGGGTGGCACATTTGTCTATACAGAGGGGGATTATAACGCCCTCGATGCCGCCATTGCCAAGTTCTCGTCAAGCCTCGTCGATCCTAAAGCCTGTGCTCTCATAGCATATCCCGTCAAAAGTGGCCATGTGGGTACAACTTTTCACTCCCATTCTTCGTTTGATCAATTTGTTCTTCGCGGTTAGCATTTTCCGATAGTCATGGTGTACTACGAAGGGCCCGAGGCGCCTGCAGGCATCTTTGATGACTTCTTGGCCATCCCCAGCATCGCTGGAGGTGCTCAGAGGCAAAACTTCCTCGACTTCTATTTCAGTCTTCATAATGGTGATCACACTATGAGCATACGGTGAGTCTAAGTTTCCCCAATGCATGCAGAGCACTTACATGACTCGATTTCCATTAGCGGTGCATTCCACACTGTCGCGCTTGAGACATATACTGAAGAACTTCTCAGCTTCATCGCCCAGGAGGCTAGGGTGTGTTTTCATGCCGGCCAATCACTTTCACATGACTAACAGCTTTACACAGTCAGTGAGCCTCGCAACCCAAGCTAAATCAGGTGTCTTTATCTCCTACGGTATCGAACCCTTCTTGGCCAACATCACAACCCATTCGCATGCTAACTCCAGTGCCTACCCAATATCTCGCTCTCCAACGACCTCGTACTCACCCTTCATTATCTACCTGGCTTGGACACTTCCCGATGATGATGATGAGATGATACAAGCGACTGTCGATTCGGCCATGAGGATTCAACAAGCTGCCATCAGTCAAGGACAAAAATCTATCGCTGGTGACAGTTCTTCGTGGTACCCTAACTACGTCGTTCCGAGTACTCCAATCGAGAGGCTCTGGGGAGACAATGTAAAGTGGATGAGTCAAGTCAAGAAGAGGGTCGATCCTCAGGATATCATGGGATTGACTGGAGGATTCAAGGTCCCTTTGCCAGCTGACGAAGTGCCAACGAGACCTCACGTTGAGGAACTGTAGATAGAGGACCTACGTAGCATGCGTGTATAAGATTGGCTGTTGAGCCAAGTCAAACACCCCGGCTGATTGCATACGTGAATGGATAGCTTTCATCGAGATGACGCTCGTTAATCTCGTTTCGATCCGTTCAATTCATTGGTCGTACATTGTAAGGGCTACTACAGGTATAAGTTTCACAAACAAAGTGGCACCGCATGCCGAATAGTGTTGTGGTAGGAGCAGGGTCTGATAAAACTGTGACAAAGCATGTGGCAAGTAGATAACAGGAGGGAGAGCAAATGGGACGAATATGTCATGACAATGAAGAGCTGGGTGATGGACAAATAAAAAGTGCCTAGAAGACATGCACTAGAACCCTTTTAATTAGCAGACTCTCTGACCTTGCCACGATTGACTTGCTCCTTCAGCAGTTCTTGTATGGCCTTGTCCCTCTCCTCAACCTTCAAAGATGTTGCGTGCGCCCTCTCTTCAGCCCTTTGCACCGCTTCGTGCGCTCTCTCTTCAGCCCTTTGCGCTCTATCTTCAGCCCTTTGCACCGCTTCGTGCGCTCTATCTTCAGCCCTTTGCGCTCTATCTTCAGCCCTTTGCACCGCTTCGTGCGCTCTATCTTCAGCCCTTTGCGCTCTATCTTCAGCTCTTTGCACCGCTTCGTGCGCCCTTGTTAATTCCTGCTGTAGAAGATCCATGATACGTCCTAAATTGGCTGGTTTGGTGTAACTTTAATGGCAATCATATGGAAAGAAGACGGAACATACATGCTGGAGAAGACGTGGTAACATTCATAAAGCTTGGTGACCGATTAGTAGGCAAAGGTTGAACTACTCCCGCATTAGGTGGTGGTGATGGATGATTAACATTGAATAGCGCTGGTATAACGGTGTCGGGTGATGGTATTTCAGCGAGCGTCATGTCTCCCGCATCAAAGGATGAATTCGCCGACATGATGCTTAGCGGTGAGCGTGCAGAGGAGCGATAATATCTGCGGCGGGGAGGTAGCTTGGATTTAGGAAAGAGAGAAGAGGAACGGGCCTGGACTAAAGGAGGAAGGTGTTGCATGCTCATCGATAAACCAAATTCGACAGACCAGATCGAGGCGAACACAATGCAGCAGGGCACCTGTCATTAGTAAGCACCACTGTCCGCGTGACAAGCTGAGGCAATGTAAACAAGGCTGGCTCAGAAAAGAGGGTTTAGGATAATAGTCACTCGTAAGCCGACCACATATATCTTCATAGCGAGCAAGGGCGGTGGCGGCGGTGGGCTGACCATCGTATCGCTTCATGATATCCAAGAGATCGCCAATGTCAGGAATAACGTGTCCGATACACGGATCAAATCAGTCAGCACTCAATTCGCACACCGTGAAATTATATCGAACGGCATTGTGTTTAGCGACTGCGTGAAATCCTGGTGAACAAGAACCATCCACTTCAGGGACTACCGCTACTCTAAAATCAATTAGAGCGTATCTACGCTCAGGTCCACGATAACCTGCATAACGGCATTCCCCATTCTCGGGCACCAATCCGTCTATAAACATGTTTTGGGAGAGTGGTCGTTGTGAGCAATATGATTTTCGTGGAGAAAAGCAACCGCCTTATGATTTAAGTCACTTCAATGCCCATCTATGGAGAAAAAATTTGCACGTGCCTCAAAAAAGGCTTGAGCGTATCTGAGAATTTCACCTACGGTGACAAAATCATACAGATGGGCATAGCTCCATCTTACAGAATGTGGAATCAGGACAAGCTCGTTGAGAAAATAGAGCGCGTGAGAACTCACCTAGACATTACAATAAATACCTGCTGATCGAATTCGATATATTCAAGGACAGGGATAGTGCAGTTGCGTGGATCATTACATAGTGATTTAGAGTGCAAGAGCTGTAAGGCTCTGAGTTCCCTCGTTGGTGTTGCTCCCAAAACCACTCTAGACGATGGAAAAGGTCATCACAACATGATTGTATGTCCAAGTCCAAATGTTTTTGTCAAACAGTAAGGATCTCAGTCGTTCGTATAGATTGACTCTGTTGGTACCTGTCAAACAGTAAGGATCTACATGGAGACTATAAGTAAGATGACTAGTAAAGGAATACCAAGTACCCACCTCAGTCATTCGTATAGATTGACTGAGGTGGTTCGGTGGATAAGGTTTCATAGGTATATCCATAGCTGTACAGTAGCGGGTATGAAAACCCATTGAGACCTGTATAGTAGTGGGTACGAGGCCAGCCTCATAATGTTGGGATAGTGGTAAAAATAGATCAAGTATAAATAGAACAGATAATACCGTTGAACATTCATACTTCAACAGTTTTTGTACCTGATCATCACCTTCCGTCCGTCCTCATCTCGAGCGGGCCAGACTTGTGGTGTCTAATTCATGAATGCGAGCTCAAGCATCAGGCACAGAGGACAGTACTTACACAGAAAGCGAATTTTAATGCCTCATCATTCGTGAAAACGTAGCGCGCGTGTGGATATGACATCTCTTTGCCTGGATTGACGCCCTCTGTGTGTGGGATAAGGGAACTCCACCAAGTTGTGGGGTCTTCCTGAATGTAAAGATAGTATCCTCGTTCAGCAAAGAAAGGTCGCAGGAAGGACCACTTATGATAGTATTGCTTCGATAATTTCTCCGCTTCCTGTGGGTCGTCTTTATCCCAGATATAGTAATACGGGGTGCTGATCAATGGGCTAATGAGATGCGCCGACAGTCAGACCCGATGGCGGTGGGCGGACAGCGCAGCTCATTTGTGACTCATTTGTTAATGCACGCTGCATTGAGGAATGTATTTTGCCCTGTCATCAAAGAATTTCAAAACCCCGTTCCTGAAAGAATTAATGGTGATGACCTCTAAATTTCTTGCCGTCAACAAGGTGTGTGTCCCCCGTTCTCTATAATATTCCAAGTGAGGAGCTAGAATTCAACAACTCATGAGGTTCATCAGGAATCCGGAAATTGCCTGGGGGTGATGGTGGAACTGGCACATCTGGTGAAAAGCCACTCAGAAATGTGCCAGCATGTTACGGACTAAGGTGCCGCCCCCCTATCTTTTCTTTCTCACCCCTATCTTCGGACCGTCTCTTTCGTTCATGCTGTACACCGGACTATCTTCTCTCCCAGTATACTACGTGTCTATTCCCCTTTACAGTAGTATACACGTATCCTCCACGACTCGACCCACTTCTACCCTCGCTACAGCATATCTTCCCCCACCGACACGTATCCAATTACCGAGCATAGTAACACGCCACGTATAAGCCTACGTGGACTACTCAGACTCTCACACCTTATAAGCTTCGTTACATCTACTTGTAAACCTTAGCTTATCCTCTTGTGTCAATAACATCGTCGTCTAAAAGCTCTCTCATAAGCTTGTATACAACGATCAAGCGACCTATACCTATATAGATTAGGTCGAGGTCGTAACACAGCATGCCCAGCACTGCCAGGGTACCACCTCATAGGTAACCGAGTAAGTTTCAGTTGGCACTCATCATATAAGATATATATGCTGATGTACTGATATCATATATGGAACTTGTACAACAATTCATGAGATTGGTGGTCTATGTAGTGATTAAGATAAAATTCCTGAAATGTATTAAGCAAGTGGTAGTGGGGAGAGTGTTCAGATACCTCTGAGTCACCGAAAACAGGTACAAGATGGGCTGCCCGATACATACTTTTAATGTGAATAATGGTATGAAGCTCATTCTGTGGGTTATCAACACGGTGCTCCACCTGAACCCACCACATGCCAGTTAGCAGATTGTCACACTTACCTTGAGTAATATAACTTGCAGGAGATATCAAGGGTAGAGCTGGCACAGTTAATGCAGTGACGAGATAGAAAAAAAAGAGTGATTGATTGATCTGAGGAGTATGCCTCAGATGTGGGGCCTTATATACATGTAGGCCTATTTACTTCTTGTTTATAATGTAAATGACTGTCTACAGATTACACAGCTACCTATAGATCATGTGTCTACCTAATTAACCAATAGCATGTCTCTCTTAGTGTTTAGATTATTCTAGGACATTCTATGAGGCTGTGTCAATACAATGGGTCTAAGTTCCAGAGTGCTGAGTAAGTGCATCTGGAACTTGGATGAGTAACAAAGGGATTGGTAATGAATAGTGCTTATGAATGAAGTATCTAAATATAAATATATGTCTTATCAGACATTGATCAATATAAATGGTAAAAAATAGAATTAAATGTGTAGAGGTCTTAGGTAAACATGTCCAAATATTGAAAACTGTGACATTACCCCTTTTTCAAGGATTGAGCTCTGTCGAGAGTGTTAAAACATTCCTGTAGATCCAAAACCTTTGCTTCCTCGCTCTGTATCTCCAATAGAGTCTACTTGTTCGACATTGACCGTTGCAATTCTTTCACATATTAACTGAGCAATGCGGTCGCTGTTATTGATTTTAAAGATAGTACTTGAGTTATTGACTAGTACTACTTTGAGTTCACCAGTGAAGTCTCTGTCAACGACTCCAGCAGCGACATCGATGCCTTTAAGTGAAAGTCCACTTCTTGGTGCAATGTGGGCATATGTTCTATGTGGAATTTTAATCTTGATACTGGTAGGTATAAGAGTTCTAGTGTGAGGAGTGAGTTTGGTTGGTGAAGCAGTGTACAGGTGTTACGACCCGACCTAATCTATATAGGTAAGGGTCGATGATCGTTGTATGTTGGCTATGTGAAGAGCTTGGAACAACAATGCTTATTGACACAAGAGGATAAGCTAAGGTTACATGAGAGTGTATCGATGCTTATAAGGTATAGGTGTCTGGATAAGCCACGTAGGCCTGTACGTGTCTCGTTGCTAAGTTCGGTAACTGGATACGTGTCGATGGAGGATGATATGCTGTAGCGAAGACAAAAAGGGGGAGCGAGTCGTGGAGGATACGTGTATACTACTGAAAGAAGAAAGGGAACACGTAGTATACTGGGAGAGAGGATAGTCCAGTGTACAGCATGAAGGGAATAGACAGTCCGAGGATAGGGGTGAGAAGAAAAGCTAGGGGGTGCCACCTTAGTCCGTAACATTACCCCTCCGTTAACCCTTGAACGTCCTCGTTCAAGATCTGTTAAGCTGACTCGTTGGAAAAGAAGCATGTGAATAAAGGGTGCAGTCGGAATTGAGGAAATTCGTACGTGGCCTTGACCACAAGGGTCGCTTCCATTATTGAAAGGAACGACACGAAAGGGAAATTGCAACCCATTTTGGCACGTCGCATTGTGTGCCTGAGAAACAATGAGCAGAGGTGTTGAAAGTAATGAGAAAGGAAAACCCACGACCGCTAAGCCCCGGTTCATGGTAGCCATCTGCTCCCTAATTGGGCCAAGTTTTCTTTCAAGTATGCCCTCTAGCGCAGGGCCAAACCAGGGAGGAGCAGCAGCTAGAGCCGAAATCATCTGCAAGCCAATGTGGAAAGACATAAGGCGCACCTTCAGCAGGTTTGGTTGCGAAGACCTTGTGCACATATTCTCCTGCATGTGACACCTCGTCAACGGTAGGGCATGCAATGGTACTCTGTATCTCTGCCATTCCATAAGCAAGGGGCCTAAATCATGGACAGCCGTACCATAAGAACGCTGCATTTTGTTCGCATGCTGTAGCGCCAGAGCAACATCGTGAGAAGTCAATAAATCGCTTGGCGCGGGTGGTGGAATAATGCCTGCATCGTTGCGTGGAACGTTGATAGCTGTAGGCATTGGATTCAGTAGGATGGGATCGACGAGAGGGGCAACATGCGCATATCACGTGACTGTGATCGGACTGATCAACGAACCGCGTCTGCCACTGAACCGGGCTGGCGACTGCTCAAGCACTCTTGAACAATTGCCATGAGAGTATCGCTACCCTGTTCACACTACCAACCTGGGGCAAGCGCTCATACTTATGACATCATCCTCAATAACTCTCGGGATATTGCCAGCAGCCATATGCACAGTGAATTCCCGGGCGGGAATGAAAAGGTGATTTTCTTGCATCTGTTCGTCCTAGGCATTCTGTACTCACTCGGGTCATACCAAACGTCATGTACATGGGGAAGGTCCGACGCAGTACAAAAATATGGTTCGTTCGCATAAGCACATTCGTATCGAGTGTGACGAACAGGAATGTCGAGCGAGGTGAACTTGCGGTGTTACGGCGTGACAACCTCGTGACAATCATCCAAACTTTGACCAGAAGCCCACCACGAGATGACCAGAAGCCCACCACGAGATGACCAGAAGCCCACCACGAGACTTTGCTTCCTATCGTGACTTCCAATGGACGCTCCAGAAGCACAGTTACACTCAAACTTGAGTCATGCTTGCGACTTTGTATGCTTCTTGTCTCTCTGAAATCTCGTCTGGCACAAGATGTCAGCCATTGAGCCCCCTACAATATCTCTTGTAATCGGGAAACGGATATGTACCAAACTCGGTTGTCTATGCATAATGAAGGCTATTGCGTTATCTGTTGGACGAATTGAAACTGGAAACAGTGGCAGTAGATGATATAACGAAGGTAATCACAATCAGACCCATCGTCATTCGAAGCCAATCAGACTAACTTATTTCATCAAAGGTGTAGAAGGCATGGTACATCCAGTTCACCTGTCACCATCTAAGTAATGGACCCAGAAGGTAATGCGATTCAGATTTTGCTTCATGACCAAATACTGTGCATCAAAAACTCTAGCAGAGCAGCGTACGAATGGTCAATTCATCTTGTCCACTTTGTTTGAGCGACTAACTAGGCGCAAACTCGAAGCTGCCAGAAAATTCTATAACGAGAACAGGGACAGCTCTCGTTAGGGCGTTGGGATTTCGTCACTCTTAATCAATTCAACGTCGGTAGATGCTTACCACAATCGCGGGGTGTATGTTTCTAGAAACGACATCAACGATACGAAATTGATACTGGTCCTTGAAATATAGCTCACAATGCATGCCATCTCGTCTCCATCCTACTTGCAAATGTCTTCTATCGTTTTGTACAGCACGTTGATGGGCCGTAACTAAGAGTTGAGGATGGATGGAGATGGATCGATCGATGTCCGTGACCTTGTCGTCGTGCATCTCCGGGAACTGAAAAGACGGCGAACCCATTATTATCACTGGCTGCTGTGCAGCAGTCCTTTGAACTTCTTTCTAACGCGGCCACCCTCAAATGTTCGATGAACGTGATTGGAACGACCAAGTTATTGAAGAGATTGGCCGTCTTATTGATGAGATCCCAGCAATAAATAAGTACCGAGCATCCAAAATGCTGACTGAAGAGGTGAGGCTACTCTCAAGTTGAATGAACTGCGTTTCTTGATTGAATTGTGTAGCGGCTTGGAAATGGCAATGGGGTCATCGAAACGAGATTTCGTAAGCTCGGTTTCTTAAATGCAATTTTCGCTTTAACAGGCCTGCGTTTTTAGGCATTCGGCGCAAGTACCTTCCCCGATTACCCGATGTTGCTGATGGACGTATGCCAATCAGCCCACGATTCAACCCATCACGAGCCTTTTCCTTCTCAGGAAATCTGCCTTCGCAATTTTCAATCCCCCCTTGATTTCAGGCTTCCGGTCAAGAGAAGATTTGTTTCTCAAATGAGGTTCTTGGTTCTACTCCGTGATGTTGGTGTTGTCCATATCAGGGGTTTGAAGGGGCAAGAAGCATGAGCACAGCGAACCATCATTTCTTCAGGTAAATGGAATATTGCTATCGAATCACGAAGTAGTCTTATCATCAGGCTCGAACAGATCTTTCTTGTGGCAGTCCGTAGCATTTCCTTCTTGATCACTTCGTCATTGTAATACGATGGTTTGGATTGGATATTGCAAATTTCATCCAACCATGCCCTGTGCCCTACCATGCGCCTTGCCGCCCAAAAGAGTTTCCTCTTCGTGGTGCTAAATCTGACTGCTGGTTCGTACACGATACTTAAAAGACTACCAAATTGCTTCACGTTGGGTCTGAAAGGCCACTCAACGAGAATGAGGAACGGTATTGGTACCCATTAAGGACAATGGAGGGAAATTGCAGGGAGTTTTTGGACGAACTCAACCAGCATGAGACTGGGGTCGATAGATTCTGCAAATGTCATATCAGTATATGGAACACTTTATATACGTGCTATCAGTACATGGTCTGCCACCTCTTGTACCAATCGTAATGTGAAATGCTTGTGCAAAGTTGCTCATTTGAAGATGCTCGTATGAGGCATTTATCTTACCGGCCCGAGTGTGAACCAAGTCGGACTGTCACCACTGATATTCTCAGTCAATGCTACCCAGAGTCCACTTGTACTGAGTAGTATGGGGATACTGGCATATTTTTTCCTTATTCTATTATGCGGTCATGATCCAGATTTTAACAGAGATGGCTGTGCTCGTCGAATGGCTGGAGGGTGGCGGAAAACTTGCGATGGGGTTGTCCGATATATGGAGATATGTGGATTAAACATCATTCATGAAAGTGCGACCGACAGCGACTGACAGCGTGTGCAATTCCAGAGCGTTAATCCACGGTGACGAACATGGTCAAGTAAGGTTTGTACCCAGAAGTACGTTAATGATGTTTGTCGCAACTCACGAACGTAGTTCCCATCAGGTGTTTCCGAACACCAAAGCGCCATGCAGAACATCTCCTGGCAAGCTCTCCAAGTGCACCTGATGAGCCATCTCAGCATCCCAATCCCCTTTTGCGAACAAAACCGACGCATCAGAGACCAACCTCACTTCCTTCTCAACTCCCAGTTTACATGACATCGTCGTTGTTGTGCTCGCACAATGCCCTTTGTCGAGCTATTACATAAAGGACATCAATCTCCTCCCTCCCGAGAAGTCGCCTCTAGGTCTTTCCCAATAAAACTAGGCGCTATACTCTTTTTGATCCTCAATGTAGCCGAAATAGGCTCCACGTCGTGCACAAATCAGTGGCCATCGTGGTCAGGACGAGGCGAGTCGGCATGGATGGAGGAGTGATCAACGCATATGATGTTTGGACAGTTGCATCTGGATGCTGCCAACAACGTTGCAGCGTTGTTTTGTGAACGAAGCTGTAGCGAGCAAGGTTGCCGAACCACGATAGGTTTCTATGGAATCTTTACTGATTGTCGAGAAGGACAGTCCTTGCAATATCGGGAGTCGTGACGGAGATCATGGTTCTTGATGGATTGGAAAATAGTTCCAGAGAATGAGACAGAAGTGACGGTGGAAGTATTGTAGCGACTCACCACTAGTCAATATCCAGAAGAACCACTTGCATGATCTATCTGCAGGCGCGTGATCGCAAACCTTATGGCCGGAAGCTTTTGAAAGCCTTCGGAAGCTCAAATGAAAAGAGGCGGCATGACGGTATAGGGATGTTATGCGGCTCAGCATCCTGAGACGTGCAAGGTTCTTTCCTTATCTCATGCTCGTCAATTTCGGTAGAATTGACACTGCTTCTTCGCTCAGTCATAAAGCAACTGTGCCGAAAGGGTCGAGACATCCCTATTGGGCTACACGGGTTACCGCTTCCAAAAAGTGAGAATTCATGGGGAAGTGCCTGACTGTGGATTAACCTCCGAGTTTTGTGAGGACGCACCCGTGAATCACAGTTTTATACCATCACAAATAGGCCGGGATTAACACCTTTACCAAGAATGGCGACCCATGGCAACGTTGGATTTTGAACAAGCGTATGCATTGATTTTGATTTCCCTTTCCACAGCATATCAAATTGCGGCGATGTCACCCTAAATACTTGTGGTGGAGCGCAACTACAGCGCAAAATTGGATACTACGCCGGTTGGGCTACTCGGAGAACTTGCCAAAAAATCTATCCTAAGGACTTGGACTTAACGGGATATATGGACGTAATCTTCGCCTTTGCTGAGATCACGCAATCAATGGAAATATATATGATTTCCACCCAATTTGATTAAAAATTGTCACTGACCAGTCATCCCTTAGCTATTGCCTCCGAGGATGATCAAATCCAGACTTCGTGGCTATTAAAGAGGGCTGCTCAGGGCTCAAGGTCACTATTGCGGTTGGAGGATGGGCGTTCTCAACCGACGACCCTATCAAAACAATATTTAGTATCATGATCGCCAATTCTGCGAATAGGCAGAAGTTCATCAATCCCGCAAAATCTCTCATCTCCTAATACAAGATGGATGTCATCGATATCTACATGAAATATCCAGGTGCTATGGAGAAGGGTGCACCAGCTGAAAATCTGTTGAATTGACGTCTCTTGATGGGGACAATCCTGACTTGATGAACACCTAGATACTCCCAATTTGACCGCTTTCTTCAAGGATTTGAAGAGTGGAATATCCGGCAAAATTGTCTCCATAGGTATTTTCATTGTTCTGAGCGATTGCGTAGACGCTGAACGCTCGACAGCTGCTCCCGCTGGGTATTGGTTCTTGAAAGGATTTGAAATAGATAAAATTGCAGATTCCGTGACATATATCAATATGATGTGTGTAAGTCCATGGATTTTTTCTGTATAGTTGTTGCTCATGTCCCTTCAGCTTCCGACTACCATGTCCATGGGATAAAGATGTCTTGGTAAGTTAACTTGCTCATGGGCGGACTCTCAAAGGTTCTGATGGGTTGATAGGGAGAAGACGGCAGAAGTAGGCCTCATACCTCGATTAGAGATATAACTGACAGTGAAAAACTCTTTACCCGCGCGGGTGTCGATCTCGGAAACGGTATGTTCAAGCCTAATAGAGGGACGATGTACTAATGGTGAAGCTAGTAAACCTTGGTATGTTTCTCATATCTTCATTAAGTACACCGACGCCGAGCGCCTGGTAGGGTTGGCATGGTACGGACGTAGCTTTGATATCGGTGATTGTGTAGGGTCTTCGTGCCTGGTTCGTTCATTCAAATCACCCTCAGAACGCCCTAATTGTAGCCTTTCAGATGACTGGCGGTGGTGCTGCTGGTCCATGCACAGGAGAATCCGGAATTCTATCACAACTAGAGATCTGGGAGGATTCCATGTCGCAGGATGCTACATCGACACCGGCTCTCAAACATACTGGCATAATAAGGTATGTGAGTGTTCCATCGCTTGGTCAAGGTAGAAACTTAATACAGCACCATAGGATGGGAACTTCATCACATTCGACGACCAATAAACATGGGCTATAAAACCGATTGGGCCGGTGACCATTGGTTTGGTGGAACGTTTGTCTGGTCAGTGTAGTCATCATTCTAGTTCGAATTAGTCTGACGTAGGAATAGATCTTGATCAAGTTCGTCCCAATCCTCCCCCACCCCCTATCAAAACAGAATGCCACTATGCCGTTAGCCCAGAATCTCTCGAGAATTGCACGGTAAGAGTTTCAATAGTGCTCTGGAATTGTTCTAATTGCCGGTTCTCTCTCAGACCCTTGTTAACAATATTCAAGACAGGTGAGTGGCAGATCGTCACTACTGATTTAAGCTCAGTACTCACTCGAGCCTTTGCAGTGACATGTGAGTGGGCTATGACGAATTCGTTTGAAGACATTGGTAACGCTCCACTTTCCCAAGATTCCATATCAATGCTATGGTACCATAGGAATTAAGCCAAAATGCGAGGGTGATTGCTGCTTGTACGTCTCATTTCTTCGCCTTGTAACTCATACTAAATCTACATGAGGTTCATGACGTACGTTCTGCAATAGCCTAGCAGCGGATCATAAATAACCAAGGTGACACCCAGATTTCCCGATTACCTCGACCGCCAACTTTCTGCAAAGGAAGTCAAGGTACAATGGATTTTAATCGGGTTCAAATAATATCTCACTCTAAATCGAACAGTTAGCTGCCAAGGCTATCCTTAATCAGTGCCACGGCAGCGGCGTTGCGGTGACAGGACGCAAGAAACGGCTTCTGTCGTCGCTGGCATTGCACTTATATGGAATACGGACGCTATTGGTGCTATAGTGTATGCAAATTCACTTGCGTCCTTCCTACCACTTCACATTGATATAACTGCGAACAGGGGCTTCTTGGTAGGGCTTGTTGCAACTGTTTTGTCCTCAGCCTCCAAAAACATAATTAATGATGATAACGTAGGTCATAGCCTTATCTATCCATGCCATATCTCACCCGAAGAATGTAGGAACGACGTGCAATTGTGCTGAAGACCATTGGTGAAGCTAGGGACCGTGCCCCAGAATGGAATGTCCTCATTGCGCATACGGAGCACACCTACGACTTCGAAGAGCCTTGGTTCCACAAACACATAGAGTTCGATCGGCCAGCACCCTGGGGAACTTACGGGTACGTATTTCCTTCCCGGGTCCTTTGCCAGTGGTTTAACCTTCTTGTGCAGACATGAAGTCTACCACGCGCGTGATGGTGCGTATCATGGGCTGTATGACAACTGTGAGCAGTAATATGAACTTCTCCATATCACTTTTGGGCTTCTCGGAGACGGTGACTATGTCAATGTACGATTCCCTCCTCAGTCCCGAATCTCTGGTACTGAAGTTGACACATAGTGGGCCTATGCTGGCTATATCACCACGTCAATACTCAACACTACTAATGGCAGTATTTGAACTTAGTGCTCCATTACAGAGACGAGGATCTTCGAGTCCATTGGCCAAACATGCAGGCATCCGTTAGCCAGAAAAAGCTACCCTCGATTGGCCCGCGTTCCAAAGAAAAGTGCACCAAGAAAAAAACTTTTGAACAGGTGACGGGATCGCGAATGGCTGAAGGTACAGGATCTCTGTTCATCCTACCTCCCCTCGGAACAATTTACATCAGATCAAGAATCCGGGAAGAACGCACGGTTTGGTAGACATTATGTAGATAACTAATCAGATATGCGACCAGCCCTTTGATACTGTCATGGGAACCTAATAAGAGGACTCAGTAAAGGGTTGTAGCTTTTAGTGAAACGTATACCCACAAGCAGAAGGATGTCCCCACTGGGAGGCATGATAGACATGATACCAAAGTGGTGGCAAATGGGGTAGTCCTGCAATCTAATCAGAATCTTATACATCTCCAGCAAATACAACTTCTCCATCCGGAATACTACCAAAACCTCTGTATGGCTCGGATTTTGCGCTGGCGTAAGATTTTATCTTGGACCTAGATAATTCGCTCTCGCGTTTCTGAGCAGCAAACGGCTGAAACGGGGATTCTGGGCTCATGGTTCCTAACAGTCTTCTTGACGCTGGTCGTGTCACTGTCACTGTACCAGCCCAGTGATGAGAAGCTCGAGAAGTCAGCTCTTCAGCGTCGGGGGATAACATATCTGTGCGTGAGTCTCGCATATCGGGCAGTAGAATATGGGAGACCGCGATATGCAGCGTTAGAAGTCGTCATTCGTTCTCGATGGAAGGGGCCTGAACTTTCTGGGGAAGTTCGTCCTCTTCGTCTGTACAGCAATGAGGGCACGAATCCTATACCTGCCAAGACACCTCCTACGATGGGAGCTGGACCTCCAGAGGTGAATCCAATGTCGAAGCCGGTTTTGATGAATTTGTTGGAGTTACAATGGCGAAAACGAGGGTGACGACGCTGGATTGAAACTAGGACTAGGTGGGGATGTGGAGGCTGCTCTGGCATCAATATTAAAACAGTATGGCATTGGCAATCACCGACGGATACGTTGCATTGAGGATCTCGACGGTATTGATGACCCACATCCCCGGGTCGAGTTTACCACGATGTATACCAAATTCTATATGATCACGAAATCATGTAGTCATCTATAGAGAAGAGATAAATGAAAACTTACGTTAAAATACCAGAGGGTTTCATCTTTTGGAAAACTCTCACTCTTCATGTAATCGACCAGCTCATCCTTAGGCACCTTCCAGACTCCTCCGAATAAACGTTGTTCTCGAGACCCGAAAGGGGTGTAGTCACGGGCCAGGGACTGCGAGGGAAGGCGGACATTCCTGCTCGTACCACAGGAGTGGTGATTTCCCAAGGCGGAGGGCACGTCCGCCTGGAAAGCAAGCAAGTCGGTCGAAAACGGAGGCGTGGGCAGGCGGAAAAGCAGCAATTTGCGGATTTGGGTTTGGGTGCAACGGACCGACAGCGTTACAGCATCTACTAGATGGGGTTGACCCCGACATAAAAGCCTATCTAACAGATTCTTACATAAGCAGAATCAGACTGCCAGAGGTGGTTCGGTCAATCCGGAGACACCGACTTACGAGGTATAGGCGGCGCCTGTAACCTTTTGATCTCTTGGACCTGTTCAGCGTAAGTTTCCGGTCTATAGCTCGTAACCCTTGGCTTACAATCGACGAACATCTTGGGTAAGCTCTTGCGATTGACGGTTCATGTGAGAGAGTGAGAGATGAAGGGTTGTCGCGATAAGTGCATGTCGTTCTTGTGTCGCAGTCACGTGTTCAGACGAGGTATGAAGGGCAAGGTATTGTGTACATTCAACGCGTATGTAGGTACAGGTGGTGTAGACGACGGATTAAGAAGGCATAGTGAGGGGAGGTGCGTGTGATGGAATGATTCAAAATTTCCTGCAATATCTACCTGCGACAAAGCCGTGCCCGCTTACACGATCCTGTGCAGCGTTGGGTTTGTTGATGCAGGCGACACGCTCGACGGTTTGGTCAGAGGAGTTGGCTAGAAAAGAAGGTTACTGGTAGAGATCTTGGGACAGAACACGACTTACGAGCGGATTGCATTTGTGTAGGGAGTGGAGTTTGCGGACAAAGAGCACGACAGCTTCTGAAACCGCGGCGATTAACCGGTGGACGAAGAGAGGAGGTCATGACGTACAATAATGATCATACCGAGCAGCGATTCGTGACTGTATCGGGTTAGTGAGAAAGGTGGAAGACCAAGAAAGCACTGTGTTCATAATGAGCATAGGTACGATATGACGAAGGCGTTGGGCCTACAGGATGACGCTTGAGCAGAAGGGCAGTTCTATGTGTCGTAGCAAAACGGGTATCGACTGGAGAGAATACATTGAGTGCCAATAAAACGAAGAAATATGAGAAACTTACCGGAGATTCTTAAAATGAGAACGATGCCATCAAAAGCAGGGAGATGGGCACGATTAAGATGAGCATGGCAAGGGAGCAATGGGCAACTTGGACGCTAAGAGCCTGGGAGAGAAAAGGCGCCTTGTCGAGGCTGTGAAAGTTTTAATGAGTGGAAGACGGACATATGAATGATACGCGCCTTGAACGAGTTGAAATGGGTCTGGGTGAGCGCAAGTGGTGATTTTAGCGTGAATCTAGTTGGTTGCGGGGAATTGAGCACGAGGATAACGGTTGGGAGGTTGGGAAGCAGAGATGTTGAAGATAGGGGTCGAGAAGACGCCAAGTCATCGTGGGTGACATCGACCAAGTTGTGGAACATGCAGACGGCTCGGTGTTTGTGCCGGATACTGCCGCGGTTGCTTGGTAGCCGGCGGAGGCCTCAGATTTGTCCGAAACAGAATAAGACCTTCACGGAGATTACCCAGGGGCCTATGGACGTACGGGAAGCAGACAGAAGATAATGATCCGCGATTCGGAAAGCTCCCTTTCCATTCTTCGGCATCTTTTCGAGGAAGGCAGAGAAACGTCTTTCATCATACTGCCTGTGGGTTATCGGATTGAACGAACTGAATAGTATGGCTGAAATCCGAGATCTGCAGTAAGGGTTTGGCGTCAATCATCAACATTCGGGAAGTAACCAATGCACCCTTGACCGAATAAGTCATTATCGAGATCGATGGCTCTGCATGCACGCATGACATCCGCAGCTTGCTCTTGTATGAGTCGTTGAGAATTTCTTCTCGTGAAAGTGCGTGCTAGTGCAGTAAAAAGTTGGTTTGAAGGGCGTATGGAGGGTTGATGGCAGATTGGATGGGATTCACGCCTTATCGGGTAACGTTCGGTTTTAGCTTCAGGCGATGGTCAGGAGATTGATGTAGGATGATGTTCCTGGTGGACATGGCTACTTGAGTTATTCTTAACTGAGATGGGAGACCCTCTAATGAAGGGACTTACGTTCGGCGTAAATCGAGGTATTGCGACACAGGCAGAGTTTTATGTTTGAAGTAGGCGCAGGAGATTCAATGAACAGAGTAGTGAATGAATGCGACCCAGGCACGTACCAGCTCTCGATAGCTTTCACAGTGGGATTTTATTTTTATTTTTATTTTTATTTATTTCAACTGTATCCTGTGACGCACGGTCGACTGCCTAAGTATAGGTACAATTCAGCTCGCATATAGGTACAATATAATGCGCGATGGAGTGATTGGTTTTCTCGCACAAGATCGCAATGAGGATGTGTGCCTGAAACGACATCATATAATCCACCCACGAGGCTCCCACGGTCGATCCACATAAATGCCTATGTTCTGATTGGTTAAAACAATGAATAGGCGCAGAATTTTGTAGTTTCGTAGTCCGAACGCATCGGTCGGGGCTCTATCCAAACCACCCAAAAATAAGTGAATGTTCATAGGGAGTGATCGATGATCCCTTGGGTAACAGTAACATTAAGGTACTCGAACATATGACTGTCGGTTAATGATAGTCCAAAGCAGTGACCGTCGCATAAATCCCATTACTGGTCAAGTTCTTTCTAGCATGCTTCTAAAGCACTTGCTGCGACAACAGACAGCGCGTCAATCTCTCACAAATAGATCAAATACCTTCAAGATGTTGTGCGATTTGATTCTTCATCTATTGGGCCGAAGTCCTACGACAAGGCGCACATTCAGAGAAAGATCCACGTATCTCGGACTTACTGCAGTGAGTCTGTATGGAAATGAATAAAAGGAGGTGGTATGTCGTTTCCTCCCTCTTGGGCTGCATGAACATCTAAGGTGCATTATGCCTTCATCGAATCGCTTCGCTCTGTTAACGCTGGGGTCGATGTTATCTCCGCTATTGCTATGGGATGGCTTTTGCTCAAGAATGGGAAATTCGATATGAAAAGGTTACTCCGCTATATCTTTCACTCGTCACACCGTAACTTAAAGCTCGCTGTCAGCTCCCGCAAACTTGTCTTCCCATTGCTGATCCTTACAGTCAACACATGCTTTCGGACTGCGGTCTGCGCATTGATGGTACTCATGCTGGTACGACATCAAACATGGTGTTCGTATGGCTTGTATTGGAATGATATGCATCAAGTTGCTTATTAAGAACGAAACATTCTGGTATCGCATGTTCGAGTTCCTGCTCAGCGGACTATATACGAACACTCTAATGACAACTCTCAACACCGGTCGCTGCATCAAAGGAATAAAGGAAACGGACTGGAATGGTTATCTCACTCCAAGCCCTAGCAGAAACGTTACATCAGAGGACGGAGTGAGCTGACTGGCTTGGTTAGTCCCTCACATAGAACTAGGGTGTAGTCCAATTATATCGTGGCTAACCATTGCAGTATCAATAAACTCCGGAGGCCTTGGCCTCGGTATCCACGTCAGAGCTAGCAGACCAAAAGGCCACGATAAGATCTGTTCAAATCCGTATCTGGGGGATCCACATGTCTTAGGCTGTAGGCCATTGGCGCATGATTCAACGACCTTCAGGTCGAGGTTCTGCGCAACTGGATGAGCAAGACTGCGAAAAAACAATACGATGTACGACTCCATTGCGCACTTCAATTCAAGTTATGATAACCTCGCCGATGCAACTTATCCATTCCTCTTTGGGCAATCACCATATCATTCAAACTTACCAACGCCTGGCGCCAGTTTCCCTGACCCTTCCAACATTCGTTCTCGCCACCCTACCAAACGTTCCAAATAGTTCACGCAGGTCACTCTCTTGCGTGTCTTCTGAAATGTTGGTGACGCAGAGTGTGGGAAGGTCTTCGCGACTACGCATGGATTCGCTAGGATCACCTCCACGACCTACACGCGGAGCGAATTTCCCACCGGTCATGTCTATTTGATGACGTACACTGCGGTGGATACTGGGAATTACGGCAATTTCTTTGAGTCGGGAGTCAAGGGTTGGTGTTATTTGGCTACAGCCTCTTGAACTACCTGGTCATCTGTCCATTGACAGCGAAAGCAACAGATCAACGATTCAATAGGGGCTCCTCGTAAGAATCGAGGTGCGCTGAATATAAGTTGGTGAGTTTAAGCACGAATCGTACGATCAATTTCCGAATCGTTTTATGCTCATTCTATACCCTATAGGTACGAAGACTCGATTAGCGCGCACTAGGCTAGTTTACAAACCAGAGGCTCACCCGATCAAAGGAAGAAAGATGCGGAGTGATCAGTCGTCGTAGGACCAGGGAGGAACACGTGCAGTCGATTCGACTGTGGAAACGAACGTGCAACCTCGTTAAATATATCTTGCCAATAAGTCCTTGTTCACAAGGAGTGATGACAGCAACCGACCAGACTTCACAGCTAGTCCCCTTCAAATATGGTTTTTTCACCCAATGACCGCCCATCGCCATGCACACTGCTATACGATGTTCAACATTCTTCCATTTCGTTAAATGCGGCTTCCAATTATAGTTCGATTTCATCCCATATAACAGCTGACGATAGAGGCAAAACTTAGGACTTCTCGACTGCTGAAGATGGGTTTCTTCTTGACAGCCACCTTTGTTCTCTCATCACTCTCCTACCTCAATGTTGTCTCTACTACCCCTGCACCTGTCACCGATTCACATCAAGCGTCGACTTACTTCCAGGTCCCGTTCGTTGACTTCCAGGAGTACCACCTCTGGGCTCAGTCATCTCCATTCCACTCCGTCAAACCGTATCAAGCACCCCCAAAAGGATGTGAGATAACCCAAGTATGTTCGCATTGTTGGATCGTGACATCATCCATTGCCTTATACGTCCTCTTCCCTAGGTAAATCTGGTAAGCGACCACACTTCCTTCCAGTATCCAAATCAAGACTTTCCTTGCGTCCTACTAGCTTCAACGTCACGGCGCGAGATTTCCTAGCAGTTCGTCTGGTCACAACATGCAAGTAGCTGTTGCCAAGATCCAGAATGCAACCTCGTTTGACCCGAAGATCGCGTTCATGAAAGACTTCGTATACGATCTCGGAGTGAACGACTTGGTCACGTTTGGCGCAACTCAGTATGTTGAGTTTGCTCTTTTTTAAATTTCTGTTTGACCATTATCGATCAGATCGAGGGACATCGGTGTCGAACACTTCCAACGCTACGGGAAACTCATTTCGGATAAAAACGTGCCCTTCGTGAGATCGGACGGATCTGCACGAGTGGTTTTTTCTGCGCTCAACTGGACCAGCGGTTTGTCTTCATCACTTATCGCATTAATCTATCGACTTATTCTTTCAGGTATTGCTTTGGCCAGCCACAACAAAGTCCAACCCCCGTTAGCAGTCACTCTTTCTGGGAGCGTAGGTGTAGCCCTCATCCATTTTCTGCATGTTCGACTCACTATCTTTCCCTACAGTCGAACGACACGCTCTTAGTTCCTGGTTGCTTCAGCGGTGGAGTTCTAGGCTCTCAAGAAAATGAATGGCTCAGTATAATTGGTCCACCGATCGCGGCGCGTCTCAATAGTCTGGCCCGTGGCGCCAATATTTCCAGTTCCGACATTTTTGATTTCATGTCATTGTGCCCGTTCCATACCCTTGCCAAACAAAAGCTTAGCCCGGTCTGTGAGTTGTTCACGCAGGATGATTTCGAGAAATGGCAGTACCTCGGGGACTTGGGCTACTACTACGACGATGGGTAAGTGTTAAAGACTTTTAAGGAACAGACCGTCTTACTCCCTCCTTTTCAGCTACGGTCAAGCTCTTGGCGCAGTTCAAGGTGTTGGATACACTAATGAACTTCTTGCCCGCCTTACCAACTCCCCCGTGTCTGACCAAACCCAAACCAACTCCACTCTCGACTCCAACCCAGAGACATTCCCTTTCAACCGCAATTTTTATGCCGACTTCACTCACGACAGCACGATGGTTGCAGTCTACAGTGCCATGGGTTTGTTCAAGCCGAAGGTGGCCCTCAACCCCACAAAGCCCGACGACAATAGGACTTGGAGGGCTGTATCGTTGGTCCCATTCTCATCTCAAATGGTGACCGAACGATTGGATTGTCAAGTCGATCAACCGGGTAAAAAGCCTGGCCATTCTAAGAGAAACAACGGTAATGATCACAAGCAGGTCAAGACGTATGTGAGGATTTTGGTCAACGATGCCCTACAGCCGTTGGAGTTCTGTGGTGGCGATAAAAATGGTCTGTGCGAGCTTGATAGATTTGTGGAGTCACAGTCGTATGCCAGGAACAATGGCAATGGGGACTATCTGAAGTGCCTTGCGGAATTTTCTTAGTAGCAGAGGAAGAGAAAGAGGTCGTCTGCGGCTGGCGATTTGTTGGTTATCTTGCGTGTGCTAAACATATATAACTCTGTACAATATGAAACGTGTGTATACCATTTACATTTATTCTATATATTTGATGTAGATATCGATGAACAAATGATATTATCACACGAAGATAAGCAAGCACGATAGCTACTTGAGCCACCCTTGCAAGCAAACTAGCTTTATTGATTCCGGTTTGTGACGACGAAAGCCTTCAATCTGTACACTGCTGAAAATACTACCATGTCTGGTTCGTTTCGATTAAGTTGTCTTATGCGATCTAGCGGACTAATGATTTTCAAACCAAGTAGCTGCGGGTCCAGGCACTGGATTCTACTGGTAGGCAGGATAAAAGCCACTTGCAAATGTATCTCAGGGTAGTTGGTGAGGCCGGCAGAGAGGACTGCGTGCCTACCAAAGACAGTTGAAGTCCAATTCGCATTGTGAAAAGTGAAATAGACAGCCTGGCAGGAAACATCATGAAGAGCACTGGACATTTACCATGGAGAATGACACTCAACGAGATGGCTTATCCTGATTTGGCGGAAGAACATCCAATTTCTATCCCGGGATGTCCGAGGACGTGAAAATGGTATTTCGCATCTCCTCAAAGCATCCACTAGTGTCCTCCTCCGCTGTCGAAGGAATCTCTAGCAAGCATCCTCTCACATCTGTTTATGCGTCTCACATCTAGTGGCATCTATTTTCACAACACCTCACTGCATCATAGAATACAGCCCATTCCGCTCGGAAATGGGCATTTATTTGCATTATATGGGTTTTTGAGAGGGTATCCTTTGACTTGACTATCAGAGTGTCTGATGTATTATTGCACAAAACCAGAGCAGTATATAAGGACATGACAGCTCCCAAATATTTCCAAAATTGGTGGGCTCGTTTGTGAGATATGGCTTGCTCAACGTTGTGTGAGTTGATGAGGTGAACTTGCATGTGACCAAATATTATGCCAAGTCCATATGACCAGCCCTAAAGCATACACTTGGAACCATCAAGTAAATGTGGATGTAGTATGTTCAACCACAAAATGATACTTCCGATATATGTCGTTACTACTTATCTATCTATCTACCTATACATCGGCCTGGTGTATATGTAGTACTTGCATGTAGGTAGTACCAATGTATAGGTAGTACTGACCTATAGGTAGTACTAATGTATAGATAGTACGCATGTATAGGTAGTACAGAACTATAGGTAGTACGGAACTAGGGTTATGGGGGGTTTTGTTAGGTTGTAGGTTTGAAATTTGGTGGTAGGATGTGGGGCTTTGATGGTAGAATGTGCAGGGTGGATGGTAGGACATTTGATAAGTTGGGTGGGGTTAGATGAGAGCACTTGGTATCTAAGTGTGCAGCAATGTGAGTTGGTTGATTGGCATTCAAGAGATCATAGAAGTTGGCATCTGGCGACTCGTAAGTAGAAGAAATCAGTGATCGAGGAATTGCAAGAGGAAACAAACAGTGAATGATGTTGCAAGTAGCAAAGATGTAAAGATCTTGGAGCATCATTCATAGACAGCAACGCGAGCAAGTCCTGCAATGCAAGCTATGGAGAGAAAGTGAAGTTGGCGAGGTTCTGCGAACCTTGCTTTCTCCTTTGTTCTATTGCATTCAGGCACAGCTGGTGTTCCTTCTTTTGTTTGATGCCTTGGAACTTCATATCTATAGCGTAAGTGGGTGCAGCAAAAATAGCTTCGAGGGTTAGGGTTAGGGTTAGGGTTAGGGTTAGGGTTAGGGTTAGGGTTAGGGTTAGGGTTAGGGTTAGGGTTAGGGTTAGGGTTAGGGTTAGGGTTAGGGTTAGGGTTAGGGTTAGGGTTAGGGT